>OY986972.1:19442554-19498382 GCA_963920575.1 Narthecium ossifragum
TCTCAAAACTCGAATCCTACGCGAAGTGATCAAAATATGGGTTAATTATCTAAGAATTATCTAAGAAAGCAAGTAAAGTGATCGGGATTTGACCCAGTTATGAAGTACCTAGGGATTACTCAATCCACCCTAGCTTCACCTTTAATCTTCTCTAGTTATCCTCTTGCTCACTTCTCTCAACATTATGGATCATGTGGCTACAAGCTCACATGAATCCCTAAAATAAGATTTATGTTCCTACGGCATAGCCTATCTTTCTTGGCATAGGTTGTCTTCGATCCTACGATTACTTTAAGTTATACTACTCCTAATGACCTTGGCACAACCTATCCAAGCTTAGCATAGCCTATCTCACTAGCCAACCATAAATCACATGATAACCATCTCATAAATTTGTATAAACAATCACAGAAAGCTTATACGACTGAAAATACTTCAAAAGACTCTGTTCCCTCAAATCTCTAATCATGAAAATCATATTTATAAGATCATGTTGAGAAGAAGTTTACAAGAATCAAACCAAAGAAAATCAAAAGCTACACTAGGGTTTCATGATATCCCTAAGTTTAGAATTAGTTACTCATCTTCTGGGAGAGATCCATAGGTGTTGGGAAGGAAGCCGTCGATCTCCGCGGTAAGATCTCCATCTTCAAAACCCTAACCTTCTCCTCCAAAAGTGGTCCAAAAGATGAGAAGTTTTGCTGGAATAACCCCTTTTTATAATAAAAATCCTTAATCCCGGAATTAGGGTTATGGCTAAGTTGAGTTGGACCTCTAGTGCAACTCGGAATTCCTGGTCCAACCCTGACAGCTTCTTCCAATCGTGACTGGGCTCAACCGGTTTGGAATTTGAGAATGAGTCCAACACAAAAGATGTAGATCTGGAAGTCCTCTGTCAGTTCCCGAAGAGTTTACAATAGTTGGACTTATCTAGAATATTTGGCGAATATTCTCCCGGGCGTCGACGGACCAGTCTTCCAGCAACTAAATATCTTCATCTTCTTCGAAACTGCTATCAATCCATCAGGAATCTCTGAAAGTGTCCAACATGAAAGTTGTATGTCTTGATGTGTTCCAGATGTTATTCAAATTGCAGAATATTTGGACATAAGGATAATTTCTGGTGAATATTGTGCTAACAGTCGACAGAGCAGTATATTTCAGCATATTAACCGAATTTCTTGAATTTCTTCTCAAAGCATGATTAAACCTGAAATCAATTAACAAACTATCAAATACAAACACTCTAGGCCTAACAAAAGTAAATTAAGGGGTTTAATCATGAACATTTAGTGACTCATCACCCCCCCCAACTTACACTTTGCTAGTCCTCGAGCAAAGAAAATATAAAAAGAAAGAAATAAATCTAACTAGCCACTTTCGTAGCTCTCACAATTGCACTTAGCATGTGCAACAAGCCTTTAAACTCCTGGGTTACCCTAGTGGAGGAGTTATAGTCTCCTGAGGGTTTCCAGTGATGACACCCATGTAAGAGAACTAATATCCATAAATATACCCTTCAACTCATAGTCACATAAAAACATAGTAAATCAAAACATGTCATAACATATTTCCCACACTTCAACATATTTAATCATGACTAAAAATAACTTTAACACTCCTGTGTGTGATTGGGGTTCCACATGCTTCAGAGCGTCAATTATATCTAAACACTTCAACTATTCAAGATCACAATCCTATCCAAGCACATATTTTCCACTTATCACATAGCAATATCTGTTTTTTTTTCTTTCATCATTTTTTCTCAACTATCAGACACTTTGCCTTTTTACGCGAGCACTCTCCGCTTCTTGAGGCGCAGAGACCCGGTTACTTAGCAAAACACTTAATAGTTTTTTAGGCACAGCTTTATCAAGCTTCAGAACTTTTTTTTTCTTAGAAAATTCAACCGTTTTACGCGAACACCATGCTGGCTAGGCACACTGCCCGGTTACTAAGTTGAAGATCCTCTTCTTCTTTTTTTTTTTTTAGCATACTCAGATAATTGCATGTGTTCATGTATTTTCTGTGTCATGACATAAAATTGTAAATCTATCCCAGTATCATGCTTAGAATCTAATATCAACCCCTTAACATGTGGAAGTGAACATGTGCATTAGGATATGTCAAGCTATCCTTAGATCATGGTAAAAGTGTTAAAGTATAGAAATAATATCATGCATAACAAAAATTTACTATTTCTTATATGACGTACAAGTCTCAGAATAATTCATAAGATAAATTTCTAAAACATGCAACTTTGTCAAATCATATCATAATTTCATTCTTTTGACATAATTCAAGGGATGTATAATATTTGGTTACCAGAAAAAGAATATGAGCATGAAATTTATGAATGCTACCCCCCAACTTAAATGTAATTGTCCCCAATTACACTAAGTCATAAAAATAACGCAAGAGGTAAAAGGTAGAGATAATCATAATGAACGCCCCAAAACTAGATTTCTCTCTCTTCCAATTTAAGTTTAGACACCGTGATCATTGAATAAATACTTCCTTCCCCACCATACCCTGTCACAAAAATATATACCTTTCCAAAAAGATCAAATATAGCAAAGAAAAGTCCAAAACGGTATTAGAATCATAGAAAATTTCGGCAGAGTCTCCTTTGTATTTTCACTATATATCAATCTGCACAAACATTCATCACATAAAAATATACCATGTACAGATAAATAGTAAAGGAGATAATATATCAAAAATAATCTTCTCGATATCACAGACAAGAAAAGAAAGGATCAAAATATCCAAGTAGGGCAACCATCAGTTATCATCCGCATAAAACATCATCACACATGCGGCGGCCGTCCGCGGCGAGATCGGAATCGATATCGGCGGAGATGGAAAGAACTTAACACCCGTGGAAGCTCTGGGATGCCTAGATGGCTTGAATATGCAGATTATGGTCCTGATTGAAGTTCTGTACCGTCCGATCGAAAATATGAGCTTTGGAGCACTGGATCACGTCCAAGAAGAATCAGACGGTTGAGAGCTCGCCGGCGACGGATCGACGGTGAAAGCTCGACGCCGGAGGACGGGAAGGGTACAGGAAGAATCGTGGAGGTCAGAGGAGTTGTCTGGTGAGATCTGATCGAAGAATGGGGGTCCCTAGGTGGTATAACGGAGGTGGCTGGCGCGGTTAAGGATCGTCGGAAGTGGGTTCCGGCGATCCGGACATCAATGGAGGTAGGGGATAGTGGAGGAAGGAACGTAGGAGCTCTGTGAAAACTCCTGTGGGGTTTCATCAAACAATTGTGGTTGGAAAGGGGTAGATTGCAGGGGGACGGCGAGGTATAGTCACCGGAGTTTGATTCCGGTGATCCAGGAAGAAATGAAGGATTTTGATAGTGTGGGAAGGATCGTGACAACCAAAGGAAGCTTCTGGAGGTGTTATAATGCGGTGGGCTGCCATGGATGATGGTGAAGACGATGGCCGAGGGCCTCGCCGGCGTCGGAGGAGACAGAGATGATGGTGAAGAAGGTCGTGGATGAAGAGGTAAGAGGATGGCGGAGGTTTTGGTGAAGGTTTGGAGGGACGGGGATGGCCGGAGCGGTGGCAACGGGCGGCGGTGGTCGTCGGCTCAGGGACGAGCCGACGAGCCGGGACGACGAGCCGCGGGAGAAAGAGAGAACGGGAGGAGAGAGGGAAATCAAGAAAAATAAGGAAATAGTAAAAAAGGGAAAAAAAAATGGGAAATATTCTAAAAACTCAGGAAAAATCCTAAAAATTAAAAAGAACTCCTAAAAACTGGGTTGCCTCCCAGCAAGCGCTGGAATTAAAGTCTCTCGCCAGACTTCCCGAAAAGGTCAGCTATAGCATGGATCCGTCAGGTTGACGGACTCGATCATACCCACAAGGAAAACTCCCCCATATAATAATTTAAACCATACCCGCCCCCACAGTATATCAAGTATTTGATGATGCAGACCTATGAATTCGTTCCTCCCAACGAGTGTTTTAAAAACCCCACCCTTTATAAAAGACCGCCTATCATTCTTTTGTTGAATTTGAATTAAACCTTCAAATTTCATCTTACAACCCTGTTTGCGGTATGGCTCTCCCTTCGTAATGAAATTATCCTTAAGATACACCGTAAGTGAAGGGCTCAAAGGTTGTAATTTCAAAATAGGTGTTGTGGCCAAGGATGATGGTGCAGAAATCGGTAAAGGAGGAGGTGGTGGTTCAACTTTGGAAAATATTGACGTCTTTGTGCATAGGTTCGGTTCAATATAATCAGCACACAATTGTCCAGTATCTAAATCAATGTTAAATAAGGACAAATCAGGAATATAGGCATTAATGACATCAACAACAAAGCAGTCATTATTTTCAGGCACACATGCATCCTTAAATATATTCACGCGTTTTTTCATGTTACCAAACGAGATATCCATAACACCTGTACGACAATTTATAGAAGCATTCGCAGTAGCTAGGAAAGGTTGACCTAAGATAACAGGCACGGATTTCTTGCAAAGAACATTGGGCTCCATGTCGAAGACAATGAAGTCAACCGGAAAAAAGAAGCTATCAACCTTAACCAGCACATCCTCCAAGATACCTCGCGGTGTCTTGAGGGATCTATCAGCTAACTGAAGGGTTACTGTCGTAGGTTTCAAATCATTCATTCCAAATTTTTGATATAGGGAATATGGCAGTAAATTAACGCTAGCACCAAGATCAAGAAGAGCACCATCAATATAATATTCTCCTATACAACAAGAAATTGTTGGGGTGCCTGGATCCTTAAGTTTTGGTGGAGTGTCATACTTTAGGATCGAACTTACATGTTCAGCAAGAAAGATTTTCTTAGAGGCCTGAGATTTGGATTTGCGTTTTTGGGTACAGAGGTCTTTCAGAAACTTTGCATAAGAAGGGAATTGTCGGATGGCCTCTAAAAGTGGTATGTTGATGTTTACCCGCTTGAATATCTCTGTGATCTCCTCTACATATGATTTCTTATTGGGTCTGGAGGAAGGGTCCATAAGTGCATAAGGGAAAGGTACTTTGGGCACATATCTAGCAGGGTCAGGCTCCCTCTGATCATCTGGACTCACATCCAATTGATATGGAATGTCATTAGGTTGAGGGGACTTAGCCCGATCGGTCGTACCAGGGTCTGATCGATCGTAATCGCTCCGACCGATCGTTTCTGAGAGCGATCCATCGCTCTGGGTAGTGTCAGGAAGTGTTTCCACTTGCTTACCGTTCCTTAGGGTTACTACAGCTTGTGTACTTTCAATGTTCTGGTTATCAATGTGGTGCAGGGCCCTAGGATTGGTCACAGGCTGACTAGGTAAACGACCATCCTCTCTTTTAGACATTGTGTTAGCTAGTTGCCCAAGTTGTGTCTCTATTTTGGATATAGATTGGGCATGTGAATTAACATCGTTTCTTAGCAATAATTGCTCATTCCTAATCAAAGCCATTTCACTCTTAAGCTCAGACATATTAGCATTAATGTTTGCATTCATGTTTGCTAGTGCACTCATAAGTTTGTCCAAAGTCGGGTCAGAGGATACTTGTGGAGGAGGGTTGGGTGCAGTTTGTTGATATGGTGCAAAGTACCCTGGGTTTGGATTTGCATGCGGTATAGATGGGTACCTATCAGATTGTTGAGGTGGTCTCCAACTAAGGTTGGGATGGTTCCGCCAACCTGGATTATATGTATTTGAATATGAATTATTCTCAGGCTTAGTAAAACCATAAGCCGCATTTTCTTGTTCCTGAACGAATTCAGGGAACGAGGGAGCCAGGGGACAGTCAGTAATGTGATGTTCAAGGCTAGAGCATAGCGCACAAGTTTGAGGTTGATTTTGGAACAGTGGAGGGTCAGGTGCTTGTCTCATTTTCAATTTATCAAACTTTTTATTAAGGAGGGCTATTTGTGCAGTAATGGCTTCTAATCCAGAAAGTTCAAAGGTCCCCTTAGGTGTAGGCCGACTCCTAGGGTTTGTGTATTGTTGTTGGGAATCAATGGAAATTTGTTCATAAAGGTTCCAGAGCTCATCATCATCTTTGTCTAAGGGAATACCTCCACAACAAGCTTCAACCCTAATTTTACATCTTTCATTAAGGCCTCTATGAAACTTATGCGTTAACAACCACTTATCAATATCATGATTGGGACATTTTCTCAAAAGATCTTTAAATCTATCCCAGGCATCATGGAAAGACTCATCATCATATTGAACAAAGGTAAGGATTTCAGTCCTGAATTTCTCAGTTTTAATTATTGGAAAGAATTTCCTTAAAAATGCCTCTTGAAGTTGATCCCATGTCGTGATTGAGCGTGGAGGTAAACATTGAAGCCAGTGTTTAGCTTTATCTTTCAAAGAGAAGGGGAAAAGTTTCAACTTAAAGGCATCATCATTAAAGTTTTCCAATTTTAATGTAGTGATGGTATCGATAAAATTGTGAATGTGATCATATGGGTCCTCATTACTTAGACCATGGAAGTGAGGTAACATTTGAATCGTTTGGGGTCTAATATCATAGTGTGAGGCTGTGATTGTAGGAGGATCAATGGAAGGAGTGTAAGTGTAGGCAGTGGGTAAGAAGTGATTTCTCAAAGGAATACGTTGTACCCCCCATTGTTATTATTATTACCTCCCTTCCAAAATTAGCATTAGGGTCGATGACATGTCCCTCATTTTCAGCCATGGTGGCAAAAGTTTCGTGAATAGATTGCAAATTATTCAAGGCTTCCTGATAATTACTCAAAGATTGTTGACCTAAGGCTCTAGCTTTTCGGAGTGTGGTCTCTAATTCTAGATCCAAAGGTTCCAGCGGGGTATTTAAGGATCGTCTACTTTGCATGCAAGATCACACACAAACAAAGAAAAAGAAAATAGAAGATTCGGAAAAGAAGACAAAACCCAGCAAACAACAATTGAAACGAAAAGTTTTGAGGTAAGAAAACTTACCTGACTGCGCAGTCCGATCGATCGGATTCAAGTCCGACCGATCGCTCTTGGGGGCTGGCGAGTTGTGATTTTCTTCAAGAAAAATCCGTTCCAATGCTACAAAAATTCCAGAAAATTGTCAGAAAATTCCTAAAAAGTGTAAAATAAAGAAAGGGAAAAATAAGAAAGATAAAAACCTAACTACGCAAAGAAAATGAGTTAAGAGAAAATCAATTAGTTAACCGTCGAAATTCCCCGGCAACAGCGCCAAAAATTGATCGCTTACAAACGTCGTCGTTAAAACGTTGCAAACTCAATCAAATATAAATTTATAATCCTTATTCAATCACTACACTACTAGGTAGAAATAGCGGTGAAGTCCTGAGTCGATCCACAGGGAAAACGTTGGAAACTGAAATCAATTCTCAAAACTCGAATCCTACGCGAAGTGATCAAAATATGGGTTTAATTATCTAAGAATTATCTAAGAAAGCAAGTAAAGTGATCGGGATTTGACCCAAGTTATGAAGTACCTAGGGATTACTCAATCCACCCTAGCTTCACCTTTAATCTTCTCTAGTTATCCTCTTGCTCACTTCTCTCAACATTATGGATCATGTGGCTACAAGCTCACATGAATCCCTAAAATAAGATTTATGTTCCTAACGGCATAGCCTATCTTTCTTGGCATAGGTTGTCTTCGATCCTACGATTACTTTAAGTTATACTACTCCTAATGACCTTGGCACAACCTATCCAAGCTTAGCATAGCCTATCTCACTAGCCAACCATAAATCACATGATAACCATCTCATAAATCTGTATAAACAATCACAGAAAGCTTATACGACTGAAAATACTTCAAAGGAACTCTGTTCCCTCAAATCTCTAATCATGAAAATCATATTTATAAGATCATGTTGAGAAGAAGTTTACAAGAATCAAACCAAAGAAAATCAAAAGCTACACTAGGGTTTCATGATATCCCTAAGTTTAGAATTAGTTACTCATCTTCTGGGAGAGATCCATAGGTGTTGGGAAGGAAGCCGTCGATCTCCGCGGTAAGATCTCCATTTTCAAAACCCTAACCTTCTCCTCCAAAAGTGGTTCAAAAGATGAGAAGTTTTTCTGAAATAACCCCTTTTTATAATAAAAACCCTTAATCCCGGAATTAGGGTTATGGCTAAGTTGAGTTGGACCTCTAGTGCAACTCGGAATTCCTGGTCCAACCCTGACAGCTTCTTCCAATCGTGACTGGGCTCAACCGGTTCAGAATTTGAGAATGAGTCCAACACAAAAGATGTAGATCTGGAAGTCCTCTATCAGCTTCCGAAGAGTTTACAATATTTGGACTTATCTAGAATATTTGGAGAACATTCTCCCGGGAGTCGACGGACCAGTCTTCCAGCAACTAAATATCTTCATCTTCTTCAAAACTGCTATCAATCCATCAGGAATCTCTGAAAGTGTCCAACATGAAAGTTGTACGTCTTGATGTGTTCCAAATGTTATTCAAATTTCAGAATATTTGGACATAAGGATAATTTCTGGTGAATATTGTGCTAACAGTCGACAGAGCAGTGTATTTCAGCATATTAACCGAATTTCTTGCATTTCTTCTCAAAGCATGATTAAACCTGAAATCATCTAACAAACTATCAAATACAACCACTCTAGGCCTAACAAAGGTAAATTAAGGGGTTTAATCATGAACATTTAGTGACTCATCAAAATCCCACCTCACCCTTCTAGAAAATTCGAGGCTTCTCCTTTCTTTTCTTCGTTGGCTGCCAACCCGAGAGAGAGAGGGAGTGAGATCGGAGTGAGAGATGGAGAGAGAGATCGAGAGAGAGAGAGATCGGAAGGGAGATCGCCAGCGCCGGAGAAGAAGAAGGAAGAAGAGAAGGGAGGAAGAAACCGGGAAAAAGGGAGGTGGACATAGCCGGAAATTGGTAGATCCGGTGGGGTTCCTGTCGGATTTCTTCTCCCATTTGGCTCAAGTGAGCTTCTAGCTTCTCTATCTTTCGTTTTCCTTTTTGTTTTCCATCCTTTTGTTGGTTTTTCCGGCGGGTTTTTGGGGAGAAGATGGGTTTCCGACGATGGGTCCCCGGAGAAGATGTTGCGGACGGCGTTGGGGACCTCCCTCGGCGACTGCAGCGCCGAGGAAGGACCCCCGTGGTCCGGGCCATCTTTCTCTGAGCCCTGTCCGGGCATTTCCCATGGCAGGGGATCCTTGATCCTCCTCCCTGCCATGGATTCCGGCGAAGGTCCGGCCGGCTTTTCTCTAGCCATGGTCGTGGGTATCCCTTGGGGACCAGGTGCTTGGGATAGCAAGCAAGCTTCTTCCCTCTCTTAGCAGTGGTGGCTGTCCGGTGATTAAGCAACCTGGTTAGGAGATTCGACGGAGCTTCAGCGTGAGCTCCGGCGATCTCCTACGGGTGGAAGCCGACGCGGAGCGCTGTGCGCTGTGCGCGTGATCAGCCTGGTGCACTGGTCAGTGCCCTGTGCACGGGACAGTGCCTTGTGCACACAACAGCGCCATGTTAGCTGTTTGCTAACGTGCTGCTAAAGCCTCTGACGGCCGTTCTTGTCGTTTTCTGTGCCGTTTCAATCGGGTTTTCCGAGATCGATCTGATGCTAGTAGTATTAATTTATTTATGGTTTTAGCGGATCGTAATCTCAATTATCGTGTTTTAGGCGATCGATTGAGCGGTGGTAAGAGGTCGGAGCAGGACGTGGACCCCCGTATGTAGGGAGCGCATTGATTGTTCTCTTGAGGTAGGAGTTACCTACTATTAGGATTTGTATGATTGTTGCTATGTTCTGCTAATGATGTGTTGTTGTGCATGTTTTTCCCTTGTGATGGTTGTGTGATATGCTATGACATGATGTTTTCTTGTATTGTATGAATATATGATAATTGTTATTTGCTTTATTGTTGTGTTCTTTATCTTGTGCATACATGATAGGATTAGGGTTGTGATTGGGTCTAGTCAGGTCCTGTAGCTAGACTAGTCAGAGTCTAGGGACTAGTTGATGACTTGATCTGAGGACTTTGATCTGATTAAAGATCTGATCTGAGGACTTTGATCTGATTGAATATCTGATTTGAGGATTTGATCTGATTGAATATCTGATTTGAGGATTTGATCTGATTGAGGATCTGGCTTGAGGATTTGATCTGATTGAGGATCTGGCTTGAGGATTTGATCTGGCTTGAGGATTTGATCTGATTGAATATCTGATTTGAGGATTTGATCTGATTGAGGATCTGGCTTGAGGATTTGATCTGATTGAGGATCTGGCTTGAGGATTTGATCTGATTGAGGATGTGTTGCCTATACTAGTGTACTGAGGCCTGTATAGAGTCTATAGGGGTCTGGGCAAGCGTTGACGGCCGGACGCGGCGACTGTGCGTGTAGAACTTACCAAGATTAGCCAGACCATACTAGGATTAGTAAGCTAGTATAGGATGTTGTACCTATACTAGTATACTGGGGCTAGGTATAGAGTCTATAGGGGTATGGGCGAGCATTGACGGCCGGACGCGGCGACTGTGCGTGTAAGACTTACCCATACTAGCCAGACCATACTTGGGCAGTATACTAGGATAGGTGGGTGTACACCAGTGTCTTAGTTGGTGACTCCTACTGGGCTTTAGAGCTCATTTTTGTTAGGTTTTGGTTTTTGTGCAGGACCTATGGGTAGGCCAGAGACCAGTGCAGTCCTTGGAGGTCCTGTCTCAGGATGAGGAGTCATTTTTGGTATTTTGTTCATCACTTATATGAGATATGCATGTATATGTTGGATATGAAACAAAATTGTATATTGAGGATTTGGCTGAACTATCTTGTATTTTGATGTTTACAAGTCCTTTGTATATGAAATGAATGAGATGAATGAATGCAGGTACATGTATATTATTTGAATTGATGTGGGCGTATGTGCCCCTAGATGTGGTGAATGATTGTAAAGAGAAATAGTATGATTAAATGTTGTAAAGTATGTATCATTGGTGATTGACATATTGTAATAGTGATTTCACGTGCCCGTGCCCGTGCCCAAGGGTCATGCCAAAATTTTGGAGAAATTTGGAATATTTTATTTTAAATTGGGGCGGGGCGTGACAAAAGGGTAGAGGCGCAAAGTGAGGTTTCCTAAAGGAGGTCTCACAAGTATCATCTAAGTCATTACAGACATCATCCATCACATCAAAGACCGACATGTGATTTTTACATGAAACTTCATCAATATATGCATCAAGATTAGGTAAGTCCTCATAAAAAGCTTCATGAACCGGCAAATTAATATCATAATAATCATCCTCCTCAATGTTAGATATATTCTTAGAAAAACCTTCATAGACCGGTGACACAATATCACATGAATCATTATCAAAATAAGGTACCTTCTCATGAAAAGCTTCATAAATTGGCAAGTTGAAATCAAATGATTCATCCTCAGTATTAGGTATGTGCTCGTGGACAGCTTCATAACTCGACATAATAACATCATAATGACTCATGGGAAGTATCAAATCATGCATGCATTCCTCAATACCATTATGATCAAGAAACACCGGAGGGACCGATTCATTCATATCACAAGGGGTATTATCATCGAAAGTATCACGAACCGGTAATACCTCAAAAGGAATCTCATCGTTGCATGCATCATAAGCATTATCATCAACACTAGGAGGCACTACCTCATTCACACAACCGTCAACCTCATCACAATATGAATCCATAAAAGAAGCTATTTGTCCAATTCGGGCTTCTATATTAGCTATTAATTGTGAATGAGAATGAACAATTGGTGTTAGTGCCTCAATAGTCTCTAAATCATTAAGAGTCCTTTCATCTAAAGATGGATCTACTTGTTTTTGTAGTTCAAAGGGATTGAGAGGCTCATACCAATGTTGGGGTGGTGGGTATTGTGTTTGAGAAAGATAAGATGATTCAAAACTAGGTGCAAAGTATTGGTATGGTATGCTTGAATCTTGTGGTTGAACATTATGGGGATAGTAAACTTGGAATTGCCAATAAGGGTATGAATGATCACTCAAATCCGGATCATAGGTGTGTGAATGCGAATTATATGTCGGGTTTGAGAAATCATATGTATCATTAACATAAGCGGGTGCATAATTATATGATAAGGAATAATTGTTCAATATGGCATCCAGTGGCATATAATTATCGGCCATGTATAAACAATCAAATAAACAAGGACCAAGTCAAAAAGTTAGAAATACGTTACAAGGGGCTGGTCCAAGCATGAGACGTCCGTCGTCGACCGTAACCCGTTGATTCTCCTCACGTCGGCGTCTCCTAATAACAAGAAGATATAGCAATGTAAGTACGAATCTCCTTTTTTTTCTATTTTGATACGACTTGAAAAGTGTCGTGGCTTAACAAGTCTACCAGACGTCCAGATAGAGTCTTGGTTGTCAAGGAATCGGGCGCCGCGCGTCATTCTTAGAGCCGTTTGCCAGGTTTTTAGATCCTTGAACCCAAGACCTCCTTCAAGCTTGTGTTGACAGACTGCATCCCAAGAAACAGAGGAGAGGCCTCCTTTTTTTCCTTGCCATAGGAAGCTACGTGCCAATGCAGAGATCTTGTTGAGGATTGTAGTTGGAGTGGGAATGGAAGACATGAGGAAGACCGGCATGGCCTGAAGGATGGACTGGATCAACACCGCGTGCCCTGTTGCTGCTTTAACAGGACATCTCTAGCTAGCGAGCTTCCTCTGGACCTCATCAATTAAAAAGGAGAAGTCTTTAACTTGCAGCCTGCGGGAGTCCAGCGGAGTGCCTAGGTACTTCCATGGTTCAATCCTCCTTGAGTAACTTAGCAGCTGAGAGAGCATCTTCCTACGTCTGGGAGAGGTGGAGGGAGAGAATTTGATACTAGATTTATCAGGGCTGACCTCCAATCCAGACAACTTTTTGTATCTGCGGAGAACGTTGAGAATTTTCTTTGCTTCGATCCGTTTCACGGCAGTGACGACCAGGCAGTCATCGGCGTAGAGGAGATGACTGAGCCGCAGGGGGGAACCTGGGTATGTGACACCCTCAAGTGCTACGAAGGGAGCCTTGAGTAAGCGCGAGTGAACTTCCTGGGCTAAGATGAACAAGTATGACGAGATAGGGTCTCCTTGCCGGAGGCCTCTGGCGGCTCGGAAAAAACCACACACCTTCCCATTAATCAGTAGAGAGAAACAGGTGGTGGTAATGCATTCCATTGCCCAATTAATCCAGACGTCCGGGAAAGCCATGCACTCAAGGACTCTGCGAAGGAAGTTCCAGCTCACAGAGTCATACGCGGCCTTGATATCCACCTTAATTGCCATTAGAGCGTTGGCTTTTGGAGGTTTCTGCAAGGTGTGGAGTAACTCATGGGCAGCTCTTATATTATCCTGTATGGACCAGCCTTCAACATAGGCCGATTGCTCCATGCTAATCACGTCGCGTAATCCATCCTTCATCCGCCCAGCGAGAATTGAAGAGATGACTTTGTAACAGACATTACAAAGACTTATCGGCCTGAATTCCTTGATGTGGCGAGGATTGGAGCACTTGGGGACTAAGGCAATGAAGGTATTGTTCCATCTGTTCGGCAGCTTATAGTTCCTGAAGAAGCTTTGCACCAAAGAGACGAAGTCCTCACCAATGACTGACCAGTGCTCGAGATAGTACTCAGCTGTGAGGCCGTCAGGACCAGGACATATGTTCTTGCCCATGGATTGAAGGACGTTGAAGACCTCCTCTGTAGAAACTTCAGCAGTCATGTTTAATTTGGCTTCAGGGGAGCTGCTGGGAAGGACGGGGAGAGTGGTAGTAGCACTGCCGCCATCCACCACCCAGAGCCTTTGGTAGTGCTCGAGGAAGGATCTCACAATATCATCGTGGCTGTTGAAAATGTTGTCGTCCTCCTGCTTGAGCTCCTTTATTTTGGAACAGTAGGTGCTCGTGCAAGTGCCATGGTGGAAGGACCATGTATTCCGGTCACCGCCAGCGACCCATGCACGGCGTTGGTGCTGAGCGACATATGTATCTTGCTGAATCTCCAGGGCGGAGATCTGCTGTTCGAGACTCCGCATACGCTGCTCCTGGGGTAGGGGTAGTGGGCCTTGCTCCTCCTCTAAGTACAGGCTATGGAGGTGATGTTCCAGGTGGATACGCGAGTTGGTGATGTCACCATCGTCTCGCTTGTTCCAAGTTTTAACGAGGTGACGAAGCTCCTTGATACGTCCCTTGAAGATATTTTGCTCAGATCCATGTCTACTCCTTTTCCAAGCCCGAGCGACACCTTGCTTGAACAGGGGGTGGGTGTTCCAGATTTGTTGCAGCTTGAAGGGAGTAGGACCGGGAGGTTGCTTCTCAGGGGCTAGGTCAAGCAGAATGGGCCTATGATCAGACCTGGGGCGGGGAAGGTGAGTAAGCTACGCATGGGGGAACCATTCATGCCACATGGGGTTGGACAGCGCGCGATCCAGCCTCTCGAGGATCCGCGCTCTACCAGCCTGTTGGTTCGACCAGGTGAAAGATGGTCCCCTGAAGCCCAGATCGATAAGATCATCATGGGCGATGAAAGACAGGAATTCAGTTACAGACGTGTTGTATTTAAACGCCTTCCCTCCTCGTTTCTCCTCTGAGTTGGCTAGGACGTTGAAGTCTCCAAGCATGAGGTGAGGCCAGCCCCAGTTGTTAAGTTTGGACAAGGTTTCCCAAAGGATGCGACGGTCTCTCCCTTTACGCGCGGCGTAGACGACGGAGATGAACCACTGCCCCAGGCCTTTAGTGTTGATGGCTCCATGGACAGCTTGGTCTGTGAAGTGCTCGAAGGACACCTTCCCTACGTCAGTCCTCCAGATTGCTAGAATTCCGCCATGGTGACCCTTGGAGGGAAGCAGGTGAGTGCTACACACGCAGGATACGAAGCCCATATTGGTCTCAACAACGATGGTTTCTAAGAGAAAGAGGAAATCCAGCTTTTCTTGATTGAGAAGGCGGCGACAGGCCCTCACCGCTCTTATTGGACCCAGTCCATGACAATTCCAGGCGAGGATCTTCATCATGGACCTCCAGGGTGATAGGGTTGCTCGACCCCTGGGGCTGTGATTTTGTAGCGTTTAGGCTGGCTTTCTACGGGGTATGTGGCCGACGCCAAATCGTCTGCGCGCGGGGTGAAACCTGGAGGTATTAATCTCTCACCCTCCACTGCCATCTCTTGATGTGAGGATGCTCTGTCTTCATCTTCTGTCATGTGGTTGTCGTCTTCGTTCATGAGCATCGGGCTTTCGCTGTGAAGTGCTTGCTTGAGAGACATAACAGCAGACTGGTGCATCTCTTCCATCGCATCGTCATCATCGCCTTGCTCCAGGGAATTTAAAGTCTTGTAGCCGCAAGGGACAACCAGAGGGCCGGGGCGATTTCCTCTACTCCTTTCCTGCGCGTACCATCCGACCTCCTGCAACGACATGGCGGCAAGTTCCTCGTCGTCGAGGTCGGCCATGGGCTTTGCGAATGGGCTGAAGCGGTTCTGGTTGGCGAGGCGCTTGCTGCCTTCTCTCGCGACTTTGGCCCATGGGGTGGACGACCCAGGAGCTTGGGCCCACTTATGTGGTGGGTATTAAACGGGGCTAGGGCATGGCTGGGTACCTCTGGCTCTATCTCCGTGCTAGGGTTAGCGCCGCCTCCACTGGGTATCCAGGCCTTGGTGTGACCTCCGCCGCCAACGCCCGCGTGGGGTTTTGTCCGCTCGTTGATGATGCTGGGGACCGTGCCTGACGACCGTTGGGTGACAGGGCCACGTCCTTGACCGCCTGGCAGAGGGGATGGTGTGTCAGAAGTTGTCGCTGACACGTGCTGAGGTGTGTCGTGGCTGTGCTGAGGTGGCTCGGAGGTCCGTACATCGTCTTCGAGGGGGTCACTCCTCTTGCGGAGTTGTGCTGCCGGCGCCAGAGAGCCTTGGGATGTTCTCCGCCCCCAACGACGATGATTTTGGACGGTGTGCCATGCTCGAGGTATTTTCTCTACACTTGGTTCCGTTGGGTTAGAGTTTTCAACACTCATGGGGACGGGGGCGATAGATGTTCCGTCGTTGAAAACCGGCATCTGGAAGTCCTCACTGGATTGCTCTTTGTCTCTTGGGTCATTCCTCTGCTCATGCCTGTATGTCGCTCTCTCTGGGCAGCCGTCCACCCAATGTCCGAGGAGGCCGCAGCCCTCGCAAAGCTGAATGTTCTCATAGACGAAGGGTTGAAGAAAGTAGTCAAACTCACCTCCAGTACCCTCGCAAGGAAGATAAGTGCCGATGCACGCTGGCAGCGTCAAATCAGCCTCCACGCAGACTCGAGCGTACTTGCAGCGGTCTGTGAATTTGGTGACAGAGTCTATGGCGAGAGGGGTGCCGGCCTCGGAGACCATATCAAAGATCACTCCCCTGTCAAAGAATTCTGGTGGGAGATCTGGAATGCGTATCTATACCGGAGCCTTGGTGAATGCCGAGGGGGAAGGCCGGAAGCAGTTCCGCCAGCAAATGAGGGATAGGGTAAGTCCGTCCACCATCCAAGGCCCGCCGGTCAGGATGCGGAGCATGTCTTCTTCAGTGTCGAATTTGAATGCAAAGACTCCCCGTGCCATGTTGGTGACAAGGAAAGGGGCGTCAGTTCTCCATAGCCCAGCAAGTCGGCGCCGGAGGAACTCAATGCCTACCCGGCCGCCCACGAATCGACCGAACAAGGTATGACTCCATTTGCTCGTGAGGTGTTGAAGGTCAGCCGGTGACATGGTCGTCTTCCCGACTCTGAATCTACCTATGCCTTTTTGTTCAATGGCTTCAGCAAGCTCGGCACTGCTCAGCATCTCGGTGAAGCTGAGGTCCGCGGCGGTCACACGATTGCGGATAGTGGCGTGCTTTGGATCAGCCGCCCGTGGAGGCGGCTGGGGCCTGCTAAGGTTAGGTGGTCTAGGCTCCCTAACTCCTCCCATTTTTATCACTTTCATTGGAATAGCTGCAGTCAGAGATGGCTTGATTTGCATGACTTGGACTGGATCAATTTGTTTTTATTGACCATGGCAATTGCTTGCATCCGTAAAATTTCTACCTGCCCCTTAGTTTATAGCTATTGCTCAGAAGAACTTTATTGAGAAGAAACAATAATGACGATGATAACGAGTGGCCGGCACAAACTCTGAAACTCTGACCTTAATTGATACGTAGATTTCTTGTGAAACAAATGATCAGCTTAGCCTGCGCTTGCGCTATATATGTACCGGTATTATTCTTAAACTAAAGTCATCATAAGTTTATGGCCTCCCTTTTGTCGTCACATTCTTGCTCATGTCTTCGTATCTTCTCAACAAAACTTGGTTCCTCCATATATTTAAACATGATTGTTTGGTATAAACTTTGCAAATTGAATATCCTTTTAGAAGATAGAATTTGTTTTGTAGCAACTTGGAAAGGAACTCTTGTATTGATGACGCTTGATGGTCGACGTCGCTGGCGAGAAGCTGCTTCAAGGCGCGCACTTTGTCGCTTTTCAAAAACAATATATACCCCACCACTAAGCATCTATCATTGTGCAAAATCACCTATTGGATATAATGAAGTCCAATCTTAAATTGATGTTTCACGGTGTTAATTATGCAGAAATGAAATGATAACCCGTACTCCGTTAATCGAGATTTCTATTCCAGCATATGAGAAACTAGAAATTCTTCAAAGAGATTAAGAGATTAAGAGATCAAGAGATAATGAATTTGGAATGATTTTCAAGGTGTATTTTTCAGATTAACAGAAGGGCTATTTTTAGAAAGAGCTAGGTAGTTATCACATGAAGAGTTGTCTTTCAAAAGGTAACCATTCATGGTTTCTATATGCATGACCACTATTGGAAAACAAGCATTTTCTGGCTTAAAAAAGAAGAGATGCTTTGTGAATATATGTCTCTTCATAAGTAGATGCTCCATGGAAAAGTTTATATTGGATGAGCACAGGGATTTTCTTGTAAACAGGGTTGGATTTCAGCAGCAATTAATTGTAGTGGAAAAATGGCAGCAGGCGCGGAGGGGTCGGTGAAATTGATCGGGTTTTCGAAGAGCCCGTTTGTGATAAGAGAAGGATCGCGCTGAGACTTCCACCAGGAGAAACATGGAGAGAAGACTGAACTGCTGCTGAAATCCATGCCTGTTGACAAGAAAATCCCTGTGCTCATCCACAACAACAAGATCATTTGCGAGTCCATGATCATTGTGCAATACATCCATGATGTCTGGGCCTCGGCCTCCTCCGACGTACCTTCTCTCCTCCCCTCCGACCCCTATGATCGTGCTACCGTGCGCTTCTGGGCTGTCTATTTCGACGATAAGGTACGGATCTCGACCTTAAATAATTGACATGTGTTTCTATTCAATTGTGACTTGAGAGGAAGAGAAGACTCATAAACAATATGAATATGAATTTGTTTGATTGGTCTTGTAATAGTTATGGAATTCCTCTGCTGATCCACTGAATTGGCTGCAGCTTATTCTAAGATACCATTGACTGATTCATGATCAATGTTCTGCAAAGCAGTGTCCCAAATTTAGGATATACGACTTGATACAGACCTCACTAGCCACTGTGCCTAACAATTTTGTATCGTAGAGTTAGCATATACCGCAACGTTGACCAAATCAAGCTACACCAAGAATAGCTCCTGCACGCACGCTGCCTCTGTCTTCCATCAAATGACTAAGCATCCTGTAGATTGAGCCTAAGTTTTGTCATCTCCTTGTTTGCAGGTGCTCCCTGGTATAGCAATCATTCTCAAAGCACAGACCGAGGAGGCCGAGAAGCAAGGCACCGACCAGGTGCTTGCAGCACTCGAGTTCCTTGAGGATGCCTTTTTGAGAAGTGCAGTAAAGGAAAGAGCTTATTTGGAGGAGACTCAATTGGCTATTTCGACATCGCCTTGGGATTACTACTCCCCATCTCCAAAATATGTATCAAATATGAGATTATATTGATCAACGAAAATAGTTTCCTTATATCGATCCTAATCCTGTGAAACAAGCACGTCCTTTGGGTACTGGACAACGAGTTTTCTCCCTTAGTGAAACTGGTTATTCAAGTGTAACTTTACACTGGATGAACCAGAGTCTCCTTATTAACCAATTTTGAAAACTTAAATGAGCCCGGAACCCCATGTTACTAAAAAACAATGTTCCTCAACCTAAAGCCAGGAACAACAAATCCAGGAAATATGCAAATGACATCTTCGAAAATATTGGTGAACTCCACAAGATATAACCGCAGGTGGTAATGGATTCTAAGAAAGTCAAACAACTCATAAACTCTCTAAATATCATTCATGCTTCCGCGTTGACATATGAAACCCCGAAAACGAAATTAGCATATGAAGGGTGGACTATTTATACATTCACCTCTAAAGCCTATCACACCCTTATCTTTATAGGTGTCTTCTAACAAGGGAGAATTACCGATAAGTGTTTTATAAGATACCAATTTATCATTAAGTCTCTAAACTTTTGTTGGACTAAACTACCCCTATTATATTTATATGTATCCATACCCCTACCCCAGTACCCACCCCCGCGTCCGGCGCGGGCGCCCTCGCCGGCGATGCCCTGCCCCCCGGCCCGACGCAGATCCCAAGGTCGCCATCCGACGACGATCCCGATCTCGCCGCCCGTCGAAGATCTCCTCCTCCGCGATCCCGTCTGTCGCGTTCCCATCACCGGAGCTCCCCGTCCCGATCCGCGATCTCCTTCGTCCCCAGCGGCCCCGTCGTCCCCAATCTCCTTCTTCCCCGGTGCCCCCGATCTCCTCTCAGTCGCCGATCGGCCTCGTCGTCCATCGCGACCCCGATCCCCATCCGTCGCGATCCCAGAACTCCCCGTCCCGATCCCGAGATCACCGATCACCGACGCTGACAACATAACGCCGTGGTCCGGATCCCAATCACCGACGACGACCTCCCCTTCTCCGACACAGCCGCCTCCGACCACCATCTCCAACGAAGCCACCGCCTCCAACCGACGACCTACCTTCCATCCGCCTAAACCGCAAGTTAACGGGATGATCACATCCGTTGGATTCACTCCCCATGCTTGACCGACCTCTCCTCCAATCTCACCGACCGCCGATCATCCCTCCTCGCCAGCGATCAAGCTCCGATGACTCTAAGTCGTCGGAAAAAATAAAACAAAAAATTAGGAGGGAGTAAGTAATGGGGAGAGAGAAAACAAAGGAAAAATGAAGAAAAATAGTATGATATATGAGAAAAATTCAGGAAAAATAAAGAAATAATGGAAAATATTGGTAGTTACTTTACACAATGCTAGTAGTTACTTTTCACAACTTTGGTAGTTTCTTTCCACAATACTGGTAGATACTTTCCATAATAATAGAAAATATTGTGAAAATTATGGAACTTACTTTTCATACAATATGGTAGTTACTTTCATGAAATATGAAAGTTACTTTCCGCGGTAGTTACTTTCCACGGTAGTTACATATCACAAATAATATGAGAAAAAATCAGCTAAAATAAGAAAAAATATGGGGAAAATCAAGAAAAATAGTGGGGTCCCTTCCCCACGGTAGTTACTTTCCACAATGTTGGTAGTAATTACTTTCCACATTGTTGGTGGTAGTTACTTTTCACAATACTGGTGGTAGTTACTTTTCACAATACTGGTGGTAGTTACTTTCTACAATGTTGGTGGTAGTTACTTTTCACGGTAGTTACTTTTCACCAATAATATGTGAAACAAATCACCTAAAATAAGAAAACATATGGGAAAAATCAAGAAAAATAGTGGGGCCCCTTCTCCACGATAGTTACTTTCCACAATACTGGTGGTAATTACTTTCCACAATGCTGCTGGTAGTTACTTTCCACAATGCTGGTGGTAGTTACTTTCCACAATGCTGATGGTAGTTACTTTCCATGGTCGTTACTTTTCATCAATAATATGTGAAAAGATCAACTGAAATAAGGAAAAAATGGGATAAATGAAGAAAAATAGTGGGGGGTCCTTCTCCATGGTAGTTACTTTTTCAAAAAAATAGGACTGACTTAAGTGGTAGTTACTTTTCCACAATACTGATGGTAGTTACTTTCCGCGATTTTACCAGTTATTTTCCACGGTAGTTACTTTTCACCAATAATAAGTGCAAAAGTTAGCTAAAATAACAAAACTATAGGGAAAATCAAAAACATTAGTAGGGGAATTTTACTTTGCATTTTTTAAAATGAAAAATAACTTTAGTTTCTACCGTACTTAATTTTCATGGTAAGTACTTTTCACTATAGTTACTTTCCACAAAACTGGTGGTAGTTACTTTTCACAATGTTGGTGGTAGTTACTTTCCACAATGGTACTTAATTTCCACAATACTGGTGGTAGTTACTTTTCAATATTGGTAAAATATAGTAGTTACTTTCCACAAATAATATCTGAAATATATTGGGGGCCTCTTCTCCACGGTAGTTACTTTGCAAAATTTTAGTAGTTATTTTCCATGGTAGTTGCTTTTCAAAAATAATAAGTGTAAAAATTAGCTAAAATATGGAAACTATGTGGAAAATCAAGAAAATTAGTAGGCGAATTTCACTTTGCATTTTTAAAAATGAAAAATAACTTTATTTTTTACCATACTTACTTTCCGCGGTAGTTACTTTCCGCGGTAGTTCTTTTCCATGGTCGTTACTTTTCACCAATAATATGTGAAAAGATCAACTAAAACAAGGAAAATATGGGATAAATGAAGAAAAATATTGGGGGTCCATTCTCCACAGTAGTTATGTCGCGCCCCGACCCGCGAAAGCTCAACCGGGCTAGGCTACACGAACCGGAACCTAACCACTGCGGAAAATTTTGACGAGGGTTCCCTCAAACCTAAAAGTCTCCCTAAGTAATTCATCAAAATACCCTCAATTAACAAAACTAAAATTTATAGAAACCTTGAACTGAAGATTACAAAACCCAAATTTAATATAGAAAACCTCGAAGAGGGGAAGATTCAAATACAACATAATAATAAACTCTCCCATAGGAGGCTAACTATACTAGGGTTCTGGAAAGATAGATCACCACTCCTCAGACTCTGCCAGGTGCCGCTGACCAACTGCCCGGTAGGGGCCACCAAAGAGAAATTAACGTATGCACTACAAAACGCAGCCCGGGTAGGAGTGAGCACTAAGCTCAGCAGGGAAACTACAGTATGACACACAGAAGGAAGAGGGAACACAACAGTGTCGCCCCCAAGTTAGACTTGGGTGTGCTGCAAGGGCCCCATAACCCTTCACCGGTGTCCCTAGACATATCCAACCATGATCACCCCAATGGACTGGGCCCATCCTGGATACACCTAGTGTCGCCGGGTTCCAGCTGTGGTCACCCAAAATGGACTGGACCCACACTGGTCGCCACTACTGTGGGGTTCTAGCTATGGTCACCCAAAATGGACTGGGCCCATACTGGTCACCTCCGCGGGCAGAAACAGACACTGCCTGGGCCTGTACTAGCCCCCCTCATCCCCCAAAGAACACAGACCGACACCGGTTGCACCCACAACACCTGGCTCGAGGCCGACACGACCTCTAAAAATCATCAAGCAACAGGTGTACTAGTCATCTAGCCCTATCATCGAAGTCGACTGTACACCACCATTCAAACCTGTTCCAAGCTACCCGACCCCGGTCCTAGAGCTAAATCCGAGCATCCAAGCCTCGGGACGGCGACCCACAGATCCCCACGCCCTATCCTTATGCAACTAATGCAAAACCAGATGCATGCTATGAGCACATGCAGATAGAAGAGATATATCATGAAACATATGTGATGATAACAAGGCAAGGTCTGGGCTTGGCACCCTGCCGGCTCCGGGTGGTGAACATGTATTAAGGTCGAGAACTGTTGCAGTGGTACCACCACCAATTGCCAGCCAGTTCACTAGCAACCTGCATCGGGAAACAACCCCGCAACCAACAGCTAGCACAACACACAGAATAAAGCCCTCGGCGCACGCCAGCATACAAGGCTAGGAAAAGGAGTAGGGCCACTCGCCCACTTATTCTAAACATCCCAGGAGTAATCACTCTACTGGTTCACCACTACCCCTAATATGGGGCTAACATGCTTAAGGATATGTACAAATTATAAAGCTGTAAGAAAACTGCACATGCAAAGCCCCACGGGCAAAGCCAATGAAAACTCCTCTCTGTCAGATAAAGGATCGATCTTTTTCTAAGAAAAGATCGATCTTCTAAGCGACAGGGAGCATCTTCCCTGTCGAGCCAAAGAGGATCGATCATTCCTCCCAAGAGGATCAATCTTCATTGCGACAGAGGTCATCCCATGCTATCTGGAACAAAGATCGATCTTCGCTACCAGAAGATCGATCATTGCTCGGGCTCATCATGACCAATAAGAAGGATCGATCATTCGCCAAGAATGATCGATCTTGTTGGGTTCTCCGGCAAACTTCCGGTGAGAAAATACCGTTGGAAAACTCTACCAAATCCCACCAAACCATGGGATCTAGTAGTACGAAGGATCACGAGTCCAAAACCGGTACTTGCATTCAAAACCAACATGCGAATCGACGGATTTAAGCTAAAGAACAAAAGGAAACTCACAAACTCTCAAAAACCGAAAAAACAAAGTAGGTAGGATCCCTACCTCGCCAAGAGCAGCTTCAATCCCAGCTGCTAAGCCTTGGATCGTCCTCAATCTCTTCATAATCCAGCCGGATCTGAGCTCAAGAACAACGGATTTCAAAAAGGATTCAAAGGAGACGGTCGCGTCCATTTTATAAACGGACGAACCGACTTATGAAAGATTGATCTTTTCCTCTGAAAAGATCGATTTGTCATGGCGATCGCACCCTGACTTTCTGGCACTAAATGATCGATCTTCTAGCAAGGAAAGATCGATCCTCTAAGTGCAGAAAGCTAGACTTGGGCTAAAACACAAGCCCAAACCCGGATCTTTCAATCCCGGGTCCACTTAACCTTTCTAATCAAACACTAACACAAAGATGGTCAGTGTGTGCATACGCGGATGTGAAACAAACCGACAAGGCGCAATTTACCCAATTGCCCTTGCGGTCCAAGAAACAATGCGATCCACCGGATCGCGCGCTCGACGCGAAACAATCAAACGAGCCACGGGCATGACCCAGCCGGTCGACCCAGGAGTAGTGGGACATGTCCTCACAAGTTACTTTTTCAAAAAGGTAGGGCTGATTTAAGTGGTAGTTACTTTCCACAATGCTGGACCTAATTACTTTCCATAATTTTGGTGGTAGTTACTTTCCACAATGCCAGTAGTAGTTACTTTCCACAATGCTGGTGGTAGTTCCTTTCCATAATGTTGGTGGTAGTTACTTTCCACATACTTGTGGTAATTACTTTCCATAATACTTGTGGTAGTTACTTTCCACAATGCTGATGGTAATTACTTTTCACAATACTGGTGGTAGTTACTTTCCACAATGCTGGTTGTTACTTTTGAAAAAATAGGGCTGATTTAAGTGGTAGTTGCTTTCCACAATATTGGTTGTAGTTACTTTCCATAATACTGGTGGTAGTTACTTTCCACAATTTTGGTAGTTACATTCCACAATGCTGGTGATAGTTACTTTCCATAATTTTAGTTACTTTCCACAATGCTGGTGGTAGTTACTTTCCACAATGCTGGTGGTAGTTGTTTTCCACAATGCTGATGGTAGTTACTTTCCACAATACTGGTGGTAATTACTTTCTATAATATTTGTGATAGTTACTTTCCACAATGATGGAGGTAGTTACTTTCCACAATACTGGTGGTAGTTACTTTCCACAATGCTGATAGTTACATTTTAAAAAAGTAGGGCTGACTTAAGTGGTAGTTGCTTTCCACAATCTTGGTGGCAGTTAGTTTCCATAATACTGGTGGTAGTTACTTTCCATAATTTTGGTAGTTACTTTTCACAATGCTGGTGGTAGTTACTTTCCACAATGCTGATGGTAGTTACTTTTCACAATGTTGATAGTATTTACTTTTTAAAAAAGTAGGGCTGACTTAAGTGGTAGTCGTTTTCCACAAAGCTGGTGATAGTTACTTTCCATAATACTGGTGGTAGTTACTTTCCATAATTTTGGTAGTTACTTTCCACAATTTTGGTGGTAGTTACTTTCCACAATACTGGTGGTAGTTACTTTCCATAATTTTGGTAGTTACTCTTATATTATTTTGCCATGTTTTTCTACATTTTTCCTATTTTCTCTGCTTTTTCTCTCTCCCCTCTCCTCTTCCCACGGCCTTCCATTGATCTCCTCCTACCCCGATCTCCTCCTTCCCCGCCGCCACCTCCATCACCACCCCGATCTCCTCCTCCTTCCGACCCCGTTCATCGCCGATCCCGTCCAACGGAGCCCTCATCTCCGACCTACCTGTCCCGATCCCGAGGTCGCGGATCGCGACGTCGCCACCTCCATCGCCACCCCGATCTCCTCCTCCTCCTTCGATGACCTCCCCGTCGCGATCCCATCCAACGGAGCCCTTTTCTCTGACCTCCCCGTCCTGATTCCGATATCGCGGATCGGGACCTCGCGACGGGATCATGAAATCGCGACGTGATCGCGACCAACGCCGATGATTCCCATGGCCTTCCCCGATCTCCTCTTTCCCCGCCGCCACCTCCATCACCACCCCGATCTCCTCCTCCTTTGATGACCTCCCCGTCACGATCCCGTCCAACGGAGCCCTCGTCTTTGACCTCCTCGTCCTGATTCTGATATCTCGCGACGGGACCGCGACCAATGCCGACGCTGCCATGGCCTTCCCCGCCGCCACCTCCATCTCCACCCTGATCTCCTCCTCCTTCCGACTCCGTCCGTCGCGATCTCGTCCGAAGGAGCCCTCATCTCCGACCGGCACCTCGCCACGGGATCACAACCGACGCCGACGATTCCCACTGCCTTCCTCGATCTCCTCTTTCCCCACCGCCTCGCGACCGACGCTGACGAGATCAGCGACGTGTTCGGATGGGGAGAACCCCCAGCTTTGCCGATGATGGAACCGGAACCTCCACCTCCACCATGGAGGAGATTGAGGATAAGGGCATTTTTGTCATAAAATTTTGTATCATGGGACTAATTGGTTTAAAATCTTCTACCAAGACTATAGAGGAAACAAAATCACCGAATGAGACTAATCGATAATTATCCATTCTAACAACTCATCTCAGAACGACTCTGTCCTGCCCTTTCATGTCATCAATGGTTCTGAATCTACATGAGGCCATGAGGAGTTCTCGTGATTTCCGATCTCCATAGCACCACAGACATCTTTTGAAGATTGAACGGGGCAATGGAGCGTATCCAATCGGGACGATTATCATTGCTATGCTAACTAACACTAGAGGGTAGCGATAGGATGTTGATGCAAAGGAAGAGGAATCTCCTCAAAAGCTCGAGCTCCTCAAAAGGCCGAGTGGACCTCTTGTACTCCCCCAACCTCCTCACCCTTCCTGACCATCTAACTTTCCTTTTCTAGGATGTGGATGTTTGAAAAACATATCCACTTGAGTTTCCGTGATCATACATACTTAACTTCCTTATCAATAGAACTAGAAAATTACCCCACAACTAAGGCCACGTTTGTTTCGCGGGACAGGATATGGGTGGATATAATCTCCCGGAAGATAGTAGCACAATTACCATGTACGTCGAATCCTAAGAAGATACGCTCCTCAATTTCATCCCGACACCATTCTACCCCACCCATGGCAAAAAAGAAAAACTTTACAAAAAGTGCTTGATTATAACTATGTAAGTAGATGACAGCCTTTTTGTATATGACCAAACCACCTAAGGGCGTGTTTGTTTCACGGGATTAGGATCAGGATTGGAGTAGTAATCCCGTTGACCAACCTAATCACACGTTTGGTGAACTTTTTTGAGATGAGAGTAGTAATCCCATTGGCAATAGTAATCCCATATACATGGAATTAAATAATCCCATGGGGTGTTGTTATCTTGGATAGATGAAAGATTGGATTTCAGTGGAAAGTCTTAAGTACCCTTCAAAGTTAGATAAACGTATTGCATGGAAACAGACAAAATTGTCATTTGACATTTCCTTTCTAACTTTTCGCAACTTCTATGTCATTTATTCATAAATAGATACTATAGGTTCTTAAAGCGTGGTTGTTTGAATCATGTGGTCATGAATTTGATTGTGGATTTATTGCTTTTTTGATGCATTTCCTTACCCTACAGTGGGTTCTTTCTTTGCCAATTTGTTTCGTTCTATTCTTATTGTCATAGAACAAAGCAAGATCAGTTGAAGCAACTAAAGGTACGTTGAAAACCTTTTTATGTTTCTATAGTAGGACAATTTAATCTTTTGCTTCATGGGTGAAAATAGCACAATGTGCTTATGTTATGTTATCTGAGATGTAAGTTATTTATGTAAGAATAACTAATGCTAGGTTTCTCTGTTCTATATTGCTTCTTAACCGAGCTAAGAAAATATTTTTTAGAGCATAGGGGTTATCCAACTGTTAGCCAATATAATGGCTAACGAATCAATAATTAACATGTCAGTATAATAAATATGGCCGACAAACTTTCAAACCAAATTGGGTGATATCACTCAAAGGTAAAATCGTCGTCCAAAGAATGAAATCATCTATTAAGATCATCGCCCAAAGAGAAAAATCATCAATCAAGAATGATGATTGTTTCCATATAAAGAAACCATCAGTCAAGGGCGATAACGATCTAACAACGATGACATTGTTAACTAAGAACGATGATCTTCCTTACACTAGAAGGTTATTGGCCAAAAGCAATGACAGGTCATCGACCAAAGACTTAGTTCATTCAAAGACAGCAAGTTATCAACTTTGGACGATGAAGAGACAGACTAGGAAAAGACAACAATCAAGAAGGATGACGTTACAATACACAAGCTCACTGACCCGACGCAACCGTCATCGGTCAGAAGCTTATCGCCTAAACGCAAACGCCATCGGCCAGAAGCTCATCGCCCAGACGCAACCGTCATCGGCCAGAGCAAAGAATGCAGAAACGAGAAAATATCGGAGAACATGGGACACACGGCTCATCCAGAGTGAAAGATGGAAGACGACGGAGAAAGTGCTGGACGAAGCAGTTGAACTACTCTAGTATAAATACCTTTCTGTTTCACTGTGTAATCTCTCTCGCAAACCAAACACAAAGCCTGCGCGCCTCGATTTTCTTACTGTTCTTTTAAGATGCTTTCTGTAAGTTGATTTCCTTAATGTAATGACTTTGTTTCTTCAGTATTTATTTGATCTTTTCTGCTTAAAGTAGTTTAGATTACTGGTTTTAGATGGCTAATCTAGGTTTAGATAGTTATGTTTTCTTCCTCATTTCTTAGAGAGTTCTTTACTACATTTCTTTAGGTTAATTTAATATTAGAAGCTTTTATCTTCTAGGATTAGATTAATTTAACCAATAGATTTAAAATGCTTTCTCGGGATTTAGTAACTTAGGATGATCTTTAATGTTTTCTTTAATTAATTTCGTAATATTAGATAACTTATGCTTTCCTTAGGTTAATTTAGACTATTTTAAGTTAATCTAGATAACTAATTGTTAATTAGATTATTAAATTAGGTCTAATCTAGATTTCCATTAAACTTGACACCTCCGTTCGAACGTTATTTGAAAGAGTAGAACTTAACTACAATCATCTGATACTTAAGTGTGGAGTAGATTTTGACTTTGACTATTTGACCGGCCAACGGTTAGATTTCTGTTCTAACACCAACATTTGTTGTTATAATCCCATCCAGAAAATCCAGAAAGACTTCTCATTTGCTGCCTATATGCACATCTGTGTTCTTAGACAAAGCAATCTTGACTCATAGAAGGCTTTTCATAGTATCTTTGTTGTGACTTGTATCGGCGGTTTGCTGATTCTTGCCAACACTTGATATATGATACATCATGATTTATTCTTATTCTTTGTTGATGTGTTTTTCTTTTGAGGATTGACATGTACACAATTGAAGTCAGCAAATTTAACAGACAATTCTTGTTTCTTTTGTTGTAGCTCTGAGATTTGCAGAAAAATACTTATTTTGGAAGCAATTGAGCTACTTAGTTGGAAACTAAGTTTTACTTGTCATATAGTTAGATAGTTGACATCATCTATTTGTGGTTAGTAATTGTAGTAGTTCTTATTGTTCACTGGCTGACTTTGTATACTTTGATAGTCATTTTGTCAAGTTAATTGATAACTAATGTTTTGTAATTTGTGATTTTCTTCCAATTTATTAAAGCTGATTTTTTAACTTTTTACATGTATAAATACATCTATGACGAAAAAATTGTTGTCAGAATATTGTATCTATTGTGACAAATTATTTTGTCATTATAATTCAAATAAGTTTATTACAACGAAGTTATTGTCACAATAGTCACATTTATTACAACAAAATATGTTGTCACTATTTTTATACTAGATTGTGATGAAATCATTTGTCGGAATAAATCTGTTTATTATGACAAAAATTTTGTTAAACATTATAGTAACAAAATATTTTGGTAGCAATATCCCCCATGTCGAACATGCCTTTGTGACAAAAACGTATATACATATGGCCACGAAGTCTTTTATTTATGGTGACAAAATATTTTGTCACTTGTACTAGTGTTATGACGACGAATTTTTGTTTGTTGTAACTTGGATACACCTATTGTAATAAATTGCTGCATTTATTATAATAAACTTATTACGACGGACTTGTTGTCACAAACCTGGTCACGAAATATATTTGTCACGACAAGTATATAGTGACAAATATAAGACTTATTGCCACGAAATTTTTTGTCATGAAATCCCAATTTTGTTGTAATGAACGTTTATGACGATACTTATAAGTCATATAATTACGCACATGTGGCGTGGTTACTCAGTCCTATGTGGATCCTACATGGATCTTACGTGAGGGAGTTAGTGGGGGAGAGGGGCGGATGGTGGGTGGTTAGTGGTTGGCAGTTTTAATTAACCAATTAAATCCAGATTGACTCGAGGCCCCATCCTATACTCACTGACCGCAAGTCGCAGCACTTTAATGCCTCCTACCCGACGTCGCCAAAGGTCTTCGTGACAGACGACGCCGTCTTCATTGACTCCGACTTGGGCCACCTTAACTACTCCGACCCGATGTCGCCGAAAAGATCACAGAAGGGAAAGAGGGGGTGAGAGAGGGATCGAGTGAAGGGAGAGAGCTTGGGGAAGAGAGCCGGCGGATCTGATGGGCTCGGTCGGCGAGGTCCGGCGGTGGGTTTTCGACGAGAATCTGGTGTGCAGTGAGGAGGTGATCAACGGGGGAGATAGGTGACGGTCGCGAGAAGGGAGAATGAGATCATGATGGCAAGGAGGAGGAGGAGGAGAGAGAACGTGTGGGGGCTAGGGATAGATGGGTGGCTTAGATTAAGTGGGGTGATGATATGATGGAGGAGGTTGAGAAGGAGTAACCGAGGTAATAGACGAAGGGATGAGATTTTTTCAAGGGGGGAATGTAAATACTAATTAAAGTAATGGTTTTAGTTAAAGTTTTATCTCTAATACAAGTAATCAAGAAAGCAATATTAGGAAACGGTAAATCCTATAATTAAGAAAATAAAAACCTTTCACTATGCAAACACATAATAAAAAACCATAAATACATAAAGGGGGATTAGGCCAAAACCCCATATTACACATGTCATTCGTCCAAAACCCAAACAGAGTTGCTAAAAACCCCCCGCTGCTTGTTTCTAGGGCAAAAACCCCAAATAACATAAAAAGGACGAGACTGCCCTCGCGTGTCTACGATCATCCTTCCCGTCCTTTTTCCTCTCCGACCAGCTTCTCCGTTTCCATTTACATCTTCCACCCCTCGCGCTCGCTCGCTCTCTTCCGGTGTCTCACTCGACTCTTGATTCACATCGTTCTGTCGTCTCTATCGACCTCGGCGTCTTCACAAACATTGCAGCTCCTCAACGGTCCATCCCTCTCACCTCCATTTTTATCTTTCTCAACCCGGATACCCTAGTCCAGACTTCAACGAGGATGGGGAAGAACGTGAAGACGGTAAGTTTTGATTCTTATCCATTTATCTATTAATTCCGATGGATTTATCTTTGACATTCATTTCATCTTTGTGATTGATGCCAACAAGTCCATTTTTATCTTCTTGATTTTATGATAATTAGATTGCAATGTGTTTTAGGGTTTACTCATATGTTTTCAATCGGATAAAACCCTAAAAAAATGAAAAAGATGAAAATAGAGATGGAAAGTCAGTTAGGCTTTTTGCTTCGTGAGAATGGCTAAATAGGCACATTGAAACCCTATCTCTTCAACTATATTACTTATTATTTGATTTGTAGGATTTCTCTTCATTGAAGGTCATTTTCATCTCTGTCATTCATTTTCATCTTGATATCGCTCAAATGTGTCACGCACAGCGGTCGCGGTGCAGTACAACATAAGAGAGGTCGAACCCACAGAGAGACAAGCAAGAAAGATCCAGAAACACAGATAACAATATATCGAAAACAATCAAAAGCAATAAAAGTTAAGAAAATAGATCGAAGATGTAATGATAAGATAAAGTAAACAAAAGAAATCAAGATTTGAATGAGGCTAGGCTTCAGGAATCACTTCACTCGGATTTAGGTTCTTCTCTTCACAATGGTTCATATAATACTCAGTTAAGGGATTCACATCCCAATCACCTTAATCGGAAGATATGGACTATAAACCTAACAAAATATATAAATGTCTCTTCCTATGATTGATTCTTCCTTATTATAGTTCTAATTTCATCCAACCCAAACCTAAGAATACACGATACTGGCTGTCACTACAGGCAACGCGCAACAAAAGTTCTTCGGGACAAAACCCTAACTCTATCTAACCGGATCTCTAAGAATACACAATACCAACTCTCACAATCGGCAATGCATAGCAAAGATTCATCGGGATAGAGCCCCAGCCTTGTCTTACCAGATCCCTAAGAATACACAATATCAGCTGTCACTACGGGCAATGCATAACAAAGGTCTCGTGAGACTCGGTAGGAGAATCAAAAGAGATAACTATGGGATTATAAGATAATGAAAGAAGCATGACTGGATTTATAATATTAATCATCCAAATAGAAACCTATAATCTGAAAATAATCTTTGAAGATCCAATACATAGAAAAGAGTTTAACAATAAAGATTAAAACTATGAACCATTGTTAGAGAAGAAGCCCTAGTCCCTGCTAGATCATCCGTCCGCCATGCCCGTGGCTTAGTCGGCCATGGATGGAGATTCCTTCATCTTCTTTCTTTGGAAAATGTCCAGAAAAGAGCCTCCAAAAACGTCCAAGAACTCCCCTTATATAAGGACATGAAACCCTAGCTTTTATTTCAGCCTTTGAATTAAATCTGATGGCTCTTATTCAGATCCGCCCGAGTAGGATCGATCCCACTATAGGTGTCGGATCGATCTGCCTCTTCTCTATTTTCCATAGCCTGGGTCACCCGACTAGGATCAATCCCTCCATAGAAGCGGGATCGATCCTTCCATAGAAGGAGGATCGATCCTTCCATAGAAGGAGGATCGATCCTTCTCCTCAAAATCCTCGAGTGAAAGGAGGATCGATCCTTCTATGATCATCCGAAAAGTGAGTGTTCTATCAGGATTTAATTCCCAAGTCCGATCGATCCCTCTTCAGGTGTGCGATCGATCTAACTCCCTGAGTATTTACTGTTTTGCCATCCAGACTGCACCATCGGTACTAAAATTGCCGTAACTTCCTCTAGGAAACTCGGAATCATGAACCGTAAAATTCTCCAGAAACTAGACTTCAAGAGCTTTCTAACCATATATGGCACTTCATCTAGTTCATTCCGAGAAGGTACAGGTTTGGCGTTAAAGACCCATCTTTGCTTCAATTTTTTGCATAATACAAATAACTTTGTGAAGCAACATATACGGATGAAATAATCTATATTGATCATGAAAACTAAGCAAATAAGTTTCTCTTAGTCATGTTCAGAGTGCACTTTCATGCACTCATCACACCCCCCAACCAGCTTATTGCTAGTCTCTAGCAATTCAAAGCGCATAAAATATAATTAAGCACACTAACGGTTCAAGGATGTAGACATATATGATAAAAATTCTGGAATACCTTGTGGAATCAATGAATAAGAAGATAACCACACCCACAAGGGTCCAAGGATGCACAACCCTCTTACTGGTATGAGTTCCTTCCTTGAATACAATTGTATTATGCTTCTTTTAATAGTTGCAATTGATGTTCATCTTTCATCTCTATTTTCATCTCTCTGGTCTATTTTCATCTTTCTGGTCTACTTTCATCTCTCTGGTCTATTTCCATTTCTACTTTCATCTCTCTGGTCTATTTTCATCTCTCTAGTCTATTTTCATTTCTACTTTCATCTCTCTGGTCTATTTTCATCTCTCTGGTCTACTTTCATTTCTCTGGTCCACTTTCATCTCTCTGGTCTATTTCCATCTCTATTTCCATCTCTCTGGTCCACTTTCATCGCTCTGGTCTACTTTCATGTCTCTGATCTATTATTATCTTTACAATTGATTCTTATCTTTAAATTGGATAATCAAGTTCGGTTATCTTATGCTTCTTTCAATAGTTGCATGTGTCAATGGATACAAATTTAGTCAGCATCTTCCTATGTTTTTTTTGCAGTATTGGTATTGCGAGCTGACAGGCGTGATTACACCCATCATTAACAAAGACATCATGCCGTGATGCATCAAATGGGGCCTGAATCAGGGAAGAAGAGGTATCTTTGTAGACCATGACATCATTTCAACACCGGTGAGCTAAATTAGTTTAGCATTGTATACATTTCTTATCTTTGATCTTTCAACACCGGTGAGCTAAATTAGTTTAGCATTGTATACATTTCTTATCTTTGATCTTTCCAACTGATTTATGCTAATTTCCATGGCAATTGATGTAGGGAAATCCAGAAAATCTAAATCCAACAGAAGAAGAGCTACAAGAATATGTGAATCCTCAGCCCACTGATGAAGGAGATGAAGAAGTTGATCAAGACCATGATGATGACATTCAAAAAGAAGATGAAGCAGAAGAAGAGCAAAATGAAGAAGATGAAAATGAAGAAGATGAAAATGGAGGAGATGACCAGGATGACAATGAAGAAGCATCTTCCTCACACTCATCGCATGTCAAAGAACAGTCTTGTCTGCATGATGTTGATATCCAATTGAATGATGAGTCATATGTACAGACTCATGTTGATAATGTGAGTGTCAGTTTCATGTTTCTGACTTTCCTATGCAATAACATGAAATCAGCATCTAATTATCACATGACATTCTAAACTCTAGGTTGAAGTTTATAAACCTGATGTGGGAGAAGTGTTTCAAGATGATGTAGGGCCTGACAGCCTTCATGACTTGTACATAAATGTAAGTGTCCATTGATTTTATCTATGTATTCATTTTCATCTTTCTTCTGTTGAGTGCACAAGTTCATTTTTATCTTTCTTCTGTAAAATGGTGGGCCAAACATACAGCCCAACCTTAGCATCATTGATGAGCTGAAGACTGAGATCAACGGGCTCAAAAAGGATGTCGAGGCTGCAAATACTGAGATACTTGATATGAGGGAGAAGATCGAACTACTTGAATGCGATAAATTGGAGAATGAGCTTTCAATGAAAAGAAAGGAAGAGGATCTCAATAAGCCTGCTAAAGACAATCTACAGCTCATGATGGAGGAAAAGATGTTGGAGGAGAGGCTTGAAGCATTTGAAAATCCAATCAGTGTGCCTCCATTGAATGCTGATGCCTCCCCACTTGAAAAAAAGATTCAAGAGTTGACAGGAGATCTGAAAGCTAAAGATAGGACTCTATCGTCTTTTAAGAACAAATTACAGCTTGCAACAGATGAAATCAGCCAAAAGAAACTGGAGTGCAAAGTGCTCACCGAAGAAAAAGCAAAGCTACAGAAAGAAGCAGAAGAAAAAGCAAAGCTGTAGAAAGAAGCAGAAGAAAAAATTGCAAAGTATGACGAACAAGAGTCCATGATCAGGAAATTAAATGAAGAGATCAATTTAATGAGAAAGGAGCACGAAGACACCATTCATGATGCTCATGCACAACTGGCTCAAGAACAAGAAAAATTCAAGGAGTTGAAAAGTACCAAAGTTATTGACCCGAGCTCCATGGTATTAAGGGTAAAGGCAAAAAAGAGGGGCATAAAAAGAGATCCGAAATACCAGTACAACACCGGAAAGAAGCCAAAACATGTGAGGTATGCTGAAGATCTGAAGAAGTTGAAAAAGAAGAATCAATGTAAAGGTGGAAGGCAAGGAACTAGATCTTGAAGCATACAACAAATTAAGTGAAATTATTGGGGAATCTGGCTTAAGGTAACAACACATGCTCCATTGTGAAGATTTCTTATGTTTAATATCGCAAGTCCTAGTCACTGACAGTTCACATACTATGCAGTGCCACAAAAAAAGAGAAACAAGGATGCTTATAACAAGATTGTAGTGGCCGAAGATATCCTTGACATACTCAATGGGGCATACATCCCCGACAATGTAAGTGAATCATTCTTTGGTCCACTTTCATCTCTCTGTTCTACTTTCATCTCTATTTTTATCTCTCTGGTCTACTTTCATCTCTACTTTCATCTCTCTGGTCTACTTTCATCTCTCTGGTCTATTTCCATCTCTCTAGTCTACTTTCATCTCTCTGGTCTATTTCCATCCCTACTTTCATCTCTCTGGTCTATTTTCATCTCTCTGGTCTACTTTCATCTCTCTGGTCTATTTCCATTTCTACTTTCATCTCTCTAGTCTATTTTCATCTCTCTTGTCTATTTTCATTTCTACTTTCATCTCTCTGGTCTATATTTATCTCTCTTGTCTATTTTCATCTTACTAAACCCTTATGGTCGTTCAGGTCACAGATGCCTATTCCAAAATCATATGTGAGGATGAGTCCATTAATAAAACATGTTTCTTCATGGAATCAAACTCTTGGGTATGTGCATCTTTCATATGAAGTTGAGTATTACTTACATCTGTAATGATCATTACTAATGCCAATGTACATGCATCTGCAGGAATTCATTGTAAGAAAAGAAATAAAGACTTCACAAAGAAAGTGTACTTGAAAATTGCTGAAGCTGGTTGGCAGGATGCACAACCTAGCATTTTCTTCCCAATCTGCTCCAATGGGCGCTTCAAAGATAGAGAGCCCAACCACTTTACACTTTTAGTGCTTCATCTTGAGAATGAAAAGTGGTATTTTTACAATCCAATGAAAGAAAGAGATGGCCTTGAGGATCCATTCTTCGAAGACGCGAAGAGACTTGTAAGTCAAACACTCAATACATGAATTCATGAATCCCACATGGATGCAACCTTGACCTAATGCACATTAAAATCTTCTTTTTTAATGCAGAAAGAATGCATTGAAGTGCTAGCAAAAGAAATGGTGGATGTCGGCACACAAGATAGGATTCTCCCCATTGAGGATGTCTGTGATATACCACAACAAAGAACTTCAACGTAAGTACTTATCAGACAATAGCCTGGCAGCTCATGCTTTTGTGAATATTAAGCATTAAATGCTACATGAGCCTAACTTCAGCTTTCCAAAAAAACAACAGGGCTGATAGTGCAATTTTTGTATGCTACTACATGGAGATGCTGGCACTTCATCAAACTTTGCCAAAACAGTTGAAACAAGGAGATGTAAACAAATTCAGGGCAAAGATTGTTGAGAAGCTTGTATTGCATAATTGAAGCATAGCTAACAACAATACATTGTTACATCTAATTCAATCACATCTCAATGTACATTCACAGAGTTACAATTACATACTTATTTTGAAGTTGTACATTGATTTCAAAGTTGTAAACACAAAGATACAAATACATTTGACTGGTATCTGATATCTAAGATGTATTGATACCAGAAAGATGAAAATTATATGATTGTAATCCTTCAGCAATAATATAATTGTACATTCACATCTGATTGACATGTGCTGTGTCACATCTGGAATGATGAGATTGAATGAAACAGTTTAGTATGAAATTGATGTCCTGTGTTTTCGTCAGAAAGATAAAAATGAACAGGGGTTATAAATCCAATTAACATGTCCTATAATAATCCAGGAAAGATGAAATTTATTCAAATGAACAGAATGTATTTGAACAGGGGTTACAAATCTATTCATTTTCATCTTTCTAAATCTTTCTGGTCTAAATGCCTATGCAAAAATCCTAAATGAGATGAAAGTAGACCAGAGAGATGAAAATAGACAAGAGAGATGAAAATAGACCAGAAAGATGAAAGTAGACCAAAGAGATGAAAGTAGAGATGGAAGTAGACCAGAGAGATGGAAGTAGACAAGAGAGATGAAAATAGACCAGAGAGATGAAAGTAGAAATGGAAATAGACCAGAGAGATGGAAATAGACCAGAGAGATGAAAGTAGACCAGAGAGATGAAAATAGACCAGAGAGATAAAAGTATAGATGGAAATAGACCAGAGAGATGAAAGTGGACCAGAGAGATGAAAGTAGACCAGAGAGATGGAAATAGACCAGAGAGATGAAAGTAGATCAGAGAGATGAAAGTAGACCAGAGAGATGAAAATAGACCAGAGAGATGAATGAAATCAGAATCAATGCAACTAATGTCAATTACATTTTCAATAAGTACAAAGAATGATCAATTATTCCACTCATTTTCTTCCAATATAAAATTTCAATCAACAATTTCATTGCAATGGTTCAGTACATGTCTTCCGATTATGATTCCCCTCGAGACCACAGCGCGAACATTTCATGCTTCTCACATCCTCACCCCTTGATCTCATCCTCTTCTTCCTTGGCCTTCCTAGAGGCCTCTTGGACAATGGAGGGAGAATTACAGCCTCATTTGTGGACACATGGTTTGGCTTATCAATAGTAGGAACTGGATAAATTGGATATGAATAAGACATAGTATATGATGACTTGTGGAAATAAACATCCACAAACGAATTGAGGTCTTGTCCAAAAGCCATGATGCAGGCGATAGCATGGGAGCATGGTGTTGATCCTAACCTTGTTTTGATGATGCCAATATACATTAAATGATAACATATATGTTTAATATTTATTACCCCTTTAATTGGAAATCTTAAATTCAATATTTAAGTTATTTTTGTACTGACGGTCGATGCAAGGATCGACTGTGGGAATGTGACGGTCGATCCATGGATTGACCGTGTTGGATGCATCATACTTGGAAATATGCGTTTTGGCTCACGGTCGATCGGTGCATCGACCGAGGGAAGCGTTTTTCTTCACAGAACCTGATGGACGATGCGACGGTCGATGTGGCGGTCGACCGTGGCGCATTAATAAAGAAAGTGAAGAAGCGACGGTCGATCGGTGCATCGACCCTGGGAAGCATAAAACTTCACAGAGACTGACGGACGATGCTACGGTCGATGCGGCAGTCGACCGTGGAGCATTTATGAAGATAAGTCAAGGAGCGACGGTCGATCCGAGCATCGACCCTGGGAAGCGATTCTCTTAACGGAGGATGACGGACGATGTCACGGTCGATGTCACAGTCGACCATGAGAGTGACGGACGATGCGTGGATCGACCGTCGAGCAAAAAGACTGAGTTTTTATACGTGACGGACGATGCATGGATTGACCGCCAGCAACGCGCAGAGTAAAAAACTAGCCGTTGGAGAGTTGCAGAGAGCCGTTGGAGCTCCTTGTTGAGCTGGTTGAAGCCCAGATATAAGTAGTTCCTTTATGTAAACTTGCTACAACTTTTATCATTATTATTGAGATCATCTGAGCAAGTTTTAGAGAAGCTTTCTACTTATTCTCTTTTGTGCTACAACCTTTGTAAACCTTCTTCAAGTGTGAAGAGGTATCTTGAGAGATAGTCAACAGCAAGTGGCTGTTGAGTGTAAGGTCACCAAGCACCAGTATGCTTGGAGAAAAAGCTTGTAAGGGATTTGCAAGTAGTGGAACCTCAAGGGGATCCTTGAGAGAAGTGGGCGTAGACCAAGAGTTGGGTCAAACCACTATAAAATCGGTGCCATCTCTCTAACCCTCTTGATTGTGTTCTTCCATGCTTTTTTTTCTTTAGTTTCATTTCATCTATAAGCATTTAAAGTGTTAGTTCTCTCCTACCTGGTTTTTCCATTAAACTAGATTTTTGAAAAGAGTTCAATTCACCCCCCTCTTGGACCTTCACATGGCACACCATTCAATTGCCATTAGGGACATGAACATGTCATCTTCTCTAAATCAACTGAAACTGATGGATTCGATTCAACTTGGAATAGCGTACTGGTAGAATTCTTGACAAACCAAGCCCTCACTTCCTCAAAGGATGCATTAATCCTCCGATCAATTTCTGGACATATGACAGAATTCCACTTATTGCAAGCAGCCCCCTATCTGCATGTACAAACACAATGTCAATACCAACAAGTATCAATGTAACTCATCAAAAAGATGAAATTGACTCAACAAACATGAAAATGAAATTGATTGGTTCACTGCAATCATCAAAGATGAAAAAGGAAAATGTCAGATTCAATTCATGGATACTTATTTGTGTTGTATTAATTTGGAATGATCTCTTTTAGACCATACATACCAGACAATTGTTGCATCAATTTCGTCCGTATCAACTCCACCATATTAGTGATTGGAAGAAACTATTCATTCTTAATCCATGAATTGAAGGACTCGGCGGCATTGGAACACATCTCACCATACCTATTTCCTTTGAAATAGGCATTCACCCAATACTCCTTTGGTAGATTCAGCAAGAAACTCTCCGCAATACGTCTACCCTCAGCTAAGAACTCATCAATCTTTTTTTGATAATGTTCAGCAATCGGAGCATAGGCACATTCACAAAGCTTGTATCACATTTTATCCTTGAACTTGCCATTGCAGCACCTACGACTAAGAGCATCCCTCAAATTCTATTTCAAATGGAATAAACAATAGGCATGAGGGCTTTTTGGAAACACATAGGACACAACTTTTAAAATCCCAGCGTTTCGGTCTGAAACAAAAGTTATGATGCGGTCATTTGATACAATTTCTCTCAGACATTTCAAAAACCAAAACCAATTAGCTTCGTTCTCAAAATCAACGATAGAAAATGCAAGTGGAAATAGACCTGCAAAATTGGATGTGGAAAAGATAAAAGTGAGTAAACAGGAAAGATAAAAAAGAAGATCTGAATTAAAAGATGTAAATATTAGAATGATTGGCATTCTGTGATACAACAGGAAAGATGAAAATAATTCAATGCATCAATTTTCATTGTGTTGTGCTGCGATAAAATTGACAATTGCAATATTGTAATCATAAGAGAGATAAAAATCCAACATGCATATGTCTCACATTTAATTGACAACTGCAATACTGTGATCATTTTTAATTCTTTCATCTTTCTCATTCATTTTCATCTTTGTTGATGCAATTTCATCTTTCTCATTCATTTTCATCTTTCAGGGTAAAGAACAGTATATATCAGCGTTGGCAGGGATAGTGTCAGCTATTGAACAAGCTCATACATTTATCAAGCCAGAACAAGCTAAAGATAGGACTCTTACCTTGGTTCCCATCCTTGGCGGTGGCAGCCAGCAAATGCCCTTTGAATTTTGTCTTCAGATGTGTTCCATCAAGAAAAAGCAACGAACGACAATATCTAAAACCATCTGTGCAGCCCTTGAAAGCAGCAAACATCCTTTTAAAACGGCTTGAATCCTCATCAACTTCAATAGCAAAACAAGAACCAGGATTTGCATTGATTGCAGCCCTAGCATACCAACGTAAATCGCCAAAGGATTCATCATGATCACCAAAAGCGCCCTTCTTGGCCATCTCGACGCCTGACCATGCATGGTCATAAGATATATGTAAACCATAGTTTGTGGTGAACTGGTGAACTACGTCAATAGGACGCGTAGCTGTCTTAGCACACACCTGGTCTTCAATCAGACTTGCAACCAACTTGGAGCTCATCCGATTATGCTTATATGCACGGGAAGCTGCTCCACATGTGTAACACACCGGCTCCCGGTCCGACCAGGATCCACCCGAGGGCCCCACCCAACACAATATTGTCCGCTTTTGGCTCACCGCAGGAATCTGGAAAAACATCCCAGTATGTCACCCATCGTGTGACTACTCCAGGTCGAGCACGCTTAACCATAGAGTTTTCTGATGAATCACTACCAGCACGGCTTTAAAACGCGTTGTGTTTATTAAGGGCTTACTATATACTTATATCGAACCCCGGACCATACCCAGGCGTTGTGAGATTGCTTACCCGGCTAAGATATATGTAAACCATAGGGAAGCTGCTCCACATGCCAGCAAGGCTTTAAAACGCGTTGTGTTTATTAAGGGCTTACTATATACTTATATCGAACCACGACCATACCCAGGCGTTGTGCGATTGCGTACCCGGCTACCCGACTCAGTCCCGCCCTCCAGGCGCAGGTATCTTGTCCCACGGTAGACCCAGCGGGCCTCACAATCCACCCCCCCTTGGAGGCCCAGCGTCCTCGCTGGCACAATTTTCGGCTGGGAACCGGCTCTGATACCATACTGTAACACCCTGGCCCTCCACTGGGCCTCGGCCCCGGGCTCCCGGTCCGACCAGGATGCACCTGAGGGCCTCCACCCAACACAATATTGTCCGCTTTTGGCTCACCGCAGAAATCTGGAAAAACTTCCCAGTAGGTCACCCATCTCGGGACCGCTCCAAGGCAAGCACGCTTAACCTTGGAGTTGTCTGGCGGATCACTGCCAGCACGACTTTAAGGCGCGTTGTGTGTATTAAGGGCTTACAATATACTTATATCGAACCCCGGACCATACCCAGGCGTTGTGGGATTGCTTACCCGGCTACCCGACTCAGCCCCGCCCTCCAGGCGCAGGGATCTTGTCCCACGGTAGACCCAGCGGGCCTCGCAACATGTATGGATGTTAATAAGCTTCCTCAAATAAAAGAACTCATTGATCGGTTCATGAGTTGCATGCACCATCCAATCACAACCAGTACTATCCTTCTTCGGGCACATTGGTGTGACTCTAGTAGGCTAATTTCTAACAAATTTATATCCATAACCCGATGCAAGTGATTGTGTCACCCCCTGCCCCAATTTAATATAAAATATCCCAAAATTTCTAAAAAATTTTGGCATGACCCTTGGGCACGGGCACGTGAGATCACTATTACAACCTGTCAACAGATACAACTACACATTTTATGAATACACATCTAATATTTACAACATTCACATCTCTTTTTCATTCAAGTATATAGGGTTTCAGTCAACAAATACATGGTTGAGCCACGAGACTACAATATACAATTTTTCCAAAATTTCCAACATACACGGGCGTCAAATACACAAATGGAGAGTTAAGGTAGAGTACAAAAAGAAATTGGGATACAACCCACAACCCTCTACCTACTACAAAACTAACTCTCACTCAACATGTACAAAACTGACGCCTCGTCACCGCTGACCACCTCCATGTGGTGCACTGGTCTCAGGCCCACCTCCTGCACAACAAAATCCAAGGAAAATGAGCTCGAAAGCCCAGTAGGAGTCACCTGACACACTCGAGGACGCTGGTGTACACCCCACCTATCCTAGTATACTGCCCAAGTATGGTCTGGCTACTATGGGTAAGTCTTACATGCACATCATCGCGTCCGGCCGCCAACGCTAGCCCATAGCCCTATAGACTCTATACCCGGCCCCAGTATACTAGTATAGGACAACATCCACCTATCCTAGTTTACTGATCCTAGTATGGTCTGGCTAGTCTGGGCAGTCTTACATGCACAACACCGCGTCCGACCGCCAACACTCAACCAGACCCCTATAGACTCTATACAGGCCTCAGTATACTAGTATAGGCAACACACTCTCAAGTCAAATCCTCAATCAGACAAGTCCTCATGTCAGGTCAAAGTCCTCAATCGACATAGCCCCTAGACTCTGACTAGTCTAGCTACAGGACCTGTCTAGACCCAATCACAATCCCTGTCCTAAGACAGCCTGACATTCCTAGCATGTATGCATAAACCATATACATAATAATAAACATATATAATGGTTCACAAGTTCTCATATATGCATAAAATACAGGAGAAGCTTTGCATAACATTCCATAGCATGATTAAGCAAGTACAGGGCTCAACTAGCCCAACACATCATAACATAGCATGCAACACAACATTTCATCACATATAAATATAACACAACATATAGCAAGCATATCATAACATAATTTATAAAAGTCCTAAGAGGTAACTCCTACCTCAAAAGGACAGTCGATGAGCTCCTTAAGTCCGGGGGTCCACGTCCTGCACCGACCCCTCACGGTCGCTCACCCGATCGCCTAAAACACAAGAACACCGAACGTGGTTAGGTAGAGCTAGGAAGACCGATTGAAACAACCCAGAAAAGGGCGAAGACGGGCGTCGGAAGGCTATGGTGCATGTTAGAAAACAACTAACGAGCACTGCGCGCACATGGTGCTGGCCAGCTAACCAAGGCAGTAGCTGCAGACCAAGGCAGCAGCTGCGCACGCGCACAGCATCGCCATCCTCCCCAGGAAGATCGCCGGAGCTCACACCGGAGCTCCGACGGATCTCCAAACCAGGGTGCTCAAGCACCTGGTAGACAACTACCAGAGGAGGAGGGAAGCTATTAGCTGTCCCTGGCACAAGGTCTAGAGGGAGGTCGACGACCATGGCCAGAGAAAGGCCGGCCAAAACCTCACCGGAAAACATGGCGGGATGGAGGAACAGGGGCCTCCCGACCAACAAAAAATGCCAAGGCAAGGGGTCGAAGAGATGCCCTGGACAGCTGGGGTTCTTCCTCCGGCGCTGTAGTCGCCAGGGGAAAAACCACCAACGTCGTCCCCGGCATCGTCCCAGACAACCCGACGCCGGAAAACCACCAAAATCACCAAAGAAAAATCACCGTAAAAACGCGCCAAGAGAAGAGCTCGGAGGGGAAAAGAGATAAGAGCTCACCTGAGCCAAGAAGGAACCGAAATCTGATGAGGTATCCGCCCGATCTACCCTTTTTCTCCGGCGAGTTTCACCTATCCTTCCGGTTCTTCCTCCTTTCTTCTTCTCCTTCTCCGGCGCCGGCGGTCTCTCTTCCTCCTCCCACTCCCTCTCCCTCCCCCCTGATTTCTCTCTCTCTCGATCTCTCTCCCGGTCTCTCTCTCCGGATCTCTCTCTCTCTCTCTCGTTTCCAGTTGAGTGAGGTGAGAGTGAAGAGAGAGAAGAAATATCGGGGGGAGAAGAGAGGGTGGGTGGAGTGGGTGGGGAGTTTTGCAGAAAACTCCCTGCAAAACTCCAAATTACAAGAAAACCCCTCAAATTTACATAAAACCCAGATTTTACACTAAGGCCCTTACAACCTCCCCCTCTAAAAGGAATTTCGTCCCCGAAATTCGACTCGAGAACGAAAACAAAGATCAATTCATACCTTACTCCTGGAAGAGTTGGGGGTAAGTGGCGCGCATCATCTGTTCTCGCTCCCACGTAGCCTCCTCGATCCCTCTGTGTCTCCACAGTACCTTGACCAAAGAAATAGTCTTGCCTCGCAAGACTCGCTCCTGTCTGTCAAGGATCTGAACAGGCCTCTCCTCAAACGTCGCACCAGCATCTACCTCGATCTGGCTCCAATCTATCACGTGAGAGGGGTCCGGCACATACTTCCTCAGAAAGAGACACATGGAACGTGGGGTGAACTGACGCCATTGTTGGGAGGAGTGCCAAGCGATAAGCCACCTCACCAATCCGCTCCAAGATCTGAAACGGTCCGATGAATCTGGGGGCCAACTTTCCTTTCTTACCAAACCGCACCTGACCTCTGCGGGGCATCACTTTCAGGAAAACATGATCACCCTCAGCGAACTCCAACGGTCGTCGTCTTCGATCGACATAACTCTTCTGCCTACTCTGAGCAGTGAGAAGCCTCTGTCTGATTTGCGCGACCTGATCTGACATCTGCGGGATGAGGTCTGGTCCAAGACGGGCAGCTCCACCTTCTTCTGTCCAACAAAGTGGAGATCGGCACGGTCTCCCAGACAGGGCCTCATAGGGTGCCATGCCAATGCTGGATTGGTAGCTGTTGTTATACACAAACTCTACTAGGGACAAATGTTCTTCCCAGCTACCCTTCAAGTCCAGCACACAGGATCGCAGCATATCCTCCAGGATCTGGATAGTCCTCTCAGATTGTCCATCTGTCTGAGGGTGGAAGGCGGTACTAAAGAATCTGCCTGTTGGAAACCACTCCAGAATCTGCCTGTCAACCGTGGGTCCCTGTCTGACACTATTGACACAGGTGTCCCATGGAGCCGGACTATCTGATCTACAAAAAGCCTGCTCAAACGCTCCGAAGAGTCCGTCAACCGCATACCCAGGAAGTGAGCCGACTTTGTGAATCTGTCCACAATCACCCAGATAGCATCATGTCCTTTGGGTGATCTCGGTAAGCCCGTCACAAAGTCCATGGAGATGTGTTCCCACTTCCACTCAGCTACTGGGAGAGGCTGCAACAAGCCCGCAGGCTTCTGGTGCTCTGCTTTCACCTGCTGACAGGTAAGACAACTGTCCACAAACTGCGCTACATCGTCCTTCATCTTGCGCCACCAGTATTGGCAATGAAGATCATGATACATCTTCGTCCCTCCTGGATGGACCGCAAAACGAGACGAATGAAACTCTGACAAGATGTCTCTGCGCAACTGCTAATCAGCTGGTACCACTACCCCGCCTCTGAAGCGAAGGCTACCATCATTGTGCACTGTCCAGCCGTCAGTGGCCTCTCCCGCCTGAATTCTGGCACGAACAGCAACTAACCTTTGATCCTCGGCCTGTGCTGCGATAACCTTCTGTAACAAGGTCGGTGTCGCTACTAGTGCACAGAAAACACCGTCCCTGGTCTGCTCCTCCAAGTGGAGCCCAAACCGACCTACGGTCTCAAACATCAAATGTTCATGCACTGCGATCCCTGCGACCACCGCCCTCTGCTGTCGGCTAAGAGCGTCGGCGACGATGTTTGCTTTACCGGGGTGGTAAAGCAGCTCGAAATCGTAATACTCCAAAAATTCCATCCAGTGTCTCTGCCGTAAGTTGAGATCCCGCTGCGTGAAGATGTACTTCAAGCTCTTGTGGTCAGAGAACACCTTGAATCGCTCGCCGAACAGATAGTGGCGCCATGTCTTTAAGCAAAGACCACGGCCGCCAACTCCAGGTCATGGGTAGGGTAATTCTTCTCATGATCCTTCAGCTGGCGTGATCCATAGGCAACAGGATGGCCCTCCTGCATGAGTACGCAGCCTAAACCCTCGATGCAGGCATCCCAATAGACGCTGTATCCGACATCTCTCTTCGAGATAGTCAAGACGGGTGCCTCAGTCAACCGCCTCTTCAACTCCTCAAATGCTGCCTCACAGGAGTCGGTCCAAACAAAAGGAACCCCTTTCCTGGTGAGCTGCGTCATCGGAGCTGCAATTTTGGAGAAATTCTGGATAAACCGTCTATAATATCCCGCCAACCCGAGGAAACTGCGGATCTCAAATACAGACTTCGGTCTCTGCCACTGCAATACTGCCTGGACTTTTGTTGGATCAACTGCCACTCCAGCTGCAGACACCACATGACCCATAAAGCCCACTTCAGCTAACCAGAACTCACACTTTGATGCCTTAGCATACAACTGATGATCTCTGAGCAACTGCAACACTATTCTCAAATGCTCTGCATGTTCCCCATCAGTATGCGAATAGATCAAAATGTCGTCAATGAAGACAATGACAAACTGATCTAGGAATGGTCTGAACACCCTCTGCATCAAATCCATAAAGGCCGCGGGCGCATTCGACAGGCCAAAAGGCATCACCACAAACTCATAGTGGCCATAACGAGTCCGGAAAGCCGTCTTCAGAATATCACTCTTCCGAATCCTCAGCTGATAGTAGCTAGATCTCATATCAATTTTCGAGAACACCTTGGCACCTCTCAGCTGATCAAACAGATCATCGATCCGAGGTAGGGGATATTTGTTCTTCACAGTCACCCTGTTCAGCTTTCGGTAATCAATACACATCCGGAGGGATCCGTCCTTCTTCTTTACAAAAAGTGCGGGCGCTCCCCAGGGTGACACACTCGGCCGAATGAATCCTTGCCCCAACAAATCATCCAGCTGAGCCCTAAGTTCTCGCAGCTCTGCTGGTGCCATCCTGAATGGTGGTAGAGAGATAGGTGTAGTGCTCGGCAGAAGCTCTATCTCAAAATCTATCTCTCTACGAGGCGGCAATCCCTGCAAATCATCAGGGAAAACATCGGGAAACACACACACAACTCGGGGTAAGCTGATATCTTGAGTCCCATCAGACTAGGACAAACTAAGGCTCACCAACATAGCAGTCAGCTGGCACCCACGCCTCAGCTCAGCAAAATCTGTGGGCTCGGCTATCTGTCTGTCCCCAAGGAAGCTAAAGCAATTGCCCTCAGGAGTACAAGCTGTGACTCTACGCGAGTAGCAGTCAATCAGCGCACGGTAGGATCCAAGCCAATCCATACCAAGGATGACGTCAAACCCCATCATCTCGAGGACACACAGGTCCACCTCCAGTCGAAGATCACCAAGCTCCAGCTCGCATCCCCGACACACCAGACTTACTCGGGCTCCACTCCCGATAGGAGTCCCCACATGCATCACAAGCTCTAAAGCCACTAGCTCTAACCCCAGAAGTCGCACACAAGAGGCTAAAATGAAAGAATGCGACGCGCCAGAATCGAAAAGAACTTAGACAGGGGCACCAAAAAGCAAAATGGTACCTCGAACAACCGATGGCTCTGCCGGGGTCACAGTTTCTGGCAAAGCAAACACTCTGCCCTATCGGACTCCCTGACTGCCGCTGCCCTGCGCACTAGGGCCTGCTCCCCTATGCGGTCCCTGGGCCGATGCAACTAATGCCTGAGCAGAAGGCTGTCCCCCTTGAGCAAGAGGACAAAACCTCTTGATGTGTCCGGGCTGCTGACACCCAAAACACACAGGAGGTCCCCTATCCGCTCTTCTCTTCTGACCTCTACCGATCTGGGACTGCCGACTGTCGTCTCCCGACTGGGATTGCTGCTGATGTGACTGCGACTGCTGGTACTGCTGTGTCTGTCGCTGTCCCGGGTGTGGCGGTCTCTGCCTCTTCACAAATCTCTTCCTGTAAGGCCCCTTGGATGTCCCAGCACTAGGCTCTACCACCACTGGCACTGCTGCTCCCTGAACTCTACTGCGGCGACAGTCCTCTAGCGTCTTCTCAGTGGCGCGCGCACTGTCTAGTACCGCAGCATAGGTGGTCAGACAGCGCGAGGCCACCTGCATTCGGATATCCTCCCGAAGACCCTGCTAGAAACGGCTTGCCTTGTCTGCCTCCAGAGCCACCATCGCCGGAGCATACTTGGACAAATGAGTAAACCGACTGGCATACTCTGACACACTGTTATTACCTTGAACTAGAGACACAAACTCCTACACTCGAGCCATCCTCTCGGTCCTCGGAAAGTACTATCCAAGAAAGAGAGTACAAAACTGATCCCAGGAGAGGGTCCTCTCATCTCTACTGAGGCGCTCCATGTTCCACCAGTCCGCCGCTCACCCAGTCAACAGATATGACGCTAGGCGGACTCTAGTGGTATCAGCAACAGAGTCAAGAACTGTGAAGTTCTTGACCACTTCCGCCAACCAGTCCTCAGCTGCCACTGCTCCCTCTATGCCAGCAAACCTCGGGGGGTTGAGCTTCAAGAACTCAGTGAGCTCCCGAGCTGCCCTCGGCACTGAGTCACCTACTGGAGCCACAACCTCTGGTGCCCTCGGCAACGGCTGCCGTCGAGGCGGAACTCTAGTAACTGACTCGGCCATCTCTGGCTCACTCTCGTCAGGGGACTCATCTGAGAACTCGTCTGAGGCCTCAACTGTATGGCCCTCCTCCGTCTCTCGCAAAATATCCTCTAGTCCTCGGGTGCGGGACCACCCCTACCCGAGCCGCTAGAGGCGCGAGAACCACCTCCACGAAATCTGGGAGGCATCTGCGTAGAGAGATTAAGTTATATCTAGGGTTATTCCAAAAACAGAACAAATCAAGCACAAATCAACAACTAAAAATGCAACGATGCATCTAAGGACTCAATCTAGCCCACCTATACATCTATACTCTCAACCACCCTATCTCACCCTAGGACCTACAACCTAGGCTCTGATACCAAACTGTCACGCCCCGCCCCAATTTAATATAAAATATCCCAAAATTTCTAAAAATTTTTGGCATGACCCTTAGGCATGGGCATGTGAGATCACTATTACAACCTGTCAATAGATACAACTACACATTCTATGAATACAGATCTAATATTTACAACATTCACATCTCCTTTTCAATCAAGTACATAGGGTATCAGTCATCAAATACATGGTTGAGCTACGAGACTACAATATACAATTTTTCCAAAATTTCCAACATACACGGGCGTCAAATACACAAATGGAGAGTTAAGGTAGAATACAAAAAGAAATTGGGATACAACCCACAACCCTCTACCTACTACAAAACTAACTCTCACTCAACATGTACAAAACTGACGCCTCGTCACCGCTGACCACCTCCATGTGGTGCACTGGTCTCAGGCCGACCTCTTGCACAACAAAACCCAAGGAAAATGAGCTCGAAAGCCCAGTAGGAGTCACCTGACACACTCTAGGACGCTGGTGTACACCCACCTATCCTATTATACTGCCCAAGTATGGTCTGGCTACTACGGGTAAGTCTTACATGCACAACACCGCGTCCGGCCGCCAACGCTAGCCCATACCCCTGTAGACTCTATACCCGGCCCCAGTATACTAGTATAGGACAACATCCACCTATCCTAGTTTACTGATCCTAGTGGTCTGGCTAGTCTGGGCAGTCTTACATGCACAACACCGCGTCTGGCCGCCAACGCTCACCCAGACCCCTATAGACTCTATACAGGTCTCAGTATACTAGTATAGGCAACACACTCTCAAGTCAAATCCTCAATCAGACAAGTCCTCATGTCAGGTCAAAGTCCTCAATCGACATAACCCCTAGACTCTGACTAGTCTAGCTACAGGACCTGTCTAGACCCAATCACAATCCCTGTCCTAAGACAGCCTGACATTCCTAGCATGTATGCATAAACCATATACATAATAATAAACATATATAATGGTTCACAAGTTCTCATATATGCATACAATACAGGAGAAGCTTTGTATAACATTCCATAGCATGATTAAGCAAGTACAAGGCTCAACTAGCCCAACACATCATAACATAGCATGCAACACAACATTTCATCACATATAAATATAACACAACATATAGCAAGCATATCATAACATAATTTATAAAATTCCTAAGAGGTAACTCCTACCTCAAAAGGACAGTCGATGCGCTCCTTATGTCCGGGGGTCCACGTCCTGCACCGACCCCTCACGGTCGCTCACCCGATCGCCTAAAACACAAGAACACCGAACGTGGTAAGGTAGAGCTAGGAAGACCGATTGAAACAACCCAGAAAAGCGCGAAGATGGGCGTCGGAAGGCTATGGTGCACGTTAGCAAACAACTAACGTGCACTGCGCGCACATGGTGCTGGCGAGCGCACCAAGGCAGCAGCTGCGCACCAAGGCAGCAGCTGCGCACGCGCACAGCATCGCCATCCTCCACAGGAAGATCGCCGGAGCTCGCGCCGGTGCTCCGTCGGATCTCCAAACCAGGGTGCTCAAGCACCTGGTAGACAACTACCAGAGGAGGAGGGAAGCTATTAGCTGTCCCTGGCACAAGGTCTAGAGGGAGGTCGACGACCATGGCCAGAGAAAGGCCGGCCGGAACCTCACCGGAAAACATGGCGGGATGGAGGAACAGGGGCCTCCCGACCAAGAAAAAATGCCAAGGCATGGGGTCGGAGAGATGCCCTGGACAGCTGGGGTTCTTCCTCCGGCGCTGCCGTCGCCAGGGGAAAAACCACCAACGCCGTCCCCGGAATCATCCCCGACAACCCGACGCCAAAAAACCACCAAAATCACCAAAGAAAAATCACCGAAAAAACGCGCCAAGAGAAGAGCTCGGAGGGGAAAAGAGATTGAGCCAAGAAGGAACCGAAATCCGATGAGGTATCCGCCCGATCTACCCTTTTTCTCCGGCGAGTTTCACCTCTCCTTCCGGTTCTTCCTCCTTTCTTCTTCTCCTTCTCCGGCGCCGGCGGTCTCTCTTCCTCCTCCCACTCCCTCTCCCTCCCCCCTGATTTCTCTCTCTCTGGATCTCTCTCTCTCTCTCGTTTCTAGTTGAGTGAGGTGAGAGTGAAGAGAGAGAAAGAAATATCGGGGGGAGAAGAGAGGGTCGGTGGAGTGGGTGGGGAGTTTTGCAGAAAACCCCCTGCAAAACTCCAAATTACACGAAATCCCCTCAAATTTACATAAAACCCAGAAAGTACACTAAGGCCCGCCTCTGCAAACACAATCTAAACTCTGTCACACCGCCTTCAAATTTCTGCCCCCATATGAGTGATAGATCGATCCCAACCAACCGTCATTAACGTCCTTTTTTTTATGACGACAAAAACCAGCCAGCATATCAACCTCGGCATCATCAGCGACATTATCAATCGGTGAAGAACCCACATCACTTCCACTGCCACAAATGCTAAGACCACCGTCCGAAACTTCCACATCAATAAATTGGAGCCCCAAAGTAGCTGCAACTGAAAACAAGCCATCGAAATCACAATCCGAAGCAAGAAAGCATCTTGGATGCCTAGGTATCGGATAATAGAGCCTTATAGCATCCCTAGACAATTTGGTCCATCTGTCACAAAGATGACTTACAAGCTGATTTAAAGAAGCTCCAATTCTTACTTCCCAAACAACAGTATCATCACCATACGTGCAGAACAACACCAACTTGTCCAACATCAGTGATCCTGTACACACCACATGTCAACTAAGAATGAGTAACAAATGCCGTATTTAGACAGCAGAAAGATAAAAATGAAATCGAACATATACCATGATGATGTTGTTAAAAAAGAAGATGAAGCAGAAGAAGAGCAAAATGATGACGGCAATGATAATTGAATAGTTGCACTTAAATAATCATGAGCATTAGTATTCTTTCAAATCTATTTTCATCGTTCAGATCTATTTCCATCTCCATTTCCATCTCTATTTTCATCTCTCTGATCTATTTTCATCTCCCTGGTCTACTTTCATCTCTCTGGCCTACTTTCATCTCTCTAGTCTATTTCCATATCTACTTTCATCTCTCTGGTCTATTTTAATCTCTCTGGTCCACTTTAATCTCTATGTTCTATTTCCATCTCTACTTTCATCTCTATGGTCTATTTTCATCTCTCTGATCTACTTCCATCTCTACTTTCATCTCTCTAATCTACTTTTATCGCTCTAGTCTACTTTGATCTCTCTGACCTATTTTCATCTTTCTAGTCTTTCATATTGCTAGGCTATTCACATGCTTTGAGCTACATGCCAATAGACATACTTATCATAGAGTGGTTATATGCAGCACTTTACAAGCCATAAATGGAAAACTTGGATTTCAATGCATTATGAGAAAAAGAAATCAACCAAAAAACGAATCAAATCACACAATAATACTGAAAAAAGTGACAAAATCATCAATAAATACCCAATCTAGGATTTCAATTTAGGGAGAATGAATGAGGAAGCGTCCATGTGTTAGGGTTCTCAAAGAAGACGGCGAATGATCGTCGAAGAAAGATGACGGCAACTAAAGCTGCTCACCGTGTGTTAGATCGTCGCAGGAAGACGAGACGACGACAACTAAAGCTGCTCGCACGTGCAGTGGATCGTTGGATGAAGACAAGACAACAGGAACTAAAGATACTTGCGTACGCAGTCGATCGTCGGATGAAGACGAGACGACAGGAACTAAAGATGCTTGCGTACGCAGTGGATCTTCGGAGGAAGACGAGACAACTAATGCGGTTTTTGGTATGCAACGATCATTGGAGGAAGACGGCAACTGAATAACGTCAGCATATAAGGGCATTTCTGACTTTTTAGATCATTAATACGTGACGGTTAATATCGTGACGGGGTTTTCACCTTAAAAACGAGACTAATGAGTTTTTTTATGATAATTTTTGTTAAACTGGTGTTATCACCAATTATCTGATAAATAGAAACCTTGCAAGGGCACGGGTCAACACTAGTTTATATTATATAAAATAAGATTTTATGACGTGACATCTAAGTCATATATCTCTGCACACATGGCATTCGAGTCATCTGAGTCGCATATATATATATATATATATATATATATCATTCTTATATAGCAGAATGGTTATAAGTTAATCATATTGTTGTCCTATATGGAGCCTACGTGGATAGGGTTATCCTAAATGAAACCTACGTGGAGGGAGATAGTGGGGGAGGGGGGAAGTTAGTGGGGGGAGAGAGCAGGGCTAGTGAGGAGTTATCAGGGGAGGTGTAGAGAGAGGATGGTTACCATGCTAGGTGGCAGGGCTCACTAATATATACATAGAGAGAGAGAGACGGGGTGGTGGAGTTGGTTAGTTTCCGATGAATAGCGTAATTTGGTACTGACCTGATTTTAAAACAGAATAGTGGATGTATATAATGCAATAATCCAATTCTTTAATATTTCGGTGGGTAAAAGATTAATTTTTTTTTATAAGTTAAGCCAAACGGCTGGCTAAAGATTCACGGATTCGGGGGGCCTGACTTTGGCTTTGCTAAGTCAGGCGCTGCCATTATCACTTGCCCAATGAGATGGGGACAGGTGGATTCCACCATCCACTACTTCCCCTCTTCTTTTCTCTTCTCTCTCTCAATATATATATATATATATGAAATATAGAATATATATATGATATGTATATTATGACTATATATTTAATAAAAATTTTATGTGTTCTATGTATATTTTTTTACTCTCTTTCTTTTATATATATATATATATACACACGCGCGTACGCGAAAGGGGGTTTTAACAGGAAAGGCCACATAGATCTTTGAAGGGGAGCTACATGAGATAAAAGGAAATGTCTAATATCCCATTTACAAATGAGAGTACTCTCTTAACCGTTTGAGCGTAACGTATCCACCATACCATATCGTACCGAAGTGAAGCCCTTCTATAACATACATACATTGTTAAATACATATTCATAACATATACATATATATATATATATATAGAAATATATATAATGAATATATATGTGTGTGCTTTATGAATATATGTTTATTATACACTATATATATTATATATCAACCTTATAAGGAGCAATAACGGTTACAACCGTTTACCTCCTATTAGTTTATTTACATGTATATTTTCCTAAGTTAACTTTGTATATTTTTATCATCTTCCCTAAGTTAGTTTTAAATATACATCCTTATAGTCATAAGCCAGGAGATTAGTTTTAAATATACATACTTATCTACCTTATAAGATCCAAGGTAGTTACTTTTAGGGAAAATTGCCGTTTAGTCTCTTTGGGAGAAGTTATTTGCTATTTAGTCTCCTTGAAAGATTTTAAGCCATTTAGTCCCTTTTTGGACAACTGTACTTTTTTTTATCTCTAAAATACCCTTTATGTATTTTTTTAAATGAGAGATGGATGAATAGTTTTTGAATTAGGTGGTTGGCATTAAATGGAGTGGTTGGGAATATATACACCTATTCCCAATACATGGAAGGCATGCATGCATCCACTTTATGGTTGGATGCATGCATTAATGGGGCATTAATAGTAAAAAAGGAAATACTGAAAAATAGTTGGTAAATACCAGAAAATAGGAAAATTACCGGAAAAAATGAGAAAAAATGGTAGAAAAGTATAAAAAAATACCGGAAAATATAAAAAAAAATTTGGAAATTTTTTGGTGAAGTAACTACAGTTTAAGTGTGAAGTAACTACAGTTATTTTGTAAAGTAATTGCCATTTAAATGACAAGTAACTACCATTATGATGGGAAGTAACTACCATCATATTAGAGAAGTAACTACCATTACAATGGGAAAGTAACTATCATTATACTGGGGAAGTAACTATCATTATACTTGGAGAAGTAACTACCCATACTTGGAAAAGTAACTACAAGTATAAGTACCATTTTTTTGAAAATACTTTTAAGATGGTAGTTACTTCCCACTTTAAGTGATAGTTACTTACCGAAATAAATGGTAGTTACTTCCCAAATGATAATTGGTAGCTACTTCCCTTATCTATGGAAGATAGTAGGTGGTTAGATGGTAGTTACTTCCCAATAAAATTGGTAGTAACTTTCTAGTTAAATGGTAGTTACTTCCCTTATAATCGGTACTTACTTGTTAATTGGTAGTTACTTTCCAAAATATTGGTCATTACTTTATAATTTTCTGGGAAGTAACTACAAATAGTTAATATAAAAAAAAATTCTGATAAGTAACTACAAAAATTACTACAAAATTTTTTGGGAAGTAATTACAATTTATAAAATTATCTACAATTTATGGGAAGTAACTACAAATATTGGTAGTTACTTCCCAGTGTTACTACCCTATTTCTGGGAATAGTAACTACAATTTTTTGAGAAAATATCTACAATTTATGCGAAGTAACTACCAATTTTGGTAGTTACTTCCCAGTTTTGGAGACGGGGAATGTGGC
>OY986972.1:19498582-19561082 GCA_963920575.1 Narthecium ossifragum
AATAATAAAACAATTTCCCTAATTCTCCTCCTAATGTACACCCTATTTTCAAACTTTCAAATAAAGTTGAACAAAAGAATCATATATATCAACGTATGTACACTGTTATATGTACATGCCGCTGCCATAATTTAAAAAAAAAAAGAAAAAAAAATACAGAAATTCTAATTGTACTTAATACATAAACTTCTCCATAGCTCTCCGGCGTGTATCAACCTGTATGCAAATGAAAGGTGAGATGTCGCGCCCCGACCCGCGAAAGCCCAACCGGGCCGGGCGACGCGAACCAGAACCTACAAAACGCGGAAAAAGACGGCGAGGGTTCCCTCTAACCTATTGGTCTCTCTAGCAATTCATCAAAAATCCCCAATTAAAAGACATTAATTTAACAACATCGAACCACAGATTTAAAACTCAAACTGTTTAATATACATAACCTCGGAGAGGGGAAGATTCGAATACAACTTTACTCCCGTAGGAGACTAACTAACCAAAGGTAAAAACAGTAAAGATCACCACCTCTCAAAGCCCACCAGGCGCCGCCGCACCGCCGACCAACTGCCCGGTAGGGGCCACGGAAGAAGAACTGACGCATGCACCTGCAAAACGCAGCCCGGGTAGGTGTGAGCACTAAGTTCAGTAGGGATCTACACTACGACACACAGAAGGAAGAGGGAAACGCAATAGTGTCGCCCTCAAGTAGGGCCTGCGTGTATACAGGGGTCCCATAACCCCACCGCGTGTCCCTGAGGCCCAGGAGCAGCACTCAGTAGCAGGAAACAACACTGCTGACTCTCAACAGGACACTGAATACTGTTTGGTGGGAAGAGACACCACTGAGTAGGCAACTCCTCTACTCAAGAGTTTTAAGAAAAATACCGGACACCGGCAACACCTCAGATCCGACTCGAGGTCGACACGATCTCTACAATTTATCAAGCAACAAGTGCACCAGTCATCTAGGCCTATCATCGAATCGACTGGACACCACAATTCAAACCGGGTCCAAACTACCCAACCCCGGTCCTAGTGCTAGTCCGAGCTTCCAGCCTCGGGACGGCGACCCAAAGATCACCCACGCCCTAACCAATGCAACTAATGCACAAAACAACAATGCATACTATGACATACACAAACAGGAGATAGTCATGCAACAGTATGATAAGGCATCGAACAAGTCAATCGGATCGCTGCAGCGGTACTCCTAACCGCTGCCAGCCAATCCGCAGCGGGTCCCGGCATTACGACGGTACCACGACCGTCGACCACAGACTCCTGCAACGGGAAGCAACCCCGAAAACGATGATGAACAGTAAATAATATAATATTATATTCCGAAATATAATATTATATTCAAAACACCCTAAGCCTCTACTTAGGGGCTAATTGATCCCGTCGATCCGACTTCCAAACGACGTCGGATTCAAGATCTAACTTAGCCACCAGTAGATGTATATACCAGCATCAACATATCCAAAATCCATAATCATCTAACGGTTGGATTAACGGGAAAACACGAATCAAAACAGCTAATCAAACTAACTTACCAATTAATTGCTGCAACGCAGCCCTCCAGTAAACAATTCATAAAAAATCTTAAACAAATCAAAAAATTATGAAATTAGTTGGGTTAGAGAGTAGAGTCAAAGAACTACAACCCTCATGTTCATCACAACCCAAGATCATGTACGTACCGGCCGGAAAACACGCCGCAAGCCGGCTGTTCTTCAAGAACAGCAGAAAACAGAGAATCCGAGCTTAATCATGCATAAAACTTACCAATATCTCAACCAAAGATCATAAAACTCATATAAGAAAATCTACTAAGCATGAGGAATCCAACAAGACAAAGATCAACAAGATCCAACGGCTAGATCTAAAGAAACCCATTAAAGAACACAGTAGGTAGAAGAACCTACCGAAGAACGCTTTCCTCGGCAGATCCCTTGTAACCAGTCACTAACAAGCCTCCAAACCACACCATGAGCCTTCCTCTCATTGCCACGGATCCAATGAGCCTTAGAACACCCAAAATGATGGTCGGAGGAGGGAGAACGGAGGAGAAGAAGCTCGCCGGCGGAAGAAGAGAGAAAACAGAGCTTTCGGGTGAGGAGAAAGAAGAAGAAGAAGAAGAAGAAGAAAGGAGGGGAAGGAGAAAAGGAGAAAAAGGGGGAGGGGACAGCCGGGAAAGAGGGGAGAAAGGCGAAGGAGGGGAGGGAAAGTCCTCCCCTTCTGACAGGAGAGAGCGACGGCCAACGGCGGCCGTCCTCGCGAAGCAAAAAAAGCCACCGACTCGATTCCGATCGATCGCTCCAAGGAGCGATCGATCGCTCGCGCCCCGGATCGATCCCAACACCAAGTCGGATCGATCCGAACGAGCTGGATCAATCCAACACCAAGTCGGATCGATCCGAGCGGGTCAAAACCCACCGACTCGCTCACGTGTCCGATCGATCGCTCCAAGGAGCGATCGATCGCTCAAGGGTCGTCAGCGTGCCTGAGCTAGGATCTTCCGATCCCGGGTCCAAAGGCAAGCTTCCGCGTGCCCGAGCTGGGATCTTCCGATCCCGGGTCCACCTAACCATTCTAAACAAGCACTAACACATACAAGGCCAGTGTGTGCACACGCGGGTGTGAAACAAACCAACAAGGCGCAATTTACCAAATTGCCCTTGTGGTCAAAGGAACAATGCGATCCACCGGATTGCGCGCTCGACGCGAAGCAAACCAACGAGCCACGGGCCTGACCCAGTCGGTCGACCCAGGAGTAGAGGGACGGGTCCTCACATGAGATGTAACTTAGAATGGAAAAGAACATGCATAAGCAAAAGAACTTTGCATTATTACAAACTTGTACGGAACACAAAATAGAAATAACATAACAAAATGTGAGCAAGAGCAAGATTCATCTAATTTAAAGCCTAAAAAAAGATGAAAATAAAAATAGAGATAACATAACAGAATTCCTAACTACCTAATTTAAATAGAAAATATTTAAGAAGCCTCTGTCGTTGCACTTCATAGTGGAAGTTTACGAAAACAAAAGAAAATTGGATAGGGAAAAAAGAAACTAAAGAGAGGTGCTTTCAAAAAAAATTCACATGCTATATACCATAGAAAAACAAACCTTTGCATCAAGAAGTAGATACAATGCATACCTACAATCCCAAAGCAAATCCAAAATGAAAGAAAAGAATTCCTAATTCCCAATTAAATTCCTCTTCTCCATACTCAGCAAGTCACACAAAAAATAAAAATAAAAACTACACCAATGATTATACAACAAATAGAAGTTATCTACCATCTTCTCCAGCACTAAATAGGACAAAGTACCACAGAGCTAAGCCAACCACGACATTATACAACATTATACAGAATTCTCAGCTCAACTATCTCATACCCAAGCAGTGAAGCCCAACATATGATGTTAGAATGTGAAAGCAATATCTCATACCCCATCCTGCTGATGATTTATTGTGTGTTGAAGAGCATCAAGCAGCAGGATAGGATGGATGACCAAACAAATCCTGCAATGCATGAAATTAGCATATCATTTGGTACTTTAATTGACTCAATACTTCGACAAAAAAAATCAGAAACCATTTGCCAAATTAAAACTCATATATAAGACATCAAGCTCTCCATGGATTAACTAAACCACTATACAGCCTATAGAACAACTAATACAACCTGACTACCGAAAGAGTCTTGCAATCAGAAGTAGAGCATGCCTTTTAAGGAAGTCAATTCCTATCATGCTAAATTTATATAAACTCTCAAGCAAAGTTGACAAATCTTCAATAGACAAATCTTCAAAGTAATGTATTCTGCAGAATCAATCATAAAAATAGAAAAGCTATCATAAACTACATGGTATCTAATCGCACACATAGTCAAAAAAGCTTAGCTTGTTGAATAAAACTAAGACTTATCAACAAATTAACCCAATTACATCCATATGATATCATTGAAAACTACAATTAAAAAAGTCTACCTCATACTTTATGCTTCCTTCCCTTCCTCTTCTCTATATTCGAGCAAATAAAGTCCCTTCTAATACTGAAATAAACCTCTAAAATCCAATAACTTAAAACCTTCCCTGATTCTTGAAACCAAACTAATCTAGACTTTGAAAATTGTATATCCATAAATCTAGAATCAAATATCCTAGGTTCAAAGGATCTTAATCGAAGGTTTTACACTCATTGAAAGAGTCACTCTGCTTCGTAAAAGTTACTTAGAAGGAATAGAAGTCAAGTAGTTTTCAACTGTTGCATTTATGTTACTTTTTAAAAATCGTATCATTATTTGCATAAAAGTCAATACTATCACATAAGCCTTCATTTCTGTAATTATTGCCTCATTCTCTGAAATCACATTGCATTTATAGTAGCTAATTTGCATTTTTTTTGTACAACGCTATGCCTATAAATTGTCATGCATCACTAACTTATAGTAATAATAGTACGTCTTATGTCGCGCCCCGACCCGCGTAGGCCCAACCGGGCCGGGCGACGCTAACCGGAACCTAACCTACTGTGGAAATTTTGGCGAGGTTTCCCTCTAATCGTAGTGGTTACCCTAGCAATCACAACCATCCTGTATTATACAAATATTACAAACTTCAAAGACTGAAACTGGATATTTATATACAATCCTCAAACATGGAAATTATACATTTATCACTCCCGTAGGAGACTATCTATAACAAAAAGGTAAAGACTGGAAGATCACCACCTCTCAAGTACCACCAGACGCCGCCACGTCACCAAACACCGGCCCGGTAGGGGCGACCGAAGAGTAGCTAGCGCCATCACCTGCAAAACACAGCCCGGGTAGGAGTGAGCACTAAGCTCAGCAGGGACACTACACTACGACACTCACAAGGGAGGGAACACAACAGTGTCGCCCTCAAGTAGAGGTTGGGTGTACACAGGGGTCCCATAACCCCACCGCATGTCCTTGAAAAGAGACTCCAGTCATGTTCTCCAGTTGGACTGGTCACATACTGGGCCGCCCTCAGCGAGGCAGACCAATACTATCATCTCACAAGCAGGAACCAAGCTACCCGCAACCAACACCGCTGAGTAGGCACTACCTCTACCCATGAGACAATGAACCGGACACCGGCTACACCTCCACACTCGGCTCGAGGCCGACACGACCTCTTTAATCATCAAGCAACATGTATTCAGGTCATCTAACGCTATCATCGTAAATGACTGAATACTACAAATCGAGTCCTGGACCAAGCTACCTGCAACGGTCCTAGAGCTAGATTCGGGTTACCCGAAAACCCCGGATCGGCAACGCCCTACACAGATGCAACTAATGCGCAACACAATGCATGTTATGAACATGCGCAGGATAATACAAGTAAACATGCAACAATATGTGATGATATATCAAACATGGTCTGGGCACGGCACACTGCCGGCCCGGGGTGGTGAACAGGTAAATAAGGTCTAAGGAACTACTGCAGTGGTACCACCACCAACTGCCAGCAGTCCACCACAACACCTGCACCGGGAAGCAGCCCCGCAAACAACAGCTTGCAGATAACACAGATAAAGCCCTCGGCGCACGCCGGCATGCAAGGCTAAGGAAAGCTGTAGGGCTACCCACCCGCTTATTCTAAACATCTCGGGAGTCATCACTCCCCCGGTTCACCACTGCCCTATTATAAGACTAACATGCTTAAACATATGTACCAGGTATTAAGACAGTAAAGAAAACCGTCATAGAAAGTCCCGCGGCAAAACCAGATGAATTCCTCTCTCTGCCATAGTCGGATCGATCCCTCCCTCAAGGGAGGATCGATCCCGCTATGGACAGAGAGTGAATTCTCCATACCGCGCCGAGTCCGATCGATCCATGATCGATCCGACTCGCGGTAGGGGAATGTCCCATGCTGACCAAGGCACCGGGATCGATCGCCCACACCCGGGCCGATCGATCCGGTTCGGGACGGATCGATCCCACTCGCGACGAGGGGATCCCATGCTACCCAAAGCACCGGGATCGATCGCCCTCACCAGGGGCCGATCGATCCTGCTTGGGTCAGCATACCCAACAAAGAGAGAGATCGATCCATCTCACAGACGGATCGATCGGTTGGGTTCTCCGATAAGCCGACGATGAGAAATACCGCCGGAAAACTCCACCGAATCCCACCAAAACCTGGGATCTAGTAATACGAAGCATCACGAATCCAAAACCGGCGGAAATACTACAATCTAACATGTATACAATGAGTTCTAAGCGTAAGAACATTGACAGCCGGAAAAGCTTCCAAAAACCAGAAGACAGTAGGTAGGAATCCCTACCGGTGCAAGAGCAGCTTCAATCCCAATTGCTGAGTCTTGGATTGTCCACGAACTCTTCGAAATCCAGGAATTCTCAACTCAAGAATCCGGTTTTTCAAAGAGATCTGAGGAAGAAGGTTCTGTTTGTTTTATAGGCAAACGAACCGACTTAGCAGGATCGATCCGTCCAAGGAGACCGATTGATCCAGCTAAGAGATCGATCGATCCAGCCAAGGAGACCGATCGATCCAGCCAAGGGAACGATCGATCCAACCAAGAGTCCGATCGATCACTCTCCGAGTCCGATCGATCCGTCCCAAGAGACCGATCGATCCGACTCAACGATCCACGTTCCTATCAAAGACCGATCGATCCTTCTAGCAAGGAAGGATCGATCCGTCTCTCGTAGGAAGCTGGACTTGGGTTAAGACTTAAACCCAAGTCCGGATCTTTCGATCCCGGGTCCCACTAACCATTCTAGCCCAACAATACCACAAACATGGTCACTGTGTGCACACGCGGGTGTGAAACAAGCCGACAAGGTGTAATTTACCAAATTGCCCCTTGCGGTCCACGACGAGCCATAGGAGTAGAGGGACGGGTCCTCACATCTTATATCCTTCAGAGAAAAAGTGTAAGTAGCTAGGTAAGATGAAAGGTCTGAATCTGCATTGATTTGTAAGATTTTCAAACCATCATGTATTCATGAGTAAATTGGATGGAGTATCAGAAAAAAAGAGACATTACAAATATACATAAAATTTGGTTGCAACTTTTATCTGCATAGAAAATTTCTATAACAACAAATCTAAAGCATTGCAGTAGAATACAGTACACTATAGCAGAATTTGAAAGTTTTCTTAAAACCCAAATCTATAGCATTCATTACTGTAACATACCTGTAATTTGAAAGTTTTCTTAAAACCCAAATACAGTACACTATAGCAGAATTATTAGAAAAAATTAGATACATACTGTTCTGGTCCATCTAGGGAACCCTGCAAGCACAAGATCTATCATGGGATGTCAGTCCAAGTATTAGTGCATTACGATGAGTATTGGTGATAATCACTAAAAGCACTTCAAGTCAAAAACATTTTCAGTATTAGCCAATTCCTCAGACATGAAGGTTACATAGTTCTGAAAAATATATATTAATAGCCTTAATCACAGGCATTCTTCAGGGCATGATGACATACTTGATTGAGTTAATTTTTTTAGCAAGTTAAAGATCAGAAGAAATCACTAACACATTGAAATTAGAGACAGATCCTTTTCAGTATTGAACCAAGCTCTCTCTATCTCCCATGGAAATCCTATTTGTGTTGTTCATGATCTTAAGCTCTTCTGCTCGCAAATGGCATAAAACTCATAAAAATAATATTGGTGCTGCTGAGAAAGGATTAAACAACTAAGAAGCTCCAAGTTATATTACTCCCAAGTTATATTGAAAGAAGAATAATTGAATACTACGTCAACTTAAAACCAAAATTTAATGATACATAATTGAAAACTACAATTAAAAATCTCAATCATAAATCAAATGGAAAAAGAAGAAAGCAACCCAATCTTCAGGTCGAAAGTTACCTGTTTGTCAAGCGATTGTCTGAAATCCCTAGCATGAAGATGACGGGAAATGGCATGGTGTCGGAGACATTTTCTCTTCGAATGACTCCTGCAGCTCCAACACCTCCTCCTCAAACCAAGACACCGACTTGCAATCTTAAGACCAAAGTTGAATGATATCAAAACCAATCAAAAAAAGATCTAAAGTAGAACGGAAAATAAATCAAAATAAGTCGATTTAGGTTGACAACAAAATGAATAACAGAGCAGCTACTAACGCAAAATCGAAATAATAAGGTGTTCTAGCCTTAGTAGTAAAAGAGAATGTGACTTACCTATTGTCGGTGATACAGCAATTGCCTTCTTCAACAAAACAAAACAAATATAACCAGAGGAGGGATAGAACCAAGATCCAGGTGCTGGAGTGCCGTCAGGCTATGTTGAGGCTGCCGATGATCAAGATTAATTTCCCTCTACTACTACTACACAACTACCATATTCTAGGTGAAAAGCTGTAACCTTGAATAGTGATCATTGGAAGCTATTCAATCAAGCACCCATATAATATTGAATAGTGATTTTCATCAAGCACCCAAATGCATTCAAGCATTTCATGTGTTTTGTGAGAGGCATGTGTGGGGATTATATTAACTTAAGAGTGATTGGTGCATGTTGAGAAATCAGTATACTTGCCTGAGGGCAGCAAGAATGCTAGTACTAAGTGTTAGAAAGTGAATCAACAAAATCAACTATTGATAGCAGCTTGATCCACCAACAAACTCATTTGGGTAGCGGCAACAACATACCATATTAAAATTGTCAAACTAAATCTAAGTACCATGCTCTATTTTGAAACATGCACAAACTGAATAATTAATAGTAAAGGGCAGGGAACAGGGCAGGGAACAAAAGAGAAGTAAACCATAACCGAAAAACTTAGAGTGCACCTTTGACCAACGTTTCAGAAACCTCGACGGCGCTTCAGTTGATATGATCCAAATCCTATTGTTATTGATTTGCAAAAAGAAAAACATCCCAGACAACTATTTTAAATCATATGTTAAGAAAGAACAAAAAAACAAAAAAAAATGAAATACTATTGCTATTCAGTCAATATGAGTTCCTCTTTTGGTTCCTTTGATTCAACAATTTTAAATTGAACAGTGTTGAAAGAGTGTAGAACAATTTTCAATTCAGTTCTTGAGAAAACTGAGACCAAGAAACAACATATCAAAACGTCCCAGACATATGTTACAATTATTTTAAATCATATGTTACAATTATTTCACCATGTAAGTTAAAGAACAACAATCTCAACTATTTTAAATCATATGTTACAATTATTTCACCATGTAAGTTAAAGAACAACAATCTCAACTCAAAGCACCAATTTTAACCCAAACAATATATTCCATGAAGATGATCGGGGAGGGGAAGTGGAGGATTCGACCATATAAAGCAAACAATATATTCCACTATTATAGCATTTCAACATATGCATAACCATCGCTCATCTGCTCTTAATTCTCAGAAATTAAGCATAAGATAAGGTGAAGAACTCAGAACCTATTGTTGGGGAGCGTCCTCTTCCACGCCATAGCAACTGAGAGCATCGCCGGTGAGCCGGAAGATCCGCCACTTCTGTAGCACCTCGCCACCCATCCCCTCGTAGAATTTGATCGCATTGTCGAGCAAGAGGGGAGAGAGGGAAAGGTGGCGGCGATCGAGCATGCCGTTCCCGTCTGGGGTCGGGGGAGTGGAGGAAATGGCCGGATCCAACGAATAGCGGAGGAATCGAGCAGAGGTTGGATATATCTTCTAGGAAGCCGCTCAAGATGAAGATCCAGCTGTCGACCAGACGCCAACGCCCTCGACCGCCCAGACGGAGGAAGTGGCCGGATCCAACGAATCAAGGAGGAGGAATCGAGCAGAGGTTGGAGATATCTTCGAGGAAGCCGCTCGAGATGAAGATCCAGCTCTCGACCAGACGCCAACACCCTCGACCGACCAGACGCCAAAGCCGGCCGCAGCGAGGCTTGGACGACAGCGAGGATGTCGAGATCGGCAGGATCCGGCGATTCGAGGAGGAGGAAGCGAGTAGACGTTGGAGATCTCTTCGAGGAATCCGATCAAAATGAAGATGCAGCCCTCCATCGGCCGCCAACGCCCTTGATTTCCCTCGACGGCCAACGTCGCCCTGAGAGGAGAGGGAGAGAAGAGAGGGGATAGGTGAGGGGAACAGAGAGGGAGAGAGGAGAGGGCAAGGGTAAGAGGAACACTACCTCGGGTGTCGCCGGCTTCTCAGCTGGTCGACATGGCCGATGGCGTCGGGCGTCGGGCGTGACCGATGGCGTCGGGGGTCTCGACGACGGCGGCGTGGGTCTCGACGGGGTTTGGATGCTCAGAGATGTTGGCGGCGTGGGTCTCGATGATAGCGGCGTGGGTGGAGGCCAATGCGTCCGACGATGAGGGAGGTGAGGCCCACGGCGTAGGGCGAGGACGTTGTGTCTGACGGGGAACTGGAGGCCGGCCTTCACGGAGCGAGTCACGGGCCGACGGCAGGTTGGGCGAGGGGCGAGGTTGATCACTGAGAGGCGGACTCAGCTCTCTTCCTTCGCCTCCTCGCGATCGCCAATGGCTGATGGGAGATGGCCGACGGCGTGGGGAGCTAGGTAGAGAGGCAAGGAAGAGAGAGTGGGAAAGAGGTAAGGGGGAGATCGGAGAAGTAGAGGGGATGGGACGGCTCAGTCACATCCCGTCCCTTCTCTCTCTCCAAAAAATTTCAAAATTTGGTGAGATAGTGTTTATTTGGCTGAAAAATTTGGATGGAAATTTTGGGTCGGAATTGAAAACTTTGGATGGAAATGTAAAATTTGATGATGAAATCTGTATCATTGGATGTGTTTGGAGATGAATCTGAACCGTTCTTTATGTCTTATAGTTGAGACATTTCAAAAACCGCCCTTCCTTATATAATAGATAATAAATACATATAATAACATACATAGCATATGCATAAAACATATATACATAGAAGAACATACATAAGAAATTTATTAATTATATATTCATAACATACACATGATATATATATACATAATCTATATCATTATTATATATTATATGTATTTTATGAATATGTATATTTATTTTATATAAATATATATACATAATATGTATACATGTATATAATCAATTATATAAATATATTTGTTGAATATATATAGTGAGAAAAGTGAAAAGATTTCAAGTGGATGGGATCCACTTGTCATGACTTGATTGGCCCAGCCTCTATAGCAGGAACTGACATAGAAACTCTATGTCAGACCCCCCGAATCCAAGATTCACATACAGCATAACAAAAAGACTCCAAAGAGAGCCATTGATCGTCAATGCATGCATAACTCAGTCTTGTACCATGCATGTTAGTATCAATAATGTGGTCATAAGGAACGTTGACAAAGTAAACAGGTAGCCTTCCATTAGACACTGCGAGCAGCACAGTCAAAGAACAAGAATTCAAGGTAATTAATTCGTCTAAGAAATAAACGAATGAATCAAAGAGCACATCTTGAATAGGTTTGTTGTTTGTACTCCAGGTTGAGTTACCCCGGAGCCTTTCGACTTAATTGCTTAAAAAAAAATACAGAAGAAGGAACTCAAATTTTCTTGGCTACAATAATACATCAATCTCGCGTGTTCTTTGAAATTAAAGAAGCCGAAGGAGATGAACCTTTTGAGACAGAGGAGTTTGTGGAATAAGCTGCATAATCACTGTTAGTAATGGATACCACACTGCTCCCACTAGGAACCGACGACGAAGTAGTGTTTCTGTACCTGCTCATTTCCAATGGCGGTGCTGCCGTATATGTTGCCACAGGCATCTTGGATGGAAGCTGCGGCAATGGTGCTTCGAAGTTTAGTATGCTAATCGCCTGCTTGATGGAAGGCCGGAGCTTGTAGTCTGGATGTGCGCATGATAAGCCCACCATTATCAATCTCTCGACCTGCTCGCCGTTGTAGTCCGTCAGCCGCTCGTCGGCGGCTTCGAACAGCCTATAGGTTCCGTAGAGCTCCCACACCCACGCCACCAAACTCACCTTCCTTGGCTCCTCCCTATAATCAACAGGCCTTCTGCCACATGCAATCTCCAGAAGCACAATGCCGAAGCTGTACACATCGGACTCTCTGCTAGCTTTGCCGGTGGTCAGGCTCTCCGGTGCCAAGTATCCGAAGGTTCCGGCGATGATAGTCGTTTGCGATCCCTGGTCGTGATCGATGAGCCTTGCGAGGCCGAAGTCTCCGAGCCGAGCGTTGAAGCCGGAGTCTAGCATGACATTGCTCGGCTTGATGTCTCTATGCACCACGCACTGCTCCCACTCCTCGTGGAGGTAGAGCAGCGCTGAGGCCAGGCCGAGCGCGATCTTGTGCCTCACTGGCCATGGGAGTAGCTTCGCGTCGTGACCGAGATATTTGTCAAGGCTGCCGTTGGGCATGCACTCGTAGACAAGCATAAACTCACCGCGATCGTGGCACCAGCCGACGAGCTGAACTAAGTTCCGGTGCCGAAGCCGGCTGATGATCTTCACCTCGGAGACGTATTCCTTCTTCCCTTGCTTCGACCCGCTCGAGACCTTCTTGATGGCCACCTCCATCCTAAGATCGGTCAAGTAGCCTTTGTAAACCGATCCGAATCCTCCCTCACCGAGCTTCCCTTCGTGGGCGAAGTTCTTGGTGGCGCCGGCCAATTCGCTGTAGGGAAACCTCTTGGGTCCCCTTCCCTTCTCGAACTCATCATCAATGGAGTCATCATTCAATATGACATCTTCTTCGAGCCCTCTTCTCTTCTTCCTCGTAAAAAGCCATACCACACCAAGCACACCTGCAACCAAGATGATTGCGCCAACAAGCACACCTACCACAAGACCAACTTTGCTCTCCTTTTTATTTATCACCAGGGTTGAGCTGAAATCCCAAGAGACGAGCTTATGCAGCTCGACGGAGCTGCCGGTGGCGGCGGAGAAGCCGATGGCGACTGTTTCTGGCAAGATCTCCTTCAGATCAACAACATATGAAAGGCTCCGATTGCCACCAAAGACTGGATTATCGGCATAAGTCAAGAAGACACTCAAATCCTTAGCACTTGCATTATAGCTGACCCAAGCGTTGGCAAGGCGGCCGTCCCTCATGCTACTACTCCAGTTGACACTTGCAACCGAGACTATCGAATTCACGTCGATGCCGACGTGATTCTCACTCGGATCCCAGGCGTTCTGAAATGTGTCGAACTCGACGGCCACCATCTGCTCGGTGGCATTCGGCAGCGAGCTGTTGTTGAACAGTCTGAGAAACCCTCCCGAAGGGTTGGTGGGGATGACCGAGGGGAAAGGAGAGAGGAAGAAGGCGAGGCCGTCGCCGTAGTTGTTAAGATTGATGGCGTGAATGATGAATGAGAAGTGGGTGACGAAGTCGGTTACCTGGCCAGAGGCCTTGTCCCAGAGGAGGAGCGGCTCAGAGTACACGACTCGGCCGCCGCTGTTGGTGAGCATAGAGTTGACCTGGTTCCTGGTGAGCTGAATGGATTGGTTGGATGGGATGTAGAAGGCATCCTGCTGGAAATTTAAGCAATTGGTGGAATTGCCGAAGCACTGTGGGTTCTGATCGAATGTAGAAAAATTGAAGGTGAGGGCTCCTGCTCGAGTGATCCAAGCGGAGGAGAAGAGGAAGAAGAAGAGGAAGCCATGGTTGCAGGAAACCATGCTTTCTTCAGATGTTGATGAAGGAGATGATAGCTAATTAATTGCTTTAAGAAACAGGAGGCTGGTTGGTATGACATGTACCCCCAATCAAAGCCCTATGGTGAGAGCCCAGCGTTGATAAATGGTTCTGTATAGGGCTCTTGCGTGTTGACTGGGTTCGTGTGACTGGGTTCGTGTGAACTGGTCTTAATTGGCAGAGTATTATTATATATGATGGGGTTATTTGGACTAAAATATGATGTTTTTTTCTTAGGGTTAATCGGGGTTTAGGCCATTCAGATGGAAATATTTAGTCCTAGGTCCTCATACCTTTTTCTTAAGGCATTTAGTGCATAATACTTTTTTTTTTATTAAAATGCCATTTCAATATTCCTAACATATCCCGGTGACTGTTCATATTCCCAGTGGAACTTACTTTCCACAATTACGGAAAGTAACTTTTGTTTTTGGTGATGAAATCGTTGAAAATAACTTGAGTTACTTTTCAGATTAAACCAATGAAAAGTAACTAGTGGTTGTGGAACGATGACGGCGAGCTAGATCGACGCAGCGACGACGACGACGAGCTCATGGCTGAGGGGTGCGGTGGGCCGCGGGGGGCGCTGGAGATCGATGATGTTGGCGGCGTGGGTCAAGCTCGACAACGGCGGCGTGGGTGGACAACTCCTGTTGGCGGCGTGGGTCGAGCTCGACGACGGCGGCGTGGGTGGATAGCTCCTCTCCTAGCGAGGTAAGGGAAGTGAGAGTGAGAGAGGGAGATGGGAGTATGAAGGGGGGTTGGGGCGATCGGCGGCGGGGATACCTGCCTGGCTGTCCGGGAGAGGATGCGGTAGACAGAGCGGCGGTGGCGACGATGGCCAGATGGAGAGAGGGGAGCTCCACAGGGTTTGGAAGCTCAGAGATCGATGATGTTGGCGGTGTGGGTCGAGCTCGACGACGACGGTGTAGGTGGACATCTCTTCTCCTAGCGTGGAAAGGGAAGAGAGAGTGAGAGAGGGGGATGGGAGTACAAAGTGGGGTTGGGGGGATCGGCGGCGGGGATACCTACCTGGCTGTCTGGGAGAGGATGCGGCAAACAGAGCGCCGACGGCGATGGCGGCTAGATGGAGAGAGGGGAGCTCCACGGGGTTTGGATGCTCGGAGATCGATGATGTTGGCGGCGTGGGTATCGACGACAGCGGCGTGGGTGGAGGCCGATGCGTCCGACGGAGAGGGAGGTGTGGGCGACGGCGTAGGGCGAGGACGATGCATCTGATGGGGAACTGGAGGCTGGCCTTCACGGAGAGAGTCACGGGCCGACGGCGGGTTGGGCGAGGGGCGAGGGGCGAGGTTGATCACTAAGAGGCGGACTCAACTCTCTTCCTCCGCCTCCTTCTCGCGATCGCCAATGGCTGATGGGAGATGGCCGACGGCGTGGGGAGCTAGGAAGAGAGGTAAGGGAAGAGAGAGTGGGAGAGAGGTAAGGGGGAGATGGGAGAAGTAGAGGGGATGGGATGGCTGGTTCTCAGTCACATCCTGTCCCTTCTCTTTCTCTCTCTAAAAATTTTCAAAAATCGGTGGGAGAGTGTTATTTGGCTGAAAATTTTGGGTGGAAATTTTGGGCGGGAATTGAAAACTTTGGATGGGAATTTTAAATTTTGATGATGAAATCTGGATCGTTGGATGTGTTTGGAGATAAATTTAGACCGTTCTTTATGTCTTGTAGTTGAGACATTTCAAAAACCGCTCTTCCTTATATTATATTATATTATATTATATTATATTATATATATATATATATTATTCTTATATAGCAGAATGGTTATAAGTTAATCATATTGTTTTCCTATATGGAGCCTACGTAGATAGGGATATCCTCCATGAAGCCTACGTAGAGGGAGATAGTGGGGGAGGGGGGAAGTTAGTGGGGGGAGAGAGCAGGACTAGTGAGGAGTGAGGAGTTATTAGGGGAGGTGGGGAGAGAGGATGGTTACAATGCCAGGTGACAGGGTATATATATATATAGAGAGAGAGAGAGAGAGAGAGAGAGAGAGACGGGGCGGTGGAGCTGGTTAGTTTCCGGTGAACAGCGTAATGTGGTATTGACCTGATTTTAAAACAGAATAGTGGACGTATATAATTCAATAATCCAATTCTTTAATATTTCGGTGGGTAAAAGATTAATTTTATTTTTATAAGTTAAGCCAAACGGCCGGCTAAAGATTCACATACAGCATAACAAAAAGACTCCAAAGAGAGCCATTGATCGTCAATGCATGCATAACTCAGTCTTGTAGCCATGCATGTTAGTATCAATATTATGGTCATAAGAAACGTTGACAAAGTAAACAGGTAGCCTTCCATTAGACACTGCGAGCAGCACAGTCAAAGAACATGAATTCAAGGTAATTAATTCGTCTAAGAAATAAACGAATGAATCAAAGAACACATCTTGAATAGGTTTGTTGTTTGTACTCCAGGTTGAGTTACCCCGGAGCCTTTCGACTTAATTGCTTAAAAAAAAATAAAGAAGAAGGAACTCAAATTTTCTTGGCTACAATAATACATCAATCTCGCGTGTTCTGAGAAATTAAAGAAGCCGAAGGAGATGAACCTTTTGAGACAGAGGAGTTTGTGGAATAAGCTGCATAATCACTTTTAGTAATGGATACCACACTGCTCCCACTAGGAACCGACGACGAAGTAGTGTTTGTGTACCTGCTCATTTCCAATGACGGTGCCGTATATGTTGCCACAGGCATCTCTGATGGCAGCTGCGGCACTGGTGCTTCGAAGTTTAGTATGCTAATCGCCTGCTTGATGGAAGGCCGGAGCTTGTAGTCTGGATGTGCGCATGATAAGCCCACCATTATCAATCTCTCGACCTGCTCGTCGTTGTAGTCCGTCAGCCGCTCGTCGGCGGCTTCGAACAGCCTATACGTTCCGTAGAGCTCCCACACCCACGCCACCAAACTCACCTTCCTTGGCTCCTCCCTATAATCAACAGGCCTTCTGCCACATGCAATCTCCAGAAGCACAATGCCGAAGCTGTACACATCGGACTCTCTGCTAGCTTTGCCGGTGGTCAGGCTCTCCGGTGCCAAGTATCCGAAGGTTCCGGCGATGATAGTCGTTTGCGATCCCTGGTCGTGATCGATGAGCCTTGCGAGGCCGAAGTCGCCGAGCCGAGCGTTGAAGCCAGAGTCGAGCATGACATTGCTCGGCTTGATGTCTCTATGCACCACGCACTGCTCCCACTCCTCGTGGAGGTAGAGCAGGGCAGAGGCCAGGCCGAGCGCGATCTTGTGCCTCACTGGCCATGGGAGTAGCTTCGCGTCGTGACCGAGATATTTGTCAAGGCTGCCGTTGGGCATGAACTCGTAGACAAGCATAAACTCACCGCGATCGTGGCACCAGCCGACGAGCTGAACTAAGTTCCGGTGCCGAAGCCGGCTGATGATCTTCACCTCGGAGACGTATTCCTTCTTCCCTTGCTTCGACCCGCTCGAGACCTTCTTGATGGCCACCTCCATCCTAAGATCGGTCAAGTAGCCTTTGTAAACCGATCCGAATCCTCCCTCACCGAGCTTCCCTTCGTGGGCGAAGTTATTGGTGGCGCCGGCCAGTTCGCTGTAGGGAAACCTCTTGGGTCCCCTTCCCTTCTCGAACTCATCATCAATGGAGTCATCATGCAATATGACATTTTCTTCGAGCCTTTTTCTCTTCTTCCTTGTAACAAACCATACCACACCAAGCACACCAGCAACCAAGATGATTGCGCCAACAAGCACACCTACCACAAGACCAACTTTGCTCTCCGTTTTATTTATCACCAGGGTTGAGCTGAAATTCCAAGAGACGAGCTTATGCAGCTCGATGAAGCCGCCGGTGGCGGCGGAGAAGCCGATGGCGACTGTTTCTGGCAAGATCTCCTTCAGATCAACAGCATATGAAAGGCTCCAATTGCCACCAAAGACTGGATTATCGTCATAAGTCAAGAAGACACTCAAATCCTTAGCACTCGCATTATAGCTGACCCAAGCGTTGGCAAGGCGGCCGTCCCTGATGCTACTACTCCAGTTGACACTTGCAACCGAGACTATCGAATTCACGTCGATGCCGACGTGATTGTCACTCGAATCCCAGTCGTTCTTAAATGTGTCGAACTCGACGGCCACCATGATCTGCTCGGTGGCATTCGGCAGCGAGCTGTTGAACAGTCTGAGAAACCCTCCCAAAGGGTTGGTGGGGATGACCGAGGGGAAAGGAGAGAGGAAGAAGGCGAGGCCGTCGCCGTCGCCGTATTTGTTAACATTGATGGTGGCGTCAATGATGAATGAGAAGTGGGTGACGAAGTCGGTTACCTGGCCGGAGGCCTTGTCCCAGAGGAGGAGCGGCTCAGAGTACACGACTCGGCCGCCGCTGTTGGCGAGCGTAGAGTTGACCTGGTTCCTGGTGAGATCAATGGATTGGTTAATGGATAGGATGTAGAAGGCATCCTGCTGGAAATTTAAGCAATTGTTGGAATTGCCGAAGCACTGTGGGTTCTGATCGAAGGTAGAATAATTGAAGGTGAGGGCTGCTGCTCGAGTGATCCAAGCGGAGGAGAAGAGGAAGACGAAGAGGAAGCCATGGTTGCAGGAAACCATGGTTTCTTCAGATGTTGATGAAGGAGATGATAGCTAATTAATTGCGTTAAGAAACAGGAGATTGGTTGGTATTTGGTGAGAGCCCAGTTGTTAATAAATGGTTCTGTATAGGGTTCTTGCGTGTTGACTGTTGACTGGGTTCGTGTGAACTGGTCTTAATTGACAGAGTATAGAGTTTCTAGCGACCATAGAAACCGTCATCAAACCACCCACTACGATTGAAACTGATCTTGATCTACCAGGACTGCTGGATAACTGGCATTTTTAGTTATTTACCAAACTGTCATAAAACATGTCTCTTATTGTTAACTGTCATTTTACTGATTATAACATTTGAATCTGAAAATCTCGTCAACATAAAAAGTTGTATATCGTTTCGTTTTCTTTCCAACGGTAACTGAATCTCCCAATTTGAACATTATATGAGAAAGTTATAGCCGAAATACCTCAGCTGCATTGATAACATTATTAAATAAGTGAGAAAAGTATGGCCAATCACCCAAATATGGCCGATAGCTATTGGTCATATTTATGACTAACATTTTGCCCCCCGGGTCTTTATGAAAATTTTTTTATTTTTGTAAAGACCGTATCCTCCTCTTCTCTTTTCTCTCTCTCTTTTTAATGTTTATCGACCAAAATGTTTGCTTGGCCAAAGATTGCTCGGGCAAATATTTTTACTCAAGCACACATGTTGATCGGCCAAACATTTTGGTAGGTCAAATTTTTGAATGTCTCTCGGCCAACATTAAACTTTTTGAATGTTTCTTGATCAGTTTTTTTTTTTTTTGGCTAAATAATTTTGCATGACCAAAGATGTTTGTTGGCCAAACCCATTTGCTTGGCCAAAGATATTTTTCGGCCAAATTCTCTTGATGTCTGCTCGGCCAAGCATGATTAAGCATGTTTGAGCGGCCAAAGATATTGGTCGGCCTAACAGTTTGCTCTATATTGACCGATCATAATCATTTTGTCTTCATATAATATTTATCTCTAAAATTTTGTCGGCCAAAGATTTTGTTGGCCAAATATATTTCTTGGCTGAACATAACGATCCATGATGGGCTCTTCACAGCCCTTTTCTCGATTAAACATGAGACATTGCTCGGCCATATTAACAGGCATTTCCTCAAACATCTGCTAAGCAGTGGGTTTAACCATCTCCATTTTTCCATGGCCCTCCTTCTCATCCACTTTCTCTGTCACGCCCCGCCCCAATTTAATATAAAATATCCCAAAATTTCTAAAAAAATTTGGCATGACCCTTGGGCACGGGCACGTGAGATCACTATTATTGTGAGACCCACTGGGTCTACCGTGGGACAAGATGCCTGCGCCTGGAGGGCGAGACTGAGTCGGGTAAGCAATCCCACAACGCCTGGGTATGGTCCGGGGTTCGATATAAGTATATAGTAATCTTTTAATAGACACAACGCGTTTTAAAGCCGTGCTGGCAGTGATCCGTCAGAAAAACTCCATAGTTAAGCGTGCTCGACCTGGAGTAGTCACATGATGGGTGACCTACTGGGATGTTTTCCCAGATTTCTGCGGTGAGCCAAAAACGCGGACAATATTGTGTCGGGTGGGGCCCTCGGGTGGATCCTGGTTGGACAGGGAGCCCGCGGGCCGGGGCCCAGTGGAGGGCCGGGGCGTTACAGTGAGGACGCTGGGCCTCCAAGGGGGGTGGATTGTGAGACCCCCTGGGTCTACCGTGGGACAAGATGTGTCACACCCCGACCCAGAAAACCCATCCAGGCCGAGGCGTGAGGGTTCCTACTCTACTCAATCATCACTGGCGCATTTATAATAAAATAAAAACAACTAATCTAACAATTGATCTGGGTCAATATAGAAATTCAATTATAATTCAGGATTCAGATACAATATTAAATCCTCAAAATCCTTACAAAAGGAAATTATACATTAAATAATTCATCAAGATTGAATGAACCCCAAGTCCTCGAACACCTCCAAAGACGACGCGCCACCATGTGCCTGTCCAGTTGGGATCTACAGAAGAGGAGCTGACGTCTGCACCTGCAAAACACAGCCCGGGTAGGAGTGAGCAATAAGCTCAGCAGGTTACTATGCTACGGCACTAACAAGGAAGGCAAACATAACAGTGTTGCCCCCGAGCAAAGCCTAGGTGTATACAGGGGTCCTATAACCCCACCGCGTGTCCCTGAGGCCCAGGGGCAGCACTCCAACACTGTCGACACACAAGCTAAGTAGGCAACTTCACTACTCCCGGGTCAGTACAGTGGGACACCGGCTACACCTCAGAACTCGGTTCGAGGCCGACACGACCTCTAAACTTCAAACAAGCATAAATTGCAGCCAACTAGACAGTCACCTCAAATCATCAGATTATTATAACAGATTAAGTCCTAGATCTGACTACCCAGCCTCGGTCCTAAGGCTAGATCCGAGCTACCCGAGAGCCACGGATCGGCGATCAACCCATCGCCCACGCCTAACCTAGGAATGCATCTAGTGCAAACAAGAGATGTATGATCATACACATAACAGCAGTTCAGGCATGCACCAATATGCCAAGCATTACACAGGACCAGGCGTAGCACACAGCCCGCCTAAGGGTATGCATAGCATCAGTCTAGAATAAAGCAGATAAAAGGGCACTCAGGCCTACAACGGGAAACAACCCCAGCTAAACTATCAACAACTATGATAGCAATATAATAATATTATATTCAAAGCTTAGGGCGAACGTAAGGCCCATTTATTCTACACATCCCAAGGGAGGCGCGGCTCCCCTGGTTCAACCACAAGCCACGCACGGGCTTAAACAGATATAATAATAATATATCAAAGATAATATCGAAAAACTAGATTTCTCAATATTAAAGCAAATGATCTTGATAACATCATAAAATCATATCATTCAATCCAACCGTCCGATTGATGTGAAACTTGAGATGCCTACTCAACGACATACCCCGAATCACATATCCGAAAACTGGATCAATCGGATAAACAAAAATAGATCAAAACATATAATTTCTGTTAAATCTCAGATTAGATAAACCCAATTAAAATCCCTTCAAACATAAATTGGATTTAAACCAAACTTTCCAGATCACGCCTAAATATCACTAAGATCATCCCCTCCAAAAATCAGCTCAATTAAATATATAAAAACCACTTAAATCCTCACTTTAAACCAGCTGCCCTGTTTCAGCACAGTCAGCTTACTTAATTCACCAAAAATTATACGTTGCTCCAAAAATCATGAAACCAGTTGGTACTGAAAGCTAACGCACAGATCTAGAACTTGCATTTAGAAATCTAACTCAGATCATGCACGTAGAAGCTGGAAAACAAGCTAGAACACCACTGTTCTGCTAGAACAGAAAATCCGGAAATCAAGTGATGAAAAACATGCTTAAATCCATATCAAATCAAATCCAATTCCTACCAAACTTTAATCAGGTGTCAAGCAAGCCATAACACACCATCTAGCATATTTTAACTCAAGAACAATCAAACACAAAGACTAAGAACCCCTAATCAAACCTTAAATAAGAAACCTACCTTAATAAGCTTTTCCTTGACTGAATCATCGCTAATCAGCCACTAATCCAGCTCCAAACCAGTCCACAGGTCTTCCTCAAGCTTCCACGAATCCAACAAGCCCTCAAGCACTTGATTTGGTGGCCGGAGGAGAGAGAACGGAAGTGAAGAAGGGAAGAGGAAGGTCACGGCAGCCGGGGAAGAGAAGAAAAACCAGCAGGGAAGAAGAGGAGAAGGGGGGCTCTTAAAGGTGTTACTGTCCAACCGCCCGTCTCGATTCTCTCCGATCGAGCTCCGATCTTCCGATCGAGAACGCATATGAGAATCTAATCAAACACAAATTACAATCAGAGGGCGTGTGTACATCGCGGGTGTGGAACCAACCGTCAAGGCGCAATTTATCAAATTGCCCTTGGGGTCTTTACGATCAACCCGATCGCGGAACAAGGCCAAACGGGCCAGACCCTCTACCTAACGCGGTCGGACCGGGTTGGAGGAGCTGGTCCTCACAAGATGCCTGCGCCTGGAGGGCGAGGCTGAGTCGGGTAGCCGGGTAAGCAATCCCACAACGCCTGGGTATGGTCCGGGGTTCGATATAAGTATATAGTAAGCCTTTAATAGACACAACGCGTTTTAAAGCCGTGCTGGCAGTGATCCGTCAGAAAAACTCCATAGTTAAGCGTGCTCGACCTGGAGTAGTCACACGATGGGTGACCTACTGGGAAGTTTTCCCAGATTTCTGCGGTGAGCCAAAAGCGGACAATATTGTATCAGGTGGGGCCCTCGGGTGGATCCTGGTTGGACCGGGAGCCCGCGGGGGCGGGGCCCAGTCGAGGGCCGGGGTGTTACATTCTCCACATCTAGTATATCCGTCGACCACTCGTTGCTTGCCGCCGTCTTCACCCAGTCCGACAAGTTCTCCTCATTGTCATCAAGAACTTGGCCGATGATCACCTCCATGTAAGTATCAAGCCGAAACACATTGGGCTTGCATTGTCAACTTCTTACTTCGAGATAAGTCCGGCGTCTTTCCAATCACCAGCTTACGGGAATAGTTCATCAGAGAAAGTAGATATAGGAAACCGAAGTCCATCAGCTTGGGGTGGTTGTCGCGAAGGATGAGTACAATGAAATATGGCCGATACTACGTGGTAACTGATCCTGGAGATGACGATCCATATGATGGTGGTGACGACGACGTTCCACCTGATGATGAACAGCGTGCCGACGATCTGCTTGCCGAACTGGGACTCGCCGATGCCGCCGTAGACCCCTCTGCCGGAGTTGGTGACGGGGAGGTAGAGGTTGCAGAGGGTGGGCTCCTCAAAGAGATTGGTGGAGAGACCACCGAGGACTCCGGCAACGGCATGGGTGTGGTGGACTCCGAGGGTGTCGTCGACGTGCTGGATGAGGGTGGAGCGCCTATGGACCAACATCATAGTGAAACATGGGATGATTTCAGAGAGAAAATCCCATCGCTATAGCTGCCCAGCTCTGAACCAGTCCGGCGTCGGGTGTGATGCAGACAAGCCGGTGATCATGCCTTGCACAGTACCGATCATGAATAACCTTCTTGAAGAAGTTGATGTCGAGGGTGGTCCACACGAGGAGGTTGGTGGCAGCGTCAATGCGAGAAAGATGGGTTCCAGGGCCTCGAAGCAAAGGATCTCTGCCAAAGTTGCAGTATGCCATGCCCACCGCAGTCTTCATCCTCAAGAAGCGCTGCACCGATTTAGTGGAAGCCATTGTCACCTGCAGTGTAGTACTTCCTGAGGCCCATTGCGAGGGTGCGGATGATGGGGCGTCCTCCCTGACGACTTCATCGGCGACAAGGGATCTCCAAAAAAAAGAGGGTTGTGGATACGGTGGTCAAAGCGGAGGGAGAGGACGACCCTTTGAGCAAGAAGAGGAAAAAGGCAGATGAGAAATCGGGATTCTGCCGTGAAATCAAGGGATTTTTGGCTGATCACCCAACGGCTTGAATAAACCGTCGATCATTTGAGCGATCAAAAGCTTGCATTGCCCATTCTTGAACAAAGTCTTGATGTTGGTCGGCCAAATTTTTTGCATGTTGCTCGGCCAATTTAAATTTTTATTTTTTTAATGTTAATTGCCCCCATGCTCGACCATTCTTTTTCTCTAGGCCCTTTTCTGTCATAAATGAGCCTTCTAAATATACTAGGATGTTTTAGTTCTTTTGAATCGTCCATCATTACGTCATGCTTTGACCTTTTTTGGTTAATTGGATCATCCATCATATGATGATACGGGTGTTTTTCCACCTTCAGATCATTCATCTTCAATTTGGTCATTTCTATCTTAACACCACCCTCTGCAAGATTCTACTCCTTTTGATCGACCATCACCATATTATGATTAGGACTTTTTTGTTCAATTATATTGAACATTTTAAAATTAGTACTTGGTGATCCGCCTCATCACCTTCAAATAATTCATCTTCAATTTGGTGATCACTTGGATTTTGTTGTTTTATCAATGACGAGTTTCTCACCAACAAAGTGAAACCACCTTGGTTTTGTAGGAAATATGGCAAAATGACTTTGGTACCCCCACCTCTGAAACTTTCATTGGGGGACATACACCATCTAAGAAAATTTTGATCAAAATCAGAGTCCATATCCCTTTCCATAGCTTTGAAAATAGCAAATTTGGAAGCGTCACATCTCATTTTATTCCTTCTTCTTTCTACAGCTTCAACACATCGTCCCACCGGGCGTGTGATCGCTCGCGAACGTCGTCGTTAAAACGTTGCTAACCTCAATCAAATCTTAAATTTATATCCTTGTTCAATCACTAATACTACTGCGTAGACTAGTGGTGAAATCCGAAGTCGAGCCACAGGGAATTACAAGGAAAACCAAAATCGATTCTCAAAACTCTTGATCTAAACCAAACACTTCAATGATAGATTGATCTAATTTAAACTATCTAAGAAAGCAAAAGAAAATATTTAGGTTTTAATCAGATGGAAAAAAATGTCTTAGGAAATACACAATCCACCCTAGTTTCACCCTTAATCTTCCATAGTTATCATCTTGATCACTTCTCTAAGCATTATGGATCGTATGGCTACAAGCTCACACGAATCCCTAAAAGAAGGTTTTATGTTCCCTACGGCATAACCTGTCTTTGTTTGGCATAAATCATCTGTGGTCCTACCATTATCTTAAGTTATTCTACTCATAATGACCTTAGCATGACTTATCTTCACGTAGCATAGATTATCTCAAAGGTAAATCAAAAATCACATGCAAACTATCTCATGAATCTCTACACTCAAGTACAACCATCATGTAGGACTAATAATACGTCAACGGAACTCTGTTCCTTCAACTCTATAATCATTAAAATCATATTCATGAGATTATACGTAGAGAAGTTCACAAAAATTCAACTAAGAAAGATCAAAAGTTACACTAGGGTTTCATGGTATTCCTAAGAACAAGAAAACTAGCCACTCATCTCTTGGAAATCAGCCATAGGTGTAGAAGATGAAGGCATCGATCCCCGCGGAAAGATCACCGTCTTCAAAACCCTAACCTTCTCCTCCAAAAGTGCTCCCAAAAGATGATTATTTTCGACTGGAATCACCCCTTAATATAATAGAAACCTTCCATCCCGGAATTAGGAGTTATAATTGAACTTAAACTCTAATTTCCCTAAATTTTGGGTTGCTGACGTCATCCGAGCGATCGATCTGAATCAAATCCGATCCATCGGACTTCCCAGTTTGACTGGGTTAATAACTGCCACGTCATCAGCTTCCTTATTCTTCAACTTCTACTAAAACTCTAACTTGGAGTCAATTCTGGGGTCAATCTATAAGGAATCTGAGCCGATGTTCAACATGAGAGTTATAGATCTGGAAGTCTTCTGTCATCTCCAAATTATTTCATAATATTCTAATTAATGTAGAATATTTGGAGAATATTCTCTTGAGCTTCGACGGTGCAGCTTTCCAGCTTATGTATCTTCATGTATTCTTCAAATCTGCTATCACTCCATCAAGAATATCGCAAAGTGTCCAACATGAACATTGTAGATCTGTGAGTCTTCTACAATTTCCCAAAGTTTCAGAATATTTGGAATTTCAGAGAACATCTGGCAAATATTTTCCCAATGGTCGACGAAGCTATATTTTTCTTCATTTTAGCCGAATTTCTTGTATCTCTTCTCAAACCATGATTAAACCTGAAATCAACTAATAAATCGTCAAATACACCTACCCTAGGCCTAACAAAGGTAATTTAAGGGGTTTAATTAGGATTAATTAGTGACTTATCACACCCCCCAACTTACACTTTGCTAGTTCTCGAGCAAAGAAAAGATAAAAAGAAAGTAATAAATCTAACTAGCCACTTTCGTAGGTCTCACGATTGCACTTAGCATGTGCAACAAGCCTTTAAACCCCTGGGTTACCCCAGTGGAGGAGTTATAGTCTCCTGAGGGTTTTCAGGGATGACACCCACAAACATCTATACATTCCCTTGAATATATCATTAGGAATCAATCACAATATTCATCAACTCTAATGCATGAAATAGAAATAATATCCATAAATATACCCTTCAACTCATAGTCGCATAAAAACATAGTAAATCAAAACATGTCATAACATATTTCCAACACTTCAACATATTTAATCATGATTAAAAATAACTTTAACACTCCTGTGTGTGAATAGGGTTCCACATGCTTCAGAGCATCAATTATATCTAAACACTTCAACTATTCAAGATCACAATCCTCTCCAAGCACATATCTTCCACTTATCACATAGCAATATCTGTTTTTTGTTCTTCTTTTTTTTCATATATGACATGTGCAATGTTATGATTTCTTAAGCTTTCTTCACGTTCCATGTAACGAGATTCAAGCCAGTGACTCCCAAACCAGACGGTTTTAGGGCACTAAGTGTAGAACACTCTTCAGACTCTAATGCTCAAACCATGAAGGCTACAAATCATAACTAGTCATTTTTTTAGGAAATTCAACCGTTTTATGCGAACACCACGCTGGCTAGGCACACTGCCCGGTTACTAAGTTGAAGATCCTTTTTTTTTTTATATATGTAGATAATTGCCTGTGTTCATGTATTTTCTGTGTCATGACATAAAATTGTAAATCTATCCTAGTATCATGCTTAGAATCTAATATCAACCCCTTAACATGTGGAAGTGAACATGTGCATTAGGATATGTCAAGCTATCCTTAGATCATGGTAAAAGTGTTAAAGTATAGAAATAATGTCATGCATAGCAAAAATTTACTATTTCTTATATGACATATAAGTCTCAGAATAATTCATAAGATAAACTTCTAAAACATGCACCTTTGTCAAATCATATCATAATTTCATTCTTTTGACATAATTCAAGGGATGTATAATATATAATTCTAAAACAATAAGCATGAATTCCTAGAATTCTACCCCCAACTTAAATGTAATTGTCCCCAATTACACTAAGTCATAAAAATAAAGCAAAGAATAAATGGCAGAAATCACCATAATGAAGGCCTCAGAAATAGATTTCTTTCTCTTCCAATTTTAGTTTAGGCACCACCATCATTGAATAAATACTTCCCTCCCCATCATACCCTGTCACAAAAATATACCTTTCCAAAAAGATCAAATATAACTAATAAAAATCCAAAAAGGTATTAGAATTATGGAAAATTTCGGCAGAGTCTCCTTTGTATTTTCATGATATATCAATCCTGTACAAGCATTCATCCCACAAAAATTAAATTATAGATATAAAAATATTAAAATATAGGAAATTATCCATGCACAACACCAAAAATATTCAGCATCCATAATATCATCCTGATTGAAGATCGGGACCGTCTGATCAGAAATTGAAGCTCTGTAGCATCTGGATCTTGTCCTGTAGCAGTTGGACGGCTGAGAGCTCGCCGGCGATGGATCGACGGTGAAACGTAGATGCTTGAGGAGGTCGCCGGTAAGCTCTGATCGAAGAATCGAGGCCTCCAGTTGACTGATCGGAGGTGAACGGCTCGGAGGAAGACAATCGCCGGAATCGGATTCCGATGATCGGAGCTCCAATCAAGGATGGAAAGGGGTGAGGAAGGATCGTGGAGGCATGGGGAATGGTCCTATGGTGTTGGATTGAGGAATTGAGCTTCCAGACGGTGGAATGAAGGTGGTCGGAGCGGTGGTTTCGTCGGAGGCTGAAGCCGAGGATCCCAGCGGAACGGAAGGAATTTGATGGTGGCGGAAGCGTCGTGGAGGTGGAAGGAAGCTTTTGGAGGTGTTTGGGGCCGGTGAACGGTCGTGGATGATGGTGAAGACGATGGCCAAGGGCCTCGCCGGCGTCGGAGGAGAGAGTGTCGAGGGAAGAGGAAGACGGGGATGACTAGGTGGAGGGTTGGCGGAGGTCTCGGTGGTATTTTCAGGGGTTGGGGATGGCCGGAGTTGCTGCGATGGGCAGCTGTGGTCGTCGGCTCGGGGACAAGCCGACGAGCCGCGGGAGAAAGAGTGAACGGGAGGAGAGAGGAAAATCAAGGAAAATAAAGGAAATTCGGGAAAAAGCCAGAAAAATGGAAGCAAATCATGGAAAAATCCTAAAAATTGAGGAAAATACGAAAAAATTATAAAACTTGGGTAGCCTCTCAAGAAGGGCGCAATTTTGAGTCATTCGCTAAACTTCCCGAAAAGGTGCAATTATAGCATGGCTCCGTCAATCTGACGGCATCGATCACCCCAAATAGAATAATTTCCTCCATATAATGCTTGAAACCAACCCCAGACCCACCGTAAATCAAGTAGTTGATGATGTAGGCTAAGAAAGCCTTTCCTCCCAACAAGAGAACTAGAGACCCCGCCCGCTATAAAATGCAACCTATCGTCATGTTTCATCTTGCAACCCGGTCTACAGTATTTGTCCCCCATAATAGTGAAACTATCATTCGAGTGAACCGGAAGTGGAAGGTCAAATATAGATAAAAGAAGCGGTGAAGTCAGCGATGATGGTGCAAATATAACGAAAAGAGGAGGTGGCTCAACCTTAGGATACACTGCCGCATCTGTGCAAAGGTGAGTGTCGGCATAATAAGCACACAATTGGCCCGTATCTATCACAGGTGCGGGAGTAAAAAATAGTGGTGAAAGGAGTTCAACCATCCCAAAAATAGTTTTTATTTCCGCAATATGCCGATCGAGTGATTGGTCGGGCAAGATGTGTGTTTTGATATCATATTTCGATTGTGCGGTGTTCAAATCAACATCATCATCAAAATCAGAAGCATAGACATTCAAGATCTCAGATACTCTATCATTGTGCAGTGTAGCATCACCATCATCAGAGTCATCAGAGTCATAATCCCTCAAAATCTCAGATAATCTATCAATCATTATAACATGAGATTTATCATCACAGCAGTCAGTCAAACTATCAACACGAAAGCATTCATTCTCACGCTCAGGCAAACATGTAGTCTTAAAGATGTTCAGTTTAACATGCATATTACCAAAAGAGACATCCATGACACCAGTTTGACACTGAATATTGGCATTTGCAGTGGCCAAAAAGGGGCGTCCTAAGATGATAGGCACAATCTTTCTGCAGTGAACAGCGGGTTCCATATCCAAGACGACAAAGTCGACAGGGAAAACGAAGTTGTCCACCTTAACCAATACGTCCTCAACGATACCTCTAGGGGTCTTAATAGACCTATCAGCTAATTGCAAAACAACCGAGGTCGGTTTCAGTTCCTCCATCCCAAATTCCTTATAAAGGTAATAGGGCAAAATGTTAACACTGGCTCCTAGGTCAAGAAGGGCACCATCAATCTGGTAGTCTCCTATGTAACATGGTATGGTAGGGATACCAGGGTCCTTTAGTTTGGGTAGCGTGTCGTGTCTCAAAATCGAACTGACTTGTTCAGGTAAAAGGATTTTCTTATCTCTGTTGGGTTTTGTCTGGCGTTTATGAGTGCACAGATCCTTAAGAAATTTGGCATATGAAGGGATTTGATGAATGGCCTGAAGCAATGGGATGTTGATGTTGACATGTTTGAAGATTTCAAGGGCGTCCTCTACAGCTCTTCGAGCTTTGATAGTTGGATAGGGATCCTTAAGGGCTGCAGGAAAAGGCACTTTTGGTGTGTATGTGCGTGGGTCAGGTTCATTTTCATCAACTGGATTTGGATCCACTTGATTAGGAGTACCATCAGGTTGATGTGGGGGCAGAGACCGATCGGTCGGACCAGTATACGATCGATCAGAATAGTTCTGATCGGTCAGATCTGAGAGCGATCCGTCGCTCTGGGCAGTGTCAGGAAGTGTATCCACTTGCTTACCGTTCCTTAAGGTTACTACAGCTTTTGCACTTTCAAATTTCTGGTTATCAACGTGGTGTAGGGCCCTAGGATTGGTGATAGGTTGACTCGGTAAGTGACCCTCCTCTCTCTTAGACATTGTGTTAGCCAGTTGCCCTAGTTGTGTCTCTATTTTGGATATGGCTTGTGAATGGGAATTAACATCGTTCCTTATCAGAGTCATTTCATTCTTAAGCTCAGTTTTCATGCTTGTAAGTGCACTGATGATGGTGTTCAAAGCTGGGTCAGAGGATGATTGTGGAAGTGGTTGAGGTGCAGTTTGTTGATATGGAGCAGAGTACCATGGGTTGGGATTTACAGAAGGTCTAGATGGGTACCGACTTGAAGGAGCACTGGACGAACTACTCTGTCCTTGAAAGGTACTCGACTGTTGGGGTGGTCTCCAGCTAAAGTTAGGATGGTTTCGCCAACCTGGATTATACGCATTTGAATACGGATTATTTTCAGGTTTCGTGAAACCATAAGCCGCGTTTCCTTGCTCCTGAACAAATTCAGGAAACGATGGAGCCATGGGACAGTCGATAATGTGATGTTCGAGACTAGAGCACAGTGCAAATGTTTGAGGTTGATCTTGATATGGTGGAGGGGCAGGTGATTGACTCACTTCCAATTATCAAACCTTTTGTGAAGGAGGGCTATTTGGGCAGTAATGGCTTCTAATCCAGAAAGTTCAAAGGTTCCTTTAGTTGTAGGCCGACTTCTAGGGGTTGTGTATTGTTGTTGGGAATCAATGGAAATTTGTTCAGAAAGGTTCCAAAGCTCATCATCATCTTTATCTAAACGACTACCTCCACAACAAGCCTCAACACGAGTTTTACATCTCTCATTAAGGCCTCTATAAAACTTATGAGTTAATTCCCACTTATCAATATCATGATGAGGACATTTTCTCAAAAGGTCTTTAAATCTATCCCAGGCATCATGAAAAGACTCATCATCATATTGAACAAAAGTAAGGATTTCAGTCCGAAATTTCTCAGTTTTAATTATGGGGAAGAATTTCCTTAAAAATGCCTCTTGAAGTTGGTCCCAAGTTGTGATTGAGCGTGGAGGTAAACATTGAAGCCAGTGTTTAGCTTTATCTTTCAAAGAGAAGGGGAAAAGTTTTAACTTAAAGGCATCATCATTAAAGTTCTCCATTTTTAGTGTAGCAATGGTATCGATAAAATTGTAAATGTGCTCATATGGGTCCTCATTACTTAAACCATGAAAGTGAGGTAACATTTGAATCGTTTGGGGTCCAATCTCATAGTGTGAGGTTGTGATTACAGGAGGAGCAACGGAAGGAGTGTAAGTGTAGGCAGTGGGCAAGAAGTGATTTCTCAAAGGAACACGTTGTACCCCCATTGTTATTATTATTACCCTCCCTTTTCATATTAACATGAGGGTTGATGACATGTCCCTCATTTTCAGCCATGGTGACAAAGGTCTCGTGAATAGATTGCAAGTTACTCAAAGATTGTTGACCTAAGGCTCTAGCTTTTCGGAGTGTGGTCTCTAGTTCTAGATCCAAAGGTTCCAGCGGGGTATTTAAGGATCGTCTACCTTGCATGCAAATCACACACAAACATAGAAAAAGAAAATAGAAGATTCGGAGGAGAGGACAAAACCCGGAAAACAACAATTGAAACGAAAAAAATTTGAAGTAAAAAGGCTTAGCTGACTGCGCAGTCCGATCGATCGGATTCAAGTCCGACCGATCGCTCCAAGTGTCTGCCGAGTTGTGTTTTTCTTCAAGAAAAATCCGTTCCAATGCTGCAAAAATTCCAGAAAATTGTCAGAAAATTCCTAAAAAGTGTAAAATAAAGAAAGGGAAAAATAAGAAAGATAAAAACCTAATGAAGCAAAGAAAATGAGTTAACAGAAAATCAATTGGTAAACCGTCGAAAATCCCCGGCAACGGCGCCAAAAGTTGATCGCTCGCGAACGTCGTCGTTAAAACGTTGCTAACCTCAATCAAATATTAAATTTATATCCATGTTCAATCACTAATACTACTGCGTAGACTAGTGGTGAAATCCGGAGTCGAACCACAGGGAATTACTAGGAAAACCAAAATCGATTCTCAAAACTCTTGATCTAAACCAAACACTTCAATGATAGATTGATCTAACTGAAACTATCTAAGAAAGCAAAAGAAAATATTTAGGTTTTAATCAGATGGAAAAAAATGTCTTAGGAAATACACAATCCACCCTAGTTTCACCCTTAATCTTCCATAGTTATCATCTTGATCACTTCTCTAAGCATTATGGATCGTATGGCTACAAGCTCACACGAATCCCTAAAAGAAGGTTTTATGTTCCCTACGGCATAACCTATCTTTGTTTGGCATAAATCATCTTTGGTCCTACCATTATCTTAAGTTATTCTACTCCTAATGACCTTAGCATGACTTATCTTCACGTAGCATAGATTATCTCAAAGGTAAATCACAAACCACATGCAAACTATCTCATGAATCTCTACACTCAAGTACAACCATCATGTAGGACTAATAATACGTCAACGGAACTCTGTTCCTTCAACTCTATAATCATTAAAATCATATTCATGAGATTATACGTAGAGAAGTTCACAAAAATCCAACTAAGAAATATCAAAAGTTACACTAGGGTTTCATGGTATTCCTAAGAACAAGAAAACTAGGTACTCATCTCTTGGAAATCAGCCATAGGTGTAGAAGATGAAGCCATCGATCCCCACGGAAAGATCATCGTCTTCAAAACCCTAACCTTCTCTTCTAAAAGTGCTCCCAAAAGATGATTATTTTCGGCTGGAATCACCCCTTAATATAATAGAAACCCTCCATCCCGGAATTAGGAGTTATAGTTGAACTTAAACTCTAATTTCCCTAAATTCTGGGTTGTTGACGTCATCGGAGCGATCGATCTGAATCAAATCCGATCCATCGGACTTCCCAGTTTGACTGGGTTAATAACTGCCACGTCATCAGCTTCCTTATTCTTCAACTTCTACTAAAACTCTAACTTGGAGTCAATTCTGGGGCCAATCTATAAGGAATCTGAGCCGATCTTCAACATGAGAGTTATAGATCTGGAAGTCTTCTGTCATCTCCAAATTATTTCATAATATTCTAATTAATGTAGAATATTTGGAGAATATTCTCTTGAGCTTCGACGGTGCAGCTTTCCAGCTTATGTATCTTCATGTATTCTTCAAATCTGCTATCATACCATCAGGAATATCGCAAAGTGTCCAACATGAACATTGTAGATCTGTGAGTCTTCTACAATTTCCCAAAGTTTCAGAATATTGGGAGTTTCAGAGAATATCTGGCAAATATTTTCCCAATGGTCGACGAAGCTATATTTTTCTTCATTTTAGCCGAATTTCTTGTATCTCTTCTCAAACCATGATTAAACCTGAAATCAACTAATAAATCGTCAAATACACCTACTCTAGGCCTAACAAAGGTAATTTAAGGGGTTTAATTAGGATTAATTAGTGACTTATCAGCGTGCCAAAAAATATTGACGAGGAAATCTTGCCGTATACCAGCAATGGTCTAACTTAGTCTTAATATTAAAATCAGGGACGTGATAAGGTTTAAACTCCTTCAAACTATGTTCGAACAGAAGTGTTGAAGCTTTCGGGAATGAATAGAAAAAATATAAATTGGATGGAAAGAGGGAGATTGGAGGAGAAGCTAATGTGGATGATAAACTATGTTAGAACTACTCCTATGAGTGATAGATCTACTCCTATGAGTGATAGAAATATGCTAGAATTACTCCTATGAATGGAATTATGATAGCACTACTCCTACAAATGAAGAACTGGTTGCAGGAATTTTAAAAGAATAAAAGCTTCATTGCTGAATTTAAAAGGGTACATGTTAAATAGATCTAAGTGTACTGATACATCCTAAAATATAAATAAAGTGGCTTTTGCTCTTGATTTCGGGAGAGAACTTCCTTCTACATCTTCATGGCTTTATATATAGTTTCTAGCAACCACCTTATAAACCATCAGGAAGCCACCCTACGTCAAAATTGATTTGAAACTACCAGGACCGTTACATAACTAACATTTTCAGTTATTTACCAAACTGCCATAAAACATGTCTCTTATCTTTAACTACAATTTGGCTGATGATAACCTTTGAATCTAAAAATATCATAAACAACAAAGTTGTAGATCTTTTCGTTTTCTTTCCAACGGTAACTGAATCGCCTAATTTGGACATTATATGATAAAGTTATGAATGACATACCTCAGTTGCATTGATAACTATTATTAAAATGAGCAACCAAAATATGTCCAATCAGCCAAATATGACCGCTAGGTATTGGCCATATTTATGGCTAACATTTTGCCCCCTTTGGTCTTTATGAAAATATTCCTATTTTTGTAAAGACCATATCCTCCTCTTCTTTTTTCTCTCTCCCAAACCCTTGCTTTACAATCACTCAATTACAAAGGAATCAAGCCCAAAGCCACCGTCCAGATCCCCTTGATCATGGCTGGCTCCTCCTTATATAGAGGAAGGCTCCAAGCTTTCCAATCTAAGATGGACTCCTTGTTCGACACCAACTGCTGGTCTTTGATTGGCTTCAAGCTTATCTGGACTCTTGCTTGACCAATCATGAAGTTGCCCACTTCATCAGGACTCCAAGTTGTGCCGCAACTTGCCTTGGAAAGCACCTGCCAAGATCCATCACATATTGACACGAAATAAGACACCGTCCGATTTTCATGAGTCATGACCAACTTCCCCCGTACCATATTCCATATTGATCGTGTCATCCCATATGGGATTCCTAGGCCAAGTGGAATTACCTCAATGGTACGCACGGTTTGGCCTCCATGGCTAACCGCCTTCTGCTGGGGCGAGTCGCGTCCTAGTTTGAATAGAATGTTCGAGCAAGTAGATTTTGCTCGCGCCAAAGCTTGCCTTTGCCGCGTCATGTCCTCCCAAGACCCCAGTCCAACTGATACTAGATCTTTTGCATGGTTGGATTGCTCTCGGTGGTGTCGCGCGTTTTGCTGGCCGCATTATGGCATGCCAAGTCCTAGTCCGACTAGGACTCGTGCGTCATCTTTGACTTCGCCCGCGCCAAACCTCACCATGACCCTTGCCAAAAGTGTCAAGTCCTAGTGGCACTAGGACTTTGAAGTCCTAGTCCAACTCAGACATTGAGTCCCACTAGGACTTGATAGTCACCATGTTGCTCGTGCGTCGTGCCGTGCCACATCGCGTCGTACCGCGCCGTGTTGCGTCATGCCTCGCGCCAAGCTTCTTTGGCGAGCGCACATTTCTCACCGCTTTGCTAGTTTTGCTCGCCCGCGTCCTGCACGTAGGAATCCACCCATAGCGCGATAGGTTTTGTTCATGGCTCGGACCGTCGCGCCATCTTCAAACTTGCTCGTGCCATCTTCAAGATTCCTCACGTCATTGCTGGGGATGATGCGCGTGGACACTTGCATGCTATCATGAGGCCGCATAGCCTCATATGACTCATGGCACCTACCACGAGTCATGGTCGGGCTCTTGGCCGCGTCAACTTTTGATGCTGCGCGCCAAGGCCTGTGTCACAGCCTCAAGGCCTGTGTCACAGCCTCAAGGCCCTGACACTCTGCACGCTGCTAGTGCTCCGCTCGCGCGTCGTCTATTCACCATCTGTGCACCGTTGTGCACTCCGCCTGGCAGCTGATGAGTCACTAATTATTCATACTTAAACCCCTTAATTTACCTTTGTTAGCCCGAGAGTGTTTGTATTTGATAGTTTGTTAGGTGATTTCAGGTTTAATGAAGATTCAAGTTAGAAAATACAGAAAAAGACTAATATATTGAAATTACGCCGCTCCGTTGTCAGTTTGAAAAGAATTCACCAAAATCTCCAGATAAATTCCAAATTACTGACATTTGGAGGAATTCTAGAAAATTTCAAGAACTACAACTTTCATGTTGGACACTTTACGAGATTTCTAACAGATTAATACCAGTGTGGAGACTATGAAGATGTTCAGATGCTGGAAACTGGTCCGTCGACGTTCAGAAGAATATTCACAAACTATTCCCTATAAGTCCGAATATTATAAAATCTTCATCATCTGATAGAACACTTACTACTATACATCTTTGGTGTTAGCATCTGTTTTCAAATTCCGGCTTGATTGGACCCAGTTGTCACCGGAATAGGCTGCCATGAATTAATCCAAGAAATCTGAGTTGTAGTATGAGTCCAACTTAGGGGTTGTTTGTTTCCATGGAATGCAGCTTGGAATGCTTGGAATGGAATAGGTTTCCCGCTTTAACAACTTTTCCGGGTGTTTGTTTGGCTGGAAAAGCTTGGTTTCCATTCCAAGCTGCATTCCAAAAACACTGTTTTGGAACACTTTTTAGTGTCTTTTTTCTGGCCGATTCTGAGCCAGAATCAGTTTCCAGCCTACTTTGGAAACTGATTCAAGCCAGCTCTTAAACATGTTTTCCAACATCCGTCGATAGACTCACCTCTCTCTCAACGCGATCTAGGGTTTCCGCCAACTTCTCTCCCGCGATCTCTTGCCATCCCCGTCCTCTCGTGAGAAGAAGAGCCCCTCGCCGCCCCCTCTCGACCTTGAGCCTCTCCTCTCCACTGGCCGGCGTCCTATCTCCTCTCCGCCCCGACCCTCTCTCGATCTCAAGCTCACTTATCCACCGTGTAGTGACTGGACTGGAGCTTCTTCCGCCGTGCTGTGGAGCTTGGTGAACATTGTTAGACCTCGGATCTACAACGAAGTGCATTTGAAGAGGTGACCTCGGATCCTCTTTCCTCTCTTTCTCTGATCCCCTTCCTTCACTTGTGTAGAGCTCGGATCTACACCATGTATGGCCTGATCCCCCTATTATGTGGCTCGTTCTTCTTTTTCTTCATTTTTTTTACTGGCTTTCGAATGGGTTTGGCCATGTGGGTTTTCCGCATCGTATTTTCCTATTTTTCTTCTCTGATCCCCTCTATTCACTTGTGTAGACCTCGGATCTACACATCGTATTACTTGAGTGGCCCTATTATGTGGCTTTCTGATCCCCTCTATTCACTTTCACTTGGAAAAATTGCTTTCGATCTATTTTTTTCATTTCTTTTTCCCCGGGTTTTGAATGGGTTTGGAAATGTAGGTTTTCCACATTGTTTTCCCTCAACTGATCCCCTATTTTTGTGTATTCTAGGGATTTCTTGCTCACTGATTTTCCGGGTTTGTTGCTTGTTAGTTATGATCATGGTTTATATGCTCACAGTTGTTGTTCCTTCATCTGATCCCCTATTTTTGTGTATTCTACGGATTTCTTGCTCACTGATTTTCCGGGTTTGTTGCTTGATAGTTATGATCATGGTTTATATGCTCACAACTGTGGTTCCCTCATCTGATCCCCTATTTTTATGTATTCTAAGGATTTCTTGCTCACTAATTTTACGGGTTTGTTGCTTCCTAGTTATGATCATGGTTTATATGCTCACAGCTGTTGTTCCCTCATCTGATCCCCTATCATTTGTTGCTTGCTGATTATGATCATGGTTTATTGCAAATTGGTAGTTATGTTTGATGCCCACTGATTTATTGCTTGTTGTTTTTGCTTAATCTTCATGCCTGCAATCTACTGCTAGTTATGCTTAATTTCTACAGGTTTTTTCATGTTCCTTGTTGGTATGCTATTAATTAACCTGTTGTTTATTACTTGCTGGTTATGCTCATTTGAGTGCAAATTTCTAATTGCTTGTTGGTTATTGATGCGAGCTGCAAATTCGTACATGTTTATTGCAAATTGCTAGTTGTGCTTGTCTGTAAATTCTACATGTTGTTATTGCTTATCTGTTGCTTGATCGCTGCAATCTATTGTCTTGTTCTAATTGTTACAATGATAAGTTGATTATGTCAAACGCTAAAGTCTAGCTATTATCCTTCGTGCTTTCGTATGTTGTACTGGTATAGATGGACAATGATGACGAACAGTCTCAAAGGTTAGCGGTATTATGGGTTGTCTACACAGTTATAGTTGTGGTTGTGCACCACTATTATCTAGACTCGGGCACGCATGTTGTGGCAATGCCGCGGGAGTCTCGTGATGAGGCACGGAGGCGGTATATGGGCAGGATTCGAATGCCTGGGTCAGATTATTGTGTGGCCTATATCCGTATGGATGTAGATGCACTAGAAGAATTGGCACGTATTATGAGGCTGCGTAAGCTACTTATTGATACTAATCAGATTAAGATCGAAGAACAACTGTGTATATTTCTACACATTGTCGGCCACAACACAAAAAATCGTGTTATGCGGGCGGAATTTCTTTTGTCGGGTGAGACAATCAGCCGCTATTTCAATGCGGTGTTGAAGGCGATATACGGTATTCGCGAGCTATACATGCAACAAGCAGGGCCAGACACACCCCCCAAATCTTGGGAAGCCCTTCATACTTCCCTTACTTTAAGGTACACCAGCATGCATTGACACTGATTTTTAAAGCTCACCTACATTTACATGCGTAGCGATGACATTCTTCCTTATCACACGTGTAGAACTGCATCGGCCTTATAGACGGTACGCACATACACGCCACTGTCCCAGCAGACAAAGTATTACGATTTCGAGGAAGGAAAGGAGTGACGCAGAATGTGTTGGCCACTTGTACACCCAACCTTCGATTCACCTATGTACTTGCTGGATGGGAGGGTTCAGCCAATGATTACACCGTCCTAAAGGACGCCCTTTCGCGCCCACCAGATAGTAGGTTAAAGACAATCGAAGGTATATGTTGTTGTGCACCGGTGGATTAACATATTTCCTATGGCGCTCACTGACACTATGTGTTCAAACTTTCACTTTATAGGCAAGTACTATCTTGTGGACGCGGGTTACCCCACAAGCGTCGGTTTCATTGCTTCGTATAGGGGTGTGAGATATCACCTGAAAGAGTTCTCTCCGAGCAATGGCCCAAACAACAAGTACGAACTGTTCAATCTTCGTCATTCGTCTCTTAGGTCGAAGATTGAACGTGCTTTTGGCCTGCTCAAGAACCGGTTCAAGATCATTGCATCGCATCCATTTTTCCCTTACAAGACACAAGTTGCACTCTTGCACACATGTTGCATCCTTCACAACTTCATTCTCAGTGTTAATCCAGATGACCCATTAATGGATGTCAATCTGCCCCCCGATGACGAGTCGGCTATTACCCAAACACGGACTGCCAGGGAGCTGCAAGAAGAGCGTGATGTGTGGCTCAATATCCGTGAACAAATCACGCAAGAAATGTGGGATAATTATGAGCCCAATCACTAGATTGTTAATGTGCTTTCTTATTGTGACATTTTCAAGAATTATTATAATATACATGTACCCATATACATTCAATTTCATAACTCTTTATGACAATATCAATTGTCGTTACATCTAGTGTGTTTGCATGTGTTGATCTTTTCCAAGCAGACATGGATCAGTCCCAGTCCAATGACCCCGCCAAACAAACGAGCACCAAGCCCTTGCGTTGATCGAGCAGGCCGAACAATGGTAACGGTTCTACAAACTACAAGTGGGGGAGCCTGCATTAACGTATATGCTAGAATATATGGCGGAAGTTGCTAGATCAAAGCCTAAGGATGACAAGTGGTATAAACATACCCATTACGTTGCTGCGGCGACTCATTGCAATAACCGACTCGGTTCCAATGAGATAAGATGGGAAAATGTACAAAACCACCTCACTTATCAACGCGGTAGGTACGCTGATATCAAAAAGATCCTAGGCTTGAGCGGCGCAGGGTGGGATGAGCCACTCCAAATGTTAACATTGCCTCCCCAAGTCGCAGCGGATCTCATCGCGGTATGTTCATTGTACTTAAATCCATAAATGAATATTAAATCGTAACCGTAACTTGCGTTCTAAAAATGAAATGTTTGCTGTCTTTATAGTCGAATCCGAGCTTCAGCAAATATATCAACAAGCCAATTCCTCACTTAGAGTTGATCATGTCTATTTGTGGGGAGGAAATGGCTACCGGGGAATACGCCACGGCTGCAACTGCTGAGTACGTCCCTGATGAGGTCATCGACCTAGATGATGATGGGTCCCACCTGGATGTCCTTGAAACACCTGCCACACCCCCCACGCCTAGCACCCCCGCTGCGATTAATGTCCCCACGACATCTGTGCACCCTATGAGCATGGCATCGCAGAGTTCCTTGCGTATGCCTGCTACATCTTCTAGCAAGAGGCAGAATAAGGCGGATCGTGACCGCGATGATGTCGTGACCGCTATGCTGCAAATCGCCGACAAGATTGATGGTATGCCTAATCAGTGCAAAAATTTTTGTGATCAACTATTGACTGCAGTCAAGGAGATGAAGGGTGAGGGCGACGACGCTTATACTGACGTCCAGCTTGCGATGGTAGCCGACTATCTTCTCGAGAATGATAAGCTCGACAGCGGGTTCGTGAGCAAGGACCCAACATTCTGCAAGATATAGATTGATCAATTCCTTGCTAGGCAATTCTAGACGGTTTGGACCATTAACTTTTTGGTAACACCATGGTTGGACCATTAACTGTTTTGAGTAGTTCGCTAACATTATGGCAGCCATGTGTTTATTTAGGACATATTGTGGCTAATATGACTAGGAAATTGCTGGCTCAATGTTATGGACCATTGAATGCACAATCTGCAATCTTATTAGGATGTTGATGTGATGTTTCTAATATGTCGTGAGCGTTCGCTTACATTGCTATAATGTTTTTAATATGTTAGAATGAAGTACTATGTCGTCTACATTGGGAAACGGCCAGGGATTTACACACCGTGACCGGAATGTCGCAATCAAGTCAATGGGTATGGTGGAAATTGCTACCGGGGTTTCAATACCCTGGATGATGCATTGGCATCCTACAATGCGTACGGCAAGGGGGTGGGGAGTGTGATTGAAAAAGAGCATGGTGAGAACGATAACGAATTAGAATAAGAAAAAATAAGGAAACCCAAATGCATTGGGAACATGACTATGATTGGTTTCCTATCTGTAATTTTTGTAAGCTTTGTGTGTGGGTTTGTTGTAGGGAGGTACCTGTGAAACTAGTTTTATGTCTGCTATATGTATCCTATGACTATGTGAACCCTTGTAGCTTGTTGGTCTTGTTGTCTGCTATATGTATCCTATAACTTTTGCAATGCTTGGAATTACTGTTGTATTACTGTTGGATCACAGCTGGATTACTTGTGGATTACTGCTGGAATCTGGCCTTATTTTCTTTGCTGGATTTTTGAAAACTGATTGCTGGATTTTTGAAAATTGGGATTTGCAATGCTTGGAATTACTGTTGTATCTGGCTTTGTTTTCTTTGCTTGATTATTGCTGGTATGGGGAGATGATGAATTGAATAGGGACCAGTCTTATGTGGCAACCAGTCTTGCTGTTGGTTTGTTGTCTTGTTGATCTGATTTGAATGGGGAGATGATGAATTTGAATGTTCAGCTGCCTTGGATGGCCACTTGGGTGGCAGCCAGTCACAAGTGAATGGGTTTGTTGTCTTGTTGATGAGATTTGAATGGGGAGATGATGAATTTTATCCCCGTGTATTTGCTTGGTACTTGCTAGATTAATTACAGTTTGTATGTGACTTGGATGGTCACTTGGGTGGCAACCAGTCTTGGAGTTTGTTTGGTTCCAATTGTTGCATTACAAGTACTATCTGATCCCCTTGTATTACTGCTAGATTGCTGCAAAATTGGGATTTGCAATGCTTGGAATTACTGTTGTATTACTGCTGGATTACATGTGGATTACTGCTGGAATCTGGCCTTATTTTCTTTGCTGGATTTTTGAAAATTGGGATTTGCAATGCTTGGAATTACTGTTGTATCCAGCCTTGTTTGCTTTGCTTGATTATTGCAGGTATGGGGAGATGATGAATTGAATGGAGACCAGTCTTATGTGGCAACCAGTCTTTGCAATTGAGATTTGCAATTGGAATTACTGTTGTTTCCGGCCTTGTTTTCTTTGCTTGATTATTGCTGGTATGGGGAGATGATGAATTGAATGGGGAGCAGTCTTATGTGGCAACCAGTCTTTGCAATTGGAATTACTGTTGTTTCCGGCCTTGTTTTCTTTGCTTGATTATTGTTGGTATGGGGAGATGATGAATTGAATGGGGACCAGTCCTATGTAGCAACCAGTCTTTGCAATTGGGATTTGCAATTGGAATTACTGTTGTTTCCGGCCTTGTTTTCTTTGCTTGATTATTGCTGGTATTGGGAGATGATGAATTGAATGGGGACCAGTCTTATGTGGCAACCAGTCTTTGCAATTGGGATTTGTATGGGGAGATGATAAATTGAATTGGGATTTGCAATGCTTGGAATTACTGTTGTATTACTGCTGGATCACTGCTGGATTACTTGAGGATTATTGCTGGAATCTGGCCTTATTTTCTTTGCTGGATTTTTGAAAACTGATTGCTGGATTTTTGAAAATTGGGATTTGCAATGCTTGGAATTACTGTTGTTTCCGGCCTTGTTTTCTTTGATTGATTATTGCTGGTATGGGGAGATGATGGTATGGGAAAATGATGTAAAATTTTCATGCACGGTGGAGAAGTAGTGCCTTGGTGATTTGGATGGTTGAATTCGTTCAACAACCAATTGTCGCCACACAAGGGCAATGATGACATTGTTCTGAGCTCTTGATTTTGGCATGACATAAATGAAGCAAAGTACAAGTTCCGGGACGAGGACGACATCGAAATCTATGGAAGACAAGTGTTGTAAATTTTTTTTTCCTTTCATTGATGTATATAGACATGTCGATTTGGCATCATGCAAATTGTTGTAGGAAATCATTGACCTCAATGAAATAAAGTTTTTGGTATTATATATATTGTTAGAGTTGTGTATCTTTAAAAGAGATGTGCTGCAATATGCATGGTTCACTTTTCAAACTTTGTAGGTATTGATTCACCAATTATTGTAAATATTGTAAGCCGACATAGCCATGAACTTCAATTATCACCATTCATCACAAGATTCAATTTTCACCATCTTAAATGAAAAAGCATAAAAAAAATACATCAAACATACTAAATACACAATCTCAAGAAAAATGTATAGTTGGGTGTCTAACAACCAATTTGAGTGTCTATGTGTCAATTTGCAAGGTTTTCACCATCTCAAGGAAAAAAATATAAGGAAATACATCGAATAGATATTTTTTTTAAAAAAAGTATATTTAAATAAAATTTATAAATGTATTACTGGTTTTACGTACTAAATACACTTAAAAACATTTTTTATAATCATATAGTGAGAAAATGGGGTGGTAATCTCACCACTGTGTTTCTGGGGTGACCATAACCACCATTCCATTGCCAAACAAACACAAAAAATGCCAGATTCCACAAGATACAGTTTCCATTTCATGACCAAACAAACAACAAAAGTGTCAGATTTCACAGAATTCTGCATTCATTTCAGCAGCAAACAAACAGAAAAAATGCAATTCCAGAACATTCCATTCCATTCCAATGGAAAACGTTTCCATTCCAGAATTCCTTGGGATTCTATTTCATGGAAACAAACGTGCCCTTAGCCAAAACCCTAATTCCGGGAGTACACATATAAGAAGGTGTTTTGTCACGCCCCGCCCCAATTAAATACAAAATTTCTCAAAATTTCTCAAAACATATCGGCATGACCCTTGGGCACGGGCACGTGATCACACAATCTACAACCTGTCAACAGATACAAACCACACATCCTATGACATTTTATCTGGTATTTACAGCATTTATCACAATTCAGGGGACACCATCACTGCATCTCATTCAATTACACATAAAAGTGAATAATTTTCCAATTACAACATAACGGGGCCACGAGACTACAATATATAAATTCTCCAAAATTTTCAATATATACGAGCGTCAAATACACAAATTGAGAGTTAAGGTAGAGTACAAAATAAAATTGGGATACACCCCACTACCCTCCACCTACTACAAAGCTAACTCTCAATCAATAAATACAAGACTGACGCCTCGTCACTGCTAACCACCACCATGTGGTGTACTGGTCTTGGGCCTACCTCATGCACAATAAAAAACCAAGGAAAATGAGCTCGAAAGCCCAGTAGGAGTCACCTGACGACAATCTAGGACACTGGTGTAAACCAACCTAAACTAACTAATGAGAACTTAACCTAAACATTTCTCATCTTCACCGGGTTCCTTCTTCCGCCGCCGCTCGCGAAGAGGCGAGAGGGACTTGACGCCGCCGCTGCGATCGTCGTCGCCGGCGGGGGATTCTTCACCAGCTGGAGGTTAGCGACCTCCTTCTCTTCATTTCTTTCTTCCTAGTCTTGTACTCTTCCCCACCGTGATTCTCCTCCGATGGGTTTCTTTTAATCGGCTTGCTTGGTGGTTTGATTCTTAGTGGATCGGATGGAAGTTTCTTGAGTAACTTAGTTTCCTTCTTGCTTTGTTTTGGATTAATGCAAGTTGGTATGGATCTTTAGATTTTCCTTCGATCGATTGGATTATGTTGGATTTTCCTTTGATCGATTGGATTATGTTGGTCATATTTAGATCGGATTATTGTGAGGGGTTTTATTCCAATTTACCGATTGATTTGATTTGATTTCTTGTGGATTGAGTCCTCCCTCGCGACCTCTGTAGCTTGGATATGAGAATGTCTTTATAGCTTGGTCTTCTCTTTCGATGGATTTCAACTGGTCTTGGCTTGTGGATTTGGTTTCTTTTGGATAGTAGCTGTCGCCGGAGCATGCATGTAAGGTGTTTGAGGAATTGTTTCTTTGCCGCAATAGCTTGGGATTTCCTTGTTTCCGTCGCTGTTTTTTTGAATCGAAAACAGAGGATGTTTTGGATGTTGGGTTGATCTCTCGTTGCTCAGCTGCCAAGCTAGGAATTCTTTCTATCTCTGTGTTTGAATCAGATTCAGGGGAATTGATTGCTAGTTTTCTTCTCTGTTTTGTGGGCTGTTGGATCGGCTGGTGGTCTTCTGGTATGCATGTTGAGTGTTTGTTGGTTTGCTTCAGTGCCACAGCAGTCCCTCTTGGTTATTGCTTTTAGAAGCAGCGGCCAGCACATGGGATTAGTGGATAAGTCTCCCTTACCTGGTAGCTAATTGTTCAATGTTCTACTGCGATGTCTAGGGGATGGAATTGTTATTGATTCTTGGGTTAATCTGTAGTAAATTAGGTAGAGTTTTCTGGACTTCTTAGCTTCCTCCTGGTTATTTGGATTAGTGCTTTTATGGATGGTTATGTTGGATTGGATTGAGGCTGGCTCAGTTTTCTTTCTGTTACTGGTTATGTTCCCTGAAGAGTATGAGATGATAATGGTTCAGGTAGGTAATTGAATTGGATGTATTCTTTGATGGCAACAGAGGAAGCTGAGGTGTAATTGCTTGGAGCTTGTGGCTGTGGGAGTTGCTTTAGCTTATCTTCTCTGGTAATGAATGCTATTATGAATGTTGGACTATCTAGCTTGCATAAAGAAACTAACTATTACTACTTTGTGTAATGAATGCTATTATGAATGTTGATCTATTTTCCTGGTGATGCCAGCTGTGATAGTTACTCCTATGTGTATGTGCCATTGCTTCAGTCTATTCTACTCCGTTGTTGGATATTGCCAGTGATATGTATTAATGTGGTTGCTTCCATCATGATGTGTTAATGCTTGTTTTGTGATGCTTGTGGTTTGAGAAACTGCATGAGTATTATACTGTATTTATTGCGCTGCATTACATGAATAGGACGTGGTGAATGATTAGCTCAGAGCTAGATGAGTTTAGGTCGGGGTTGGGTCTAGGCGCTTGCGATCGAGGCGATGGGTGGACGTGGTCCCCGTGATAGATTGAGGCATTAGAAGTATGATTCTACAGTCTGATTTGGATGTGAGGAATTGAATTGGTAATGATTCGAGTAAGGATTGATTGATTCTTGGAACCTTAGTCTTAGCGGCTATTGAGAGGTAGCCTAATGTCTGCTGGTCGACGCCAGTCTAGCTGTGCCCACAGTTGGCAGGGTAGTGTCCCGGACTGTGGTGGAGAGTGAGTTGTGCCCACGGTTGGCAGGGTAGTCGCCCGTACCGTGGTGGAGAGCGATAGGTCGATTGCGAGCTTGGGCTTAGGTTGTGACTTCCCTTGAGCTAAGACTTAGGCGCTAGATTATATTGCTGATTTATGTTGGTTATTAGTTAGTTTCTTGTATGTCGTTAGTTAGTCTCATACTGGGCTTTTTGCTCACCCCTACTTTTGCAGGTTCATCAGGTGATGACGGCCGAGTTTGAGATCGTCAGAGGATTCGTCATTAAGTTCATTTGTTTTATTTTATTACATTCATTTGGAAGATTGTATTGATGTTGGGATTAATTATTAATTTGATTCATGTTATTGAAACCAGAAGTTTGTAATAAATTATTAGATTATCCTGTAATAAGTTGGTGAATATGACTTTGAGCAGGTTGGTTTAAATTGTGATTATATGTCAAGTTGAATGTAGTGATTTTATTATGGTTTAGATTGTGATGGTTGGGAGCAGGTTGAGCATGTTGTGTTAGTGTAGAACAGGTTTTCTTCGTGTCTCGTGGTTGGGGTGGGTATATCTCGGGGCGGGGCGGGACACTCTGACTAGTCTAGCTACAGGACCTAACTAGACCCAAGCACAATCTCTGTCATAAGACAGCCTGCCATTCCTATCATGTATGCATAAACCAAAATACATAATAATAAACAAATATAGTAGTTCTCATCAATGCATATAATACAGGAATAGCATAGCATAATATTTTATAACACAATTAAGCAAGTAGAGGGCTCAGCTAGCCCAACAGATCATAACATAGCATGCAACCATCATCACAAAGGTATAGCTATACAACATGCTATACAATCATAACATTGCATCACATATAAACATAACAAATAACAAACAATCATACAATTCCTAGTATGAGGTAACTCATACCTCAAAAGGCGATTGACATGAAATCCCTAAGCCCTGGGGTCCACGTCACGCTCCGAACTCTGACGACCACCCACCCGATAGCCTAAAGTACAAGAACAAGGAAAGCGGTCAGGTAGGGCTCCAAACGCGGTTAAATTTACAAAAATTAAATAGAGCTCGAAAAACCAGTCGAAAAGACCCGACAAAGACTGAAATCAGATCTTGGCGCTCCGCACGCCGAAGTGCGTGACGACTCCACCCACGGTGGACCAGCCGCCCGACGTTCCCAACATGGCGTCGATGCTCGACCGCATCACGGCTACAAATTGTCGCGCCTACGACAGACTCTGTCGCGCATGCGACGGAACCCACCGTGCCAGCGACGGAATCTGCCTCATCTACGATGCGTCTGCAACGACCCAGCCCCGGTGGCGCGCACCCTTCCGCCAAGAAGGGCCGCCGGAGCTCCACTAATCTCAGGCTTAACCGCCGGATAGCCACCACGACGACGAGGGGAGCTTACTCGCTGCCCCAAGCTCCGGGTCCCCAAGGGAGATCAACGGCCATGGCTAGAGGAAAGCCGGGCGGACCTTCGCCGGAATCCATGGCAGGGAGGAGGATCAAGGATCCCCCCGCCATGGAAACGCTCGGACAGGGCTCGGAGAGAGATGCTCCGGACCACGGGGGGTCCTTCTCTGGCGCTACAGTCGCCAAGGGAGGTCCCCGACGTCGTCCATGGCATCTTCTTCGGCGGTCCATCGCCGAAAAACCCCAGAAAAGGAAGAGATCGGAGGGGAAAGAAGAGAGGAGCTCACCTGAGCCAAGGAGGAGACGAAATCCGACGGACACCTCGCCGGATCTACCCCTTTTTCCCCGGCGAGTTTCACCTCTCCTCCCGGTTTCCTCCTCCTTTCTTCTCTTCCTTCTCCGGCACCAGCGATCTATACCTCCACCCACTCCCTCTCCCTTCCCCTCCCTTCTCTCTCCCTAGATCTCTCTCTGGATCTCGCTCTCTCTCCCGAGCCTGGTTCAAATGAGGCAAGGGTGAAGAGAGAGAAAAATATCGGGGAGAAGAAGAAGAGAAGTGGGGGTAGGTGGGGATTTTTGCGGAAACCCCCCGCAAGACTCTAAATTACACAAAAACCCCTCAAATTTAGAGAAAACCCCCAGCAATCTTACAATTAGGCCCTTACATGTTTGCCGGTTGAAAATTGGAGGTCCCGATAGAGAGAAAAGAGAAGATTAAGGTTCTGGAGAAGATGGAGCTGCAGTGTGGATCCCAATCATTTTTCATCGAATCTATGGCTTCCATCACCAAGATGAGTGGCTATTTCCTTTACTTAGGAATCTCATGAAGCTTTGGTATAGCTTCTTTGTATTTTCTAGTTTGATACTTGTAATCTTTTGCTAGACATAATCTTATAGATATGGATTTATTGTTAATAAAGTTAAGGGAACAGAGTTCCTAGACGTATATTTTGGCCTACCTGATTTTAGTGATTGATGGTAGAGATCTATAGGATAGTTTTCATGTGGTTTGTAAATAACCGATAAGATATTTTATGCTTAGTGATGATAGGTTGTGTTAAGGTTACCCTGAAGACAATCTATGCTAATCGAAGATAAAATATGCCTTTGGAAAACACTTATCTTCTTTTAGGGATTCATGTAAGCTTAAAAAGCTGTAAATATAAAATGTTTAGATAGAAAATAAGAGGATAATTACAAAATATAGGAAGTGAAACTAAAGTGAATTAAGTAATCCCTAGGTTTTCTCATTAATATATTTCAATCTTTTTACATCGTTTTCTTAATTAGTTTTAATTAATAAGTTTCTAAAACCCAAATCAATCATTTTCGCTTTAGGTTTAGAGTTCCGAGATTTAATTCTGATTTCTCCTTCGTAATCAAAGTTTTCCCTGTGGTTCGATCCCGTATTTCATCACTATTCTACCATATAGTTTAGTATTTTTAATAAGGGTTTATAAATTCTATTTTTGATTGAGTTTGCATCTGATTTAACGACGCGTTTGCAAGCGATCAGCGGCCCGATGGCCTCTCAACTAGTCCACCTTTTCGCCTTGCACACACACAAGACCCACACGAATTTGGGTAAGGGATGATATCCCAACTCTTTTATTGACTAGTGATTACAATAGCACTCTTCTCTCGCCCCAACCCTTTGGAGTACAATCACTCTCAATACAAAAAGCTCTCAACCCAAAACCCTAGAAGAACCACCCAATTCTTCTACCTCACGATCTCTCAATCTGTGAGTTTGCCCATAACCCAGATGCCCCCACATCTAGCCGGCCTCTTCCTTATATAGAGGAGAGTCTTGACTTGTTCCAACAAGTCAAGTTCCCTAATCCAACCCCAAGTCCTAGGCTTCATTCTTATTGATATCGCTCAAATGTGTCTCGCACAGCGGTCGCGGTGCAGTACAGGATAAGAGAGGTCGATCCTACAGGGAAACTGCAGAAAGGATCCAAAAACATAGATAACAATGTATGAAAAACAATCAAGAGCATAAGAGTTAAGAAAATTAGAATGAAGATTTAACGGTAAAATAAAGTTAACGAAAGAAATCAGAATTTGGATGAGGTTAGGCTTCAGGAATCCTTCACTTGGACTTGGGTTCTTCTCTTACCAATGGTTCATATAAAACTCAGTCGAGGGATTCGCATCCCAATCACCTCGATTGGAAGATATGGAATTATGAATCTGATAGAATATAAATGTCACTTTCTATGTTGGTTCTTCTCATTGTAACCCTAACTCCGTCGTACCAGAACCTAAAAAGTAACTATTGGATCACAATATTATAAAAGAAGCATGACAAGATTTATAATAATGTTCAACCACATAGAAATCTGTGAAGATCCAATTCATAATAGAGTTTAAACAATAAAGATCAAAATATGAACCATCGATGAAGAAGAAACCCTCGTCCTTGATCAGTTATCCGTCCACCATGCCTTGAAGGTTTACTCGGCCATGGAAATGAAGAATCTCTGATGATGATGCATAATGTTATATTTTTACCCCTTAATATTTAGCTTCATGTGCTTATTTGATACCTTAATACACTCATTATTCTTATATTTTGATTTAGGATGCAATTAAAGTCCTTAAGTAAAAAAAAAGCTGAAAAGAGTATATAGATCGACTTTAAAGATTATCCTGTACCTGTTCATGAGGAACCAAATGTGGTGCCATATATGGTTGGAAAGCTCTTGAAGTCTAGTTTATGGAGAATTTTACGGTTCGTGATTCCGAATTTCCTAGAGGAAGTTAGCGCGATTTTAGTACCAATGGCGCAGTCTGGATGGCAAAACAGTAAATACTCTGGAAAGACATATCGATCCGTCTCCCTATTAGGATCGATTTGTTTTACAGCAGACTTGACTGAATGTATATTTTTCAGATGAGCACAGTAGGATTGATCCTACTATCCATCCTACCTAGTAAGATCGATCCGACACCCCTGGTAGGATCGATCCGAGTCGGGCGTAGCCAGAAATTGAAGATTTCGATGCAAAGGATAGATCCGACACCCATAGAAGGATCGATCCTAGTTTCCCAGTGAAGAAATTCAACGGTTCAGATCAAATTCGAGGATGAAGACACTTAAGGCTATAAATAGGACTCTTTCTAGGGTTTGAGGGGGGATTGGCTGGACACTTTTGGGCTGCTATTTTCTACTCTTTTATATTTTTCTTAGGTTTTTGCTAGCTTTATGGAATCTTTTGGAGGATTGTTCTTGATAGCCCTGCGTGGCTAAATCTTGATTCTTGGTCAAGGAAACTGAAACCTCAGAATCAATGAAACTGTGAGATCTAATCTATTTTTATTGTTTAATTTATGCTTGAGTATTGGATGTTCTTCTGTGATTAAATATTTATGATTGTCTTGTTTAATTGCTAGGAGGCCTACTAGTTTATTATTCATTATGATCTACTGCTATGTTGGATATCAAATCCATAATTGTTTGATCCCTCTAATCCGCGAAGCAACTAGGATCTATTGATTTACTGCGTTTCAGAGATCGTTGGATCTTAGGAAGAACGTTCGACTAAATTAAATGCAACCGCTTGTGCTTGTGTTATTTAGCTTCATCGATCTCCCTATTCTTAAGGCTGCTACTAGATTAAATCTACAGCGCGTGTCATAGGTTGTTTAGTAGTTAGGGTTGATTAGATCGCTTATTTCTAATTAACTATGATTGAGGAGAGATTCGAATTTAATTCGAACGGTGAATACTCATGGTATGAATTGATATATACTTGCATCGATGATCAGTTGTTGGATTCCGATGGTGGATGTTGACTTAGACCAAGGTTTGTTCTCTTGATTCAACTCGTTTCTTCGCTTTAGATTATTTCTTTATTGTTTTCTTCACACTTAAAACCCCTCATCTTTATTCACTTAGCACAAAACCAGACTAAACACTCTTCGGGGGATCGACTCGTACTCGCACTACTACATTTATTTTGAAGAGTATTGGTTTTATTTTTGAGTGCCTACGACAGCACATCAATCTCCTCTTTCCTTTTGCCTCCAACTGCTCTCCAATTACTGCCAAAAAGTCCCTCTTGAATAACCCTAAATTTTCTATTTATAACCCTCAAAAGAGTCCCACTCAGATTAGATCCGCACCTTTAATTTTCTCTTCCGTCAAACAAAAGATCGGTCTTTTTAAAGGAGAAGATCGATCTTTTCATCCCGTATGATTGCCTGCGCCCGAAGAAGATCGATCATTTTAAAGGAGAAGATCAATCTTCTGAAAATCTACTCTCTGTTTGCTTCAACCGCATAAACGATCGATCTTTTATAGGGAGAAGATCGATCATTTTATCCCAAAATCAGTCCCGTTTCATACTAGATCGATCTTCTATGGGTAGAAAATCGATCCTTTGAAATTATACTCTCTGTCAGCTTTGCGCATAGAAGATCGATCATTTAATGCAAAGACGATCGATCTTTTAATTCTAACAATTCCAGCTTCTTTCTCAGTACTGCGCATTGGTACCAAAAATGCTGTAACTTTCTTTAGGAAACTCGGAATCATGCACCGTAAAATTCTCTAAAAACTAGACTTGAAGAGCTTTCCAATCATATATGGTATATCATTTGGTTCTTCATGAACAGGTACAGTTTAATCTTCCAAGTTGACCCATGTAATCTTTTCAGCTTCTTTTAGCTCCAATTTCCTGCATTTCCCAAACTACTATGTGAAGTAACATATAAGTATAAAACTAGTGCTAAAGAGGTTGATTAAGGGTGACAATGTAGCAATTGAGATTGTTATAAGACTATTCAGAGTGCACTTTCATGCACTCATCACTTATTGAAACATGCAATTAGCCAATTAGAAAGCTTCCTAGCCTATTTGGACTCTTACTTGCCAAAGATGGTTGTTTGCCAAAATCTGTCGTACTTTGGCTCGAAATAAGATTCCTTCCTATTTTCGCGAGCCAAGTACGACTTCCCCCTGCCATATTCCATATTTGTCGTGTCATCCCATGCTGGAGACCTAGGCCAAGTGGAATTATGACATTTGCACGCTCAGTTTGGCCTCCATAGCCTAACAGCCTTTCACCGGGCAAATCGAGTCCTAGTCCAACTAGAACTCCAGCACAACAAGGACTTTCTCCGTGCCAAAACCTTCTTTTGCCGCATCAAGTTCTTCCAAGAACCCAATCCAAGTGGAATTAGAACTTTTGCATGGCTGGTTTGCTCCAGCTGGCCAGCCGCGTCGCGCCTGGTCATTTCGAGTCATAGTCCAACTCAAACTTGACCGCCTGGCCGCGTCGCACGCGCACTCTGCGTGCCATCACGCATGGCGCTGATGCGCATGCCCCGCGCGCCTTCCTAAGTTGCCTTGGAGCACGTCACGCTCGCTTGCCTTGTCACATGGCCCGTCGTACTTCGTCTTGGCTCAGGCCGCCATGCCATTTTTGAAATCCGCCGCGCCATGTCGTGCCCCAAACTCCTTTGGCGCGTACATATTGCTTATGCTCCTCCCTGGTTGTCTCTCCGTGCATATCACTCGATAGGATCCCTTCATGGCTCGCCAATATCCCTTGTGGCATGGTCGTCTCACGGGCTCCAGCCCCTGATACCCTCCTCCTTGCGTGGATTCCTCATCAAGGTTAATGGGTTGATCCCATGCTGAAAAGCTCGACGGGGAGGAATCCATCTAGTGAGTAGATGGAGAGTGATGCTTAGAGTTGGAGATTTGGAGTTGGGAGCCCACAACTTAAATGAGGGGGAGAGAGAGAGAGCTCTTAGAGATTCAGAAATTTTAAGAACATGTGGCTTCAAATGAAAGGCCGTGAATCAGTTTTATAGAGTACATGTACGAATAGCAATTCCCAAAACTGTCCCCGAAATATGGTCGTTTATGGCCATTGTTTGGGGGCAAATCGGATATAAGTAAAAAATGACGAAAGTACCCTAATAATTTAACAGTTTATGTCCGTTTATTAAGGGCAAAATGGTCATTATGTATGCCACTTTAAAATAACAAAAAGAAAGTCATGAAACATTTGATAAAATTATCCCTAAAAATGACCTTTTTTTAACTCTTTATGACGGCAAAATGGTCATTGCAGATGACATTCCATGAAAAAAAAGAAAAAAGAAAAGATTTGAATTCAAAATTAAAGTTCAAAAACCGAATAGCAAAATTTCCCTTGAAATATAACCGTTGACCGTTTATATAGGGCAAAAATGTAATCTTACATATTATAATAATAGAAATCCAAAAATGACATTTATTAAAAAAGTCCCGGGCCGGGTCGGGCCCATCAGGGTTTTGTCCATAGGTACCCGGCTCGGGACCTAAGCCCTCTTGGGCCCAATCTATCGGGCCTAGCCCGGGTTCGGTCTGGGTCAAAGCCCGGCACGGACCCGAACTGGTCCCGGCCTAATTGGGAATCAAACAGTCTAAAGTTATCTATTATATAAGATCAGCTTTTGTGAGTCACAATCTTACTCATGTATTTTCTCACACGTGACAACTGAGTCATCGAGAGAGGAGGAGAGAGAGGGGGACACGTGGCAGATGAGTCATAGAAAATGGGAGCAGGGAGTGGGCAATGGAGGTGGGTGCTTAGAGGGTAGTGTGGTGGGTGGTTACCCGTGCCACCTGGCACGGGCCCACCTAGTCTTATATATGGTCTTCCTATTAAATCAATGTTAGCAGGTATGAATCGGACGACTAGGAACGAAAGACAAAATAGAAAGAGAGAGAAGCTAACTAATTTAGGGATTCATCTAGGGCTTGTTTGGCGATCCGCGGGATGCGGAATCCGGCGGATGGTATTCGCTGTATCCGCTCCCACGGATACCATGGGCGGCGTCCGCTCTTTGTATCCGCTATATCCGCTCCCACGGATACCACGGGTCGCGTCCGCTCGGGAAGAGCGGACGCCGAAAATGGGATCTGCCCTTGGGCGGATCCCATTTTCTTGGATCAGAGGCCGATCCAAACGTACAGATCCCGTCCGCGGGATCCGTGCATCCCCCCACCATCACTCGGATCCCAGCGGATCCAAGGCCGCCAAAGGCACCCCTAGGGCCTCGTTTGGTATGGGAATAACCTTATTCCGGGGTTAAGGGACTTTATTCCCGGTTTCGGGAATAACTTTGTAATGATTACTTGGAATAAGGAAAAAGTAGAGTGGAGAGTGGGAATAACTTTGTAATGATTACTTGAAATAGGAAAAGGTGTTTGGGGAATAAAGTGTGGAATAAGTAGTGGATTCGAGAATATTCTTAGAATATTCTTGAAATATTCCCTTATTCCCGTTTGGTATTCCCATACCAAACGGGGCTAGTAGGAATTGGATTCCTACTTTACATGCATGTTGTTGCAAACGTGATTAATTTGGGAGAGAAAGATTGAGCATTAATTGGTTTCGTCTTTTAGTAGAATGAATATTTTCTAAGGCCCTGTTTGGCGCGCAGGATCCACGGTACCCACGGAATTGTATCCACAGATATCCGTGTGGGCGGATCCTGCCCGCGGCGTCCGCTTTCCGGGATCCGCGCGAGATCCAAACACGCGGATCCCGCGTCCCCCCATCCTACGGATCCCGGCGGATCAAAGGCTGGCAAACATGCCCTAAGTTACATGCTATGGTACTAATAAGAAGATGAGAGAGGGGATTCTAAGGCCGCGTTTGGTTGTCATGGGAATTGGAATGTGAATGTGAATGGGAACATGATTCGGAATGGGAACTGGAACTGAAAAGGAATTGTGGTTGTTTGGTACATCAAGGAATTTGAATGGAAATATTTTTTGGAAGTGTTTCGTATACATAATAAATGCGAGAACATGAATGTGAATATAAATTAAAGACCAAAATACTCCTTACTCTAATAGCATAGATTTGATCTAATTGTTGTGATTAGTTTTAGTTTAATCAAACAAGTAATAAGGGTATATATGTAAATTCATAAATATAAACAGTTCCCTGGTTTAAAGGAACTCTGGATTCCCATGTAAAATTTGGGAATACAGAGTTCCTTTAAATCAGGAAACTCTATTGTTCCCATTCTCAAGTGTTTTTACCAAGCAAACACACAAAATTCCATGTTTCAGGGAATTCTCGTTCCGGTTCCCAAATGGAATGGGCAACCGAACGTGGCCTAAGGAGTTAACTTGGCTGCCTCCATCGTGATACAGAGAAGAGTAAAAAGAAGAGAAAAGGTGGAGGCTAAGGGGAGCGGTTCCCTACCCTATTCCCCTCTCCTTTCGGTTCGGATGTTACCCCTTTGCTCGTGGGACTCACTTCTTCCTCAGAGAGATCACGCTGAACTACAATACTATGTTCCTTCGGATATATAGTAAAACAGGAACTTGGTCAGGAGTTTAGAGTGAGAAGATTGTGAACTTAATTCTTTGAGTGTTTGAATGCTTGGTGGGCTCTGAGCTTGTGCACTTGGTGGATTTCAAGTGATCGCGTGGTGGATTCCAGGCGATGACTTCTTCTTGGATTGGAGGAAGTAGAGATCGTCCACAAAGATGGTGTATCGTGGATTTGAACAAAACGGGAGACAACTACGACATTGTGGATTCAGTGAGCGTGGGTTGTAAGTTTGTGTAACTGTACATCAAGCCTTTTGGTTATAGTGCATGATTTTCTTGGTTCGGATTAGGACCCGTGGCTTTACCCGTTCGGGGTTTTCCACGTAAAAGGCTCTTGCGTCTTTACTTTCTTGCTTTTTGCTGCTTTTTTATTTATTTCTGATGTGTTTGCTATCCATCAGAACTAGACATTTTCAATTGGCATCAGATCAATTCACTCTTAAATTACTAGATTTAGATCTAGTAGACTGAGTGTGATCTTAGGGTTTTCTAGTTCTTATCTATAGATATGCCACGTGAATGTGGATCTACTACCAGGCCACCTTATTTTGATAGTACCAACTATCCTTACTGGAAAGCAAGGATAAGGGCCTTTCTCAAGTCTATTGGTGAAAGGGCTTAGATTTCTGTCATGAACGATTGGACACCTCCAACTGTCACATTTGGTACTGAAACCAAACCTAAGGAGCTTGACAAGTGGGAATATAAAAATTATGAGAGTTGTGGTTGGAATAATAAGGCAATAAATGCATTATTTAGTGCTGTAAGTGCTGATGAGTTTAGGAGGATCTCCACATGTGAGATTGCTAAAGATACTTGAAAGATTCTTGAGGTTACACATGAATTAAGGTACTACATATGTGAAAATGGCTAAACTTCAAAATTTGACTATTTTTTTAAAACCTTCAGAATGCTTGATGATGAGTCATTTGATTCCTTTTATGTCAAATTAAATGATATTGTTAATTCTTCCCATAATTTGGGCGAGCCAATTGCTGAATCAAAGGTTATTAGAAAAATATTCAGTTCTCTTCCAGATAGGCTTAGAGCCAAGGTCACTGCTATTCAGGAAAGCAATGACGTTGACACTATTTTAATTGAAGAACTTATAGGATCTCATCAGACCTATGAGACAAATTTGTACACTCCCATGAAACAAAAGAATCTAGCCTAAACTGAAATATCCTATTTGTCTCAAAAATATGCTATGCTTCAATCTGAGCTTGATCTAGCCAACAAGTCTCATGAGAAGTTGAATGTAGGATCCAAAACTTTTGACAAGATACTGGGAGCTCAGCGGACCACTCTCTGAAAATTTTTGACTGATCTATGTAGGTGAGTCCTCTAACTCTAGAGCTCTAACTCTAGAGGCAATGGTAAAATGAACTATCCTTCAGTTAATTTTGTAAGCTGGCAATACCTTGTCTATAGTGAATACTTCTTTTATGCCTCTTTCTTATGCGATGCCCAAACTGAAATATCCTATTTGTCACTTTTGTGGTAAAGTAGAACACATTAGGCCACAATGCTATAAATTGATTGGATTTCCTATAGCTAGAAATTTCTCTTTGCATGTGCCTATGAGGCAATCACATCACTCTCATAATAGATTTTTTTTTTGATTAGATGAGCCCGAAGGCTAGAATAAGGAAGAAGAACATATTACATCAGCTACCTCACACCAACAAAAATTCTGGGAACCCAAGAGGGGGGGTACCACCCGGCTCAAAAGTTCAAACTTGGGACCATCTCCTCTCCCTACCCATAGAGAGTCTGCAATAGAAACAACACCACGAGGAACAAAACGAAAAGATACAGACGAGAAGACAGCAGCTTGCCTACATACATCTCGTAGATGAGCGCCCAACGCCATAGGCCATTGAAACCAGCCATTAATGCAGCCAATCACAAACCTAGAGTCCGACTCCAAGGAAATCCGAGAAGCACGTATCTCCAATGCAATCCGAAGCGCCTCTTGGATACCTAGGAGTTCTACCTCATCTACGGAGGTCGCCAGGACAGCCTTGGAAGATGCCACTAAGATTACCCCTTCAGCCGATTTCACCACCACGCCTATACCTGCTTGAGAACTAGCCTGGAGGAAGGCGGCGTCCGAAAGAATCAAAAGAGAGTTGCAATTAGAATCAGGAGATGGAGTATGACGGGGAGCCTCCACACAACTCTCGAAATCCATGAACAGTCTCTGCGCTCGACGAGCCACCGTTAAGGGCAATGAATCAACCGATCTGAAAACCAGGTCATTACGGGAGAGCCATAGAGACCATAAACAGAAACAAGCCATCGATTTTACTCTCTTGTAGGTAGGGGAGGACGAGGATTTCAGCAATAAAGCAGAGATGCCATCAATACTCAAATCAGCTAAACTCGGAAGAACCAAGGACCATACCTCCCGCACGAAAGCACAACCAAAAAGAAGATGAGATATGGATTCCTCAGCAATACCACACCTTCGGCATAATGTGCAGAAATTCGGGTTAAACCGACCCAAAATAGAAAGGGAGGGTAGACAGCCATGCAACAAACGCCAAAGAAAGAAACGAACCCTTGGAGTAGCCGGAGCATGCCAAACATTAAGCCAAGGATTCTTCGGGAGACCCCTAGAGCCCTCCTCCACGATAGAAAGTAGAAAAAAATAGGCTGAGGAGGATGAGACCTGACCAGTGGGGGAGAGAGGCCAAGAAAAGGACGCGCCCTCCGCTAGCAAAGGAATAGAAAGGATCTGGTTGGCTAGTTCCGACGCAAAACAGTCGGTCACCAAGACTGCATTCCACTCACCATCCTGGATTAAATCAGCAATCATGGTCGCGTCCCACGCATAGTCCATATTAACTGGGCATGGCCTCCGACTGAGAGGAGTGTTGTCAATCCATCGATCAAAAACAACATGGGCATTACAAATCGAAGAGGGGCGGGCCTCCAATCCAGATCAATCATGTGAGACCAGTGAAAACAAGGTCAATCTAGGTTAGGAAGAGTGATCTGAGAGATTTACTGTATGATTCTGCCATGCATACCCTCGATATCCATAGGACCTCTCAGGGGGCTTCTCACGTTGAGTGATCTCCTCATCTGACCATAGATCATGCTTTATTCATACAAATCGTTTCCTGGTCTTTTGGTTTTCTATTAGGAAGAATTTTTTGTGCTTTCTTTTGTTTTAGATTTTTCTTTTTTTTTTTAAAAAAAAAGGGTCTTTGGTGATCTTGGACATCTTGCATGTTGATTTGAGAGAAACTTAATATCTTAGAATTCATTCTCCTCGTATGCAATTTTTAATGTGCATGATCTCGAATGTCTTTCGAAAGTACTTGGTTTTTGATGCTTCTAACTTGGATAGGTACTTAATGTAATTTTAATGGACACGACTTGCTTATATATTTATGCATCTTACTCCTAGAAGATTGAACTCAGGATATCCTCCTTGTATCCTTCTAATACCGTCCACCTAATTACTTTTCACATTTTATGGGGACTTTTTCTTTAGGTGCCGTTTGGTTGCGGGATAAGCAATTCCGGGATTAGAGAGGATAGAAATTGATATGTTGGGATAAGTAGGGGGATATGTATGGTATTTTGTTAAAAATTAGTGATAAATTAGTAATATTTGGTTGAAAAAGTAGGGATAAAGTTGATGTGATTGATTGAAAAGTAAGGATAATAAAGTAATGATTGGTTGAAAAGTGAAAAGTAGGGATAAAGTTGATGTAACTGGTTAAAAAGAAGAAAAAATGTAGTAATAATTGGTTGAAAAATAGGGATAAAGTGGGGATAAGAATGAGGATAAAAATAGAGATTAGATGGTGTTTGGCTGTAATGCAGGGATAAAGTGGGTTTAACCCGGGATAGGGATTCCCTATCCCCCGACCAAACAAGCCCTAATTACTAATCTTTGGACTTGCTTCGGATTGCGAGAGGTGAGGCTATTCTAACTCACCTTATTAGAAAAGGCTGCCGGGAAATGACAGCAAGCTTTGTAAGTCTTAAGTGTGTAGAGTATTCAAAGTTATCTTAATATCCTGTACAACAAGTTGCTTGGTAAAAAAAATAAAAAATAAAAAAGAAGGGCGACCTCCCTATGAGTGAAGTCGCCATTAGAGTATGGAACCTCGAAATCTAGCTTGAAGGGGTGATTTCTGAGTTTTAGAATCTCTACTAGTGTGGTCGCCATAATCTACATATTTCTCCCATGGTCGGTATCTTGTGGCATCTACACACAAAGAGAAAGTTAAACCTAGGAGTATACAAAAGCAAGACAAAAAGTCAAAGCACAAGTCAACAATCAAGCATCTAAGGACTCAATCAAGCCCATCTATACATCTGTGTTATCAACCACACTATCTCACCCTAGGACGTACAACCTAGGCTCTGGTACCAAGCTGTAACGCCCTCCTGAATTAACATCTAAATTTATCCAAAAAAATTTAAACTTTTGGCATCACCTTTGGGCACAGGCGTGTGAATTCACAATCACAACCTATCAACAAGACTATAAATAACACAACTCATGACATTCAACCAATAGTTTACAACAGATTATAATCTCTGAGGACACCTTTGCCTCATAACATTCATTCACATGTTTCATGTATTTAGGAGTATATTCATCAAATACATAATAATCAAGCTACGAGACTGCAATGTATAAGTCCTCCAAAATCCAGCATATATAAAGCTTCATCATACATAGATTGAGAGTTAAGGTAAAGAGTACAAAATAGAATAGGGATACAACCCTCATCTCTCCACCGACTACGAAACTAACTCTTAATCAGATAAGTCTAAAATTAACGCCTTGTCACTATGCATCATCTGCATGTGGTACGCTAGTCTCAGGCCTACCTGCACAAAACTCAAAGAATGAGCTCGAAAGCCTAGTATGAGTCAACTGGCAACAGTTTGGGACACTGGTGTACACCAAACCTATCCCAATATAGTTCCTGTTGAGTTTGTGGAGCCTGATCATGCCGGACCCGACCATGACCCACTACGCAGAGTTGACGGGGTCCAGGGGCAGCACCCCCGGAACAAAAAACGATTTGGAGATCCGTTGATAGGGATAGTTTATGTAATTTTCTATACCCTATGTGCCGAAACCCTAGGATATGAGGGTTTGTATGAGCGGCCGTCATTGTAACTTGTAATCTGACTCTTTGCCTCTGAGATAGTGAAACCTCCAGCGACTCCGTGGACGTAGCCCTATTCTGGAGTGAATCACATAAATCTTGTGTTTGTGATTGCTTGCTTCTTCTTCCTCCTCTCCTATAGATCCTAACAGTTCCATCCATCTCAGCTCCAAGCACAGTGCGGCGAAAGGGATCCCCAAGCTGGTCACAGATCCTTCCTCCACCACGCCCTCTCTCACCTCTGCCACCCCCTGCTGCCTTTGCGCCCATGCGTACGCTGTCGCTCGCTCCGGGGTCAATAGCGCCCCCTAATCACCTCTGCCACCCCCGTGCACGCCATCCCATGCCCTGCCTCGAAATCCGAGCCTTCCCCTTTGTACCATCTATCAGCCTTCATCCGCCAGAGGAGGCGGAGCGCCACCACCTCTCTCAGCAGGTAACTCCCTTCTAGATTCCTCTTGCACTATCATTTCCTCTGGAACGTCTCCTTTTCCTCCTACGAAATCCAATGACCGCTTCACGCCCTTCCTCGGTAATACCCTGGTCTCCTTGTTGTCCGATGGAGTAGCTCTTGGCTTCCTTCAGGGATAAGGACTGGCCAGATGAACAAGGTATTCACATGTGTACACAGAGCAATATTCTCATATAGCATAGGAACATAACGGCCACCCGTCCACAGATGCAGTGTGATGTCCTGTAGAACCGATTTGCTAATGTCAATCTCCACACAAGCGTAGGCGAAGCGCCATCAAATAGCATCCATGGTAAACACATCCACCTTCAACGGAACCCCCATCACCTAGAAAACCTTAGCCGAAGCCTCCACCTCGAAGCATTCTATAAGCATTCTCTGCACACAAACCCAAACATGAACAAGATTAAAGTTTGATGCCTCCAGAATGAAGTTCTCCTTCCACATTAGGAGGGCCAAGGGCCATCCATTGACAGACACAGACCGCGGACCCTTAGTCAACACAAAGTGCCTATCTTCCTCATTATCAAATCTAAAAATGAAGACCCCATGGGCAAGATCGGTGATGCTAAACTTCCTTGCCGACCCCATAGCAATGGCAGCTTGAGTCTTAAGGTATCCAAAGATACTCTCCCTCCCAAGATCCGGCCAAACAGAGAGTGTTCCCATTTCTTACAACAACGGTCCAAGAGCTCGTCGCTTAGCATGACCTCCTTGGAGCGTCTCGAACCGAGTCTCTCAATCTCCTCCGGTGACAGTCTCACTGAGGTTGGGCTTGCGCGCCGGAGTAGCAGCCTGGGCGTACGAGCGCTCCGAGAAGCCTGGTGGCCTATCCTGGGACTCTCCCTCCTAGCCTGGTGGCCTATCCTGGGACTCTCC
>OY986972.1:19566082-19681742 GCA_963920575.1 Narthecium ossifragum
AAACAACTCCATAAGAGAGATCATAACTTTAGATAATTGTACGGATGGCAAGTAATACACAATAATTTCTAGATAGTTCTTATGTACAAAATCAACCTTGCTTTGACCTGCATCCAAGATTCTTTATAACCTGCATTTATTTACAAAACATAGAACTGCCGGATTTTTGGATGCTTGATTTCTATGAGAAATTTGAAACTGCTAGCTTGGATAATGTCTTGATTTCCTTAGCAGCCACATTCTTAATTAAATGAGGTGTGCCCCAAGCTTGGATATTACATGTCAGGTGTGTTCTGTTTTAGCCTAGCGATGTATTAATACAAGATGCTTAAGACATATATACATTAGAAGATGTATGTAAGACTTCATGATCAACCATTGCCAGTGCAAGTATGATATCCATTAAATTTTCAGAGCATTGCTAGTGCAAGAATCTTCGAAATCTTACAACAAGCCATCTTTAACTGCAAGTGGGCAATAACTTCAATGAAAGCTCACTGCCATCTTGCGGATAATTAAGTCTTTGAAAGCTAACTGCACATGAACAACTTTGTCTAGCTTAGTTGTTTATTGGCTAAAGGTGCAACTTGCATCTATCATTCCAATGGCATCACCATATCATTCCAATTGCATCACCATTGCCGAGAGCATTGCAAAATAAAATAACATTCCATCATATTTTAGAGTATTGCATCTACAATAGAAAAATCAGCATTAGGTCAATATTCTATCCCTATTTAGGTCGGTTTTCCCAAGAACTTGGACGCATCCAACGAAACCCATTGTGGACATGAACAATTTTGTCTAGCTTAGTTGTTTATTGGCTAAAGGCGCAACTTGCATCTATCATTCCAATTGCATCACCATTGCCGAGAGCATTGCAAAATAAAATAACATTCCATCATATTTTAGAGTATTGCATCTACAATAGAAAAATCAGCATTAGGTCAATAATCTATCCCTATTTAGGTCATTTTTCCCAAGAACTTGGACGCATCCAACAAAACCAACTGTGGCTATAGCACATATAAGAACTTGCATATATCATTCCAATTGCATCACCATTGCTTAGAGCATTGCAAAATAAAATAACATTCCATCATATTTTAGAGTATTGCATCTACAATAGAAAAATCAGCATTATGTCAATATTCTATCCCTATTTAGGTCGTTTTCCCAAGAACTTGGAGGCATCCAACAAAACCCACTGTGGCTATAGCACATAATTAAGAACAAGAAGCCAAAACTAGACATGAAAAGATGAACATGATGCTAGTAATCGACAACAAACAACAAAACAAAAGGTCTATCACTCAATCATAAATTCGTGATCGACTTTATCAAAAGATGGCCTAAAAAGTTCCACAAGAAAGCAAGAAAGTAACCAGGTTTAATGGAGAAAATGCCCAAATATAGCTTACCTCCACTGGAAAGGATCTTTTTCGTAGAGGGCAATGATGCTAGGATTTCACGTCGAGGGGATTAGAACTGCACCATCGAGCTCTTCGTGAGACGCGAGCGAGGTTTAGGCATTTCGGAATTGGGAACGGAGCTATCATGTGAATTTTTTATCCCAGATAGGCGCGAGCGAGGGTTATTATTTGGATGGGCACGAAGTTTGGCGCGCTGGTATATTTTGTCTCCCAGATGGGTCTGGATGCCACGCACGACCAGAATTGATCGAGTCAAGTCATATAGCGAGCATTTTCCTAGTTATGTCTAGTCCTTAACTTGTGGCGTAGGGTGAGCGTGAAAAGAAGAGCCTCTCGTCGGGAGAGACGATTGTCCTCTCTGTGGGAGAGAAAACCAGAATTCTCAAGAGGAAAACTTCATTAATAAAAAAAAACTTTCAAATACAAACCCTAAAACTCCTTTTATAGACTAAGGAGACACCCACTTACAGATGGACTCAAAACTGCATAAAATAACAACTAATCCCCAATCAAATTATTAATCAAACTAATACCGAAACTAGGAAAAAGGAAACTGCCAAATATGAAAAGTCATAATTATGAAAAAACTGTCAAATAAAAAAAATTCGATAAAAAATTGAATTTTCGAGCATCAGACGAAAGAAGCCGCAGGAGATGAACCTCGTAAGACAAAGGAGTTTGTGGAATAAGCTGCATAATCACTGTTAGTAATGGATACCACACTGCTCCCACTAGGAACCGACGACGAAGTAGTGTTTGCGTACCTGCTCATTTCCAATGGCGGTGCCGTATATGTTGCCACAGGTATCTTGGATGGAAGCTGCGGCAATGGTGCTTCGAAGTTTAGTATGCTAATCGCCTGCTTGATGGAAGGCCGGAGCTTGTAGTCTGGATGTGCGCACGATAAGCCCACCACTATCAATCTCTGCATCTGCTCGACGATGTAGTCCGTCAGCCGCTCGTCGGCGGCTTCGAACAGCCTATACGTTCCGTAGAGCTCCCACACCCACGCCACCAAACTCACCTTCCTTGGCTCGTCCCTATAATCAACAGGCCTTCTGCCACATGCAATCTCCAGAAGCACAATGCCGAAGCTGTACACATCGGACTCTCTGCTAGCTTTGCCGGTGGTCATGCTCTCTGGTGCCAAGTATCCCAAGGTTCCGGCGATGATAGTCGTTTGCGATCCCTGGTCGTGATCGATGAGCCTTGCGAGGCCGAAGTCGCCGAGCCGAGCGTTGAAGCCGGAGTCTAGCATGACATTGCTCGGCTTGATGTCTCTATGCACCACGCACTGCTCCCACTCCTCGTGGAGGTAGAGCAGCGCTGAGGCCAGGCCGAGGGCGATCTTGTGCCTCACTGGCCATGGGAGTAGCTTCGCGTCGTGACCGAGATATTCGTCAAGGCTGCCGTTGGGCATGAACTCGTAGACAAGCATAAACTCACCGCGATCGTGGCACCAGCCAACGAGCTGAACTAAGTTCCGGTGCCGAAGCCGGCTGATGATCTTCACTTCGGAGACGTATTCCTTCTTCCCTTGCTTCGACCCGCTCGAGACCTTCTTGATGGCCACCTCCATCCTAAGATCGGTCAAGTAGCCTTTGTAAACCGATCCGAATCCTCCCTCACCGAGCTTCCCTTCGTGGGCGAAGTTCTTGGTGGCGCCGGCCAGTTCGCTGTAGGGAAACCTCTTGGGTCCCGTTCCCTTCTCGAAGTCATCATCAATGGAGTCATCATACAATATGACATCTTCTTCGAGCCCTCTTCTCTTCTTCCTCGTCACAAACCATACCACACTAAGCACACCAGCAATCAAGATGATTGCGCCAACAAGCACACCTACCACAAGACCAACTTTGCTCTCTTTTTTATTTATCACCAGCGTTGAGCTGAAATCCCAAGAGACGAGCGTATGCAGCTCGAAGCAGGTGCCGGTGGCGGCGGAGAAGCCGATGGCCACTGTTTCTGGCAAGATCTCCTTCAGATCAACAACATATGAAAGGCTCCGATTGCCACCAAAGACTGGATTATCGGCATAAGTCAAGAAGACACTCAAATCCTTAGCACTTGCATTATAGCTGACCCAAGCGTTGGCAAGGCGGCCGTCCCTCATGCTACTACTCCAGTTGACACTTGCAACCGAGACTATCGACTTCACGTCGATGCCGACGTGATTGTCACTCGGATCCCAGTCGTTCTGAAATGTGTCGAACTCGACGGCCACCATCTGCTCGGTGGCATTCGGCAGCGAGCTGTTGTTGAACAGTCTGAGAAACCCTCCCGAAGAGTTGGTGGGGATGACCGAGGGGAACGGAGAGAGGAAGAAGGCGAGGCCGTCTCCGTAGGTAAAAAGATTGATGGCGTCAATGACGAACGAGAAGTGGGTGACGAAGTCGGTTACCTGGCCGGAGGCCTTGTCCCAGAGGAGGAGCGGCTCAGAGTACACGACTCGGCCGCCGCTGTTGGTGAGGTTAGAGTTGACCTGGTTCCTGGTGAGCTGAATGGATTGGTTGGATGGGATGTAGAAGGCATCCTGCTGGAAATTTAAGCAATTGGTGGAATTGTGGAAGCACTGTGGGTTCTGATCGAAGGTAGAATAATTGAAGGTGAGGGCTGCTGCTCGAGTGATCCAAGCGGAGCAGAAGAGGAAGAAGAAGAGGAAGCCATGGTTGCATGAAACCATGGTTTCTTCAGATGTTGATGAAGGAGATGATAGCTAATTAATTGCTTTAAGAAACAGGAGATTGGTTGGTATTTGGTTCTGTATAAATGGTTCTGTATAGGGTTCTTGCGTGTTGACTGGATTCGTGTGAACTGGTCTTAATTGGCAGAGTATTATTATATATGATGGGGTTATTTGGACTAAATATGATGTTTTTTTTTATTATCTTTGTTGGAATATTGTAAAGATAGTTTAAGGTCATTTGTAAGTTGTAACTCCCTCGTTTTACAGACTTGATATAACGTTCTAGGAAGGAGATTTGCCGGAAGGCCAAAAGGGTCGCTTCTGAGCAAGAAAAACCAATAGAATAAAATTGGATTTACGAAGACGAGTAAACTCAAGAGAAGTAATTTGACTCTGTCAATGGTTATTAATTAGTCCTTGATATGAGCAGGTCCTCTTTCACATTCTTCAGTTCCTGGGTGGATTGTATATGACTAGTGCCTTTTTCCTTTTCATAAGAGCTCTCTTTCTTTTACCATAGAGCTCTCTGATTGTGAATACAGAATTACAAACCTGTAAGTCTTTAGTGATAGAATGCTTGGAAAGAATTGATCTGATTTCCCATTACCTTCTATGACAGATTTGATGTTCTCTAACATATTTGTAAAGTTAGCTGATCTTCTATTTAAAGTATGTAAATATAGGTAATCTTCTATTAGAAGCCTGTAAATATTGTATATCTGTTGATGAGGATTTCTTGTCGTAGACCGGCAATGGTAAAACTTAGTCTTAATATTAAAATCAGGGATGTGATAAGCTTCAAACTTCTTCAAATTATGTTCGAACAGAGGTGTTGAAGATTTCGAGAATGGATAAGAAAAAATATAAAATTGATGGAAAGATGGAGATCGGAGAAGAAGCTGATGTGGATCATGAACTATGTTAGAACTACTACTACGAGTGCTAGATCTACTCCTATGAGTGATCGAACTATGCTAAAACTACTCCTATGAATGGAATTATGGTAGCACTACTCCTAAAAATGAAGAACTGGTTGTAGGAATTTGAAAGGAATAAAAGCTTTATTGCTGAATTTAAAAGGGTACATGGTAAATAGATCTAAGTCTACTAATACATGCTAAAAGATAAATAAAGTGGCTTTTGCTCTTGATTTCGGTAGAGAGCTTTCTTATGCATCTACATGACTTTATATAGAGTTTCTAACAACCACCATAAAAACCGTCAAGAAACCACCCACTACGTCGAAACTGATCTGAAACTACCAGGACTGTTACATAACTGACATTTTCAGTAATTTACCAAACTGCCATAAAACATGTCTCTTATCTTTAACTGCATGTTTTTTGATTATAACCTTTGAATCTGAAAATCTCGTCAATATAAAAGTTGTAGATCTTTTCGTTCTCTTTCCAACGGTAACTGAATCGCTGCATTTGAACATTATATAAGAAAGTTATAGCCAAACTACCTCAGCTGCATTGATAACTATTATTAAAATGAGTGATCAAAATATGGCCAATCCGCCAAATATGGCCGATAGGTATTGGTCATATTTATGGCTAAGATTTTGCTCCCCGGTTTTTATGAAAATATTCCTATTTTTGTAAAGACCGTATACCTCCTCTTCTCTTCTCTCTCTCTCTCTCTCTCTCTCTCTCTCTCTCTTTTTTAATGTTTATCGGACAAAATGTTTGCTTGGCCAAAGATTGCTCGGGCAAATATTTTTACTCCAGCACACATGTTGATCGGCCAAACATTTTGGTAGGTCAAATTTTTGAATGTCTCTCGGCCAACATTAAACTTTTTGAATGTTTCTTGATCAAATTTTTTTTTTGGCTAAATAATTTTGCATGACCAAAGATGTTTGTCAGCCAAACCCATTTGCTTGGCCAAAGATATTTTTCAGCCAAATTCTCTTGATGTCTGCTCGGCCAAGCTTGATTAAGCATGTTTGAGCGGCCAAAGATATTGGTCGGCCTAACAGTTTGCTCTATATTGACTGGTCATAAACATTTTGTCTTCATGTAATATTTATCTCTAAAATTTTGTCGGCCAAAGATTTTGTTGGCCAAAGATATTTCTTGCCTGAACATAACAATCCATGATGGGTTGTTCACAGCCCTTTGCTCGGTTAAACATGAGATATTGCTCGGCCATATTAACAGGCATTTCCTCAAACATCTGCTAAGCAGCGGGTTTAACCATCTCCATCTTTACATGGCCCTCCTTCTCATCCACTATCTCCACATGCAGTATATCCGTCGACCACTCGTTGCTTGCCATCGTCTTCACCCAGTCCGACAAGTTCTCCTCATCGTCGTCAAGAACTTGGCCGATGATCACCTCTATGTAAGTATCAGGCCGAAACACATTGGGCTTGCATTGTCAACTTCTTACTTCGAGATAACTCCGGCATCTTTCCAATCGCCAGCTTACGGGAATAGTTCATCAGAGAAAGTAGAGATAGGAAACCGAAGTCTGTCAGCTTGGGGTGGTTGCCGCGAAGGATGAGTACAGTGAAATATGGCCGATACTACGTAGTAACTGATGCTGGAGATGACGATGCATATAATGGTGGTGACGACGACGTTCCACCTGATGATGAACAGCGCGTCGGCGATCTGCTTGGCGAACAGGGACTCACCGATGCCGCCGTAGACCCCTCCGCCGGAGTTGGTGACGGGGAGGTAGAGGTTGCAGAGGGTGGGCTCTGCAAAGAGATCGGTGGAGAGACCGCCGAGGACTCCGGCAACAGCATGGGTGTGAAGGACTCCGAGGGTGTCGTCGACATGCTGAATGAGGGTGGAGCGCCTGTGGACCAACATCATAGTGAAACAGGGGATGATTTCGGAGAGAAAATCCCATCGCTATGGCTGCCCAGCCCTGAACCAGTCTGGCGCCAGGAGTGATTATCACGCCCCGCCCCAATTAAAATACAAAATATTCCAAAATTTCTCAAAACTTAGGCATGACCCTTGGGCACAGGCACGTGAGATTATAATTACAACATGTCAATAGATACAAAATTCACACATCCTATGATAATTCATCATAATTTACAACATTCACGTATCTCTTTCATTCATTCATGTACATAGGAGTATAGTCATCAAATACATGATTTAGCCACGAGACTACCATATACAATTTCTCATATCCCAACATATACAAAGCGTCAAATACACAAATTGAGAGTTAAGGTAGAGTACCAAATAAAATTGGAATACAACCCACAACCCTCCACCTACTACAAAGCTAACTCTCAATCAATAAGTACAAAACTGACGCCTCGTCACCGCTGACCACTTCCCTGGGGTGTACTGCTCTCGGGCCTACCTCCTGCACAACAAAAACCCAAGGAAAAATGAGCTCGAAAGACCAGTAGGAGTCACCTGACGACAATCTAGGACACTGGTGTACACCCACCTATCCTAGTATACTGCCCAAGTATGGTCTGGCTAGTATGGGTAAGTCTTACATGCACAGACTGTGAGGACCTGCCCCTCTATCCCTGTGGCTCGTTGTAGACCGCAAGGGCAATTTGGTAAATTGCGCCTTGTTGGTTTGTTTCACACCCGCGTGTGCACACATTGGTCTTGTCTGTGTTCGTGTTTGTTTAGAATGGCTAGGTGAACCCGAGATTGGAAGATCTGAGCTTAGGCTTGTGTTTTAGCCCAAGTTTGCCTTTCTGAGTAAAGGAGATCGATCTGGATGGCTAGGGAGATCGATCTGGATTGCAAAGGAGATCGATCTGGATTTCAGGGAGATCGATCTGGATTGCAAAGGAGATCGATCTCACATGCCTTGGAGATCGATCAGGCTCGAGTCAGTGTTTTCTTTCTCTTTCGCGAGGACGGCCGTCGGCCGTCGCTCTCCCCTGTCAGAGAGGGAAGACTTCCCCTCCCTTTCCCCCAGCTTTTCCCTGTTTTCTCCGGCTTTCCCCAGGCTTTTCCTTCCTTTTCTTTCCTTTCCTTCTCTTCTCTTCTTCTTCCTTCCTTCTCTCTTTCCCGCGGTGCTCTGTTTCTTCCCTTTACCGCCGGCAAACTTCTTCTCCTCCGTTCTCCCTCCTCCGACCATCTTTTTCGGCGTTCTAAGGCTCGTTGGATTCGTGACAACGAGAGGAAGATCCCTGAAGTAGTTTGGAAGCTTGTTGGTGATCAAATCGCGGGGAATCAGCCGAGGAAAGCGCAGCTAGGTAGGGTTATACCTACTGTGTTCATTTCGGGTTTTCTTGAGATCTAGCCGTTGGATCTTGTTGATCCTTACTTTGTTGGTTTTCTTATGCCTTGTAGAATAACTGATTTAAGTTTCATGTTAATTAGTTGAGATTTGAGTAGGTTTTATGCAAGATTAGTCTCGGATTTCTGGTTTTCTGCTGTTCTTGAGAAACAGCCGGCTTGCGGCGAGTTTTCCGGCCGGCGAGTACATGATCATGGCTTTTCCTAAACATAAGAGTTGTAGAGCTATTCGTTAGCTTTCCATTCCATTTTGTGTCATATTCTTCCGATTTATGTACAATTTCTTATGAATTGTTTGCTGAAGGGCTGCGTTGCAGCAATTAATGGGTAAGTTAGTTTGATTAACGATTTTGATTAGCGTTTTCCCGTTAATCCAACCGTTGGATGATTATGATTTTTGGATATCATGATCCTGGTTTATACACCTACTGGTGGCTAAGTTGGATCTTGAATCCGACGTCGTTTGGATGTCGGATCGACGGGATCAATTAGCCCCTAAGTAGAGGCTTTGGGTGTTTTTGAATATAATATTATATTTCGGAATATAATATTATATTGTGTTTTGTTCATCAGCGGTTTTCGGGGTTGCTTCCCATTGCAGGAGTCTGCGGTTGACGGTCGTGGTACCGTCGTAATGCCGGGACCCGCTGCGGATCGGCTGGCAGCGGTCGGTAGTACCGCTGCAGTGATCCAGTAGACTTATATGATGCTTGGCATACTGTTGCATGCTCTGCCTCTTATATGTGTATGTCATAGCATGCATTGTTGTTGTGTGCATTAATTGCATTGGTTAGGGCGTGGGTGATCCTTGGGTCGCCGTCTCGAGGCTGGAAGCTCGGACTTAGCCCTAGGACGGGGGTTTGGTGGTTTGGACCCGGTTTAAATTGTAGTGCCCAATCGATTCGATGATAGGCTTAGATGACTGGTGCACTTGTGGCTTGATGATTGTAGAGGTCGTGTCGGCCTTGAGTCGGATGCTGAGGTGTAGCCGGTGTCCCACTGTGCTGACCTGTAGTGTCGCCAGTGTTGTTCCTGTTACTGAGTGCCATCCCTGGGCCTCAGGGACACACGGTGGGGTTATGGGACCCCTGTATACACCCAGGTCCTAGTTGAGGGCGACACTGTTGCGTTTCCCTCTTCCTTCTGTGTGACGTAGTGTAGATCCCTACTGAGCTTAGTGCTCACTCCTACCCGGGCTGCGTTTTGCAGGTGCAGGCGGCAGTACCTCTTCTGTGGCCCCTACCGGGCAGTTAGTTGGCGGTGGGGCGGCGCCAGGTGGAGTCTGAGAGGTGGTGATCCTTTATAGTTTTTACCCTATGTTAGTTAGTCTCCTACGGGAGTGATGTTGTACTTTGAATCTTCCCCTCATCGAGAAGTTGTATATTAATCACTTTAAGTTTTAAATCTGTGGTTCGAGGTTTTTCTAATTATTATATCTTTAATTGAGGGTGCTTTTGGTGATTTGCTAGGGAGACCAATAGGTTAGAGGGAACCCTCGCCAGCTTTGTTTTCCGCGTTTTGTAGGTTCCGGTTCACGTCGCCCGGCCCGATTGGGCTTTCGCAGGTCGGAGCGCGACACAGACGCCGCGTCCGGCCGTCAACACTCGCCCATACCCCTATAGACTCTATACCCAGCCCCAGTATACTAGTATAGATACGACATCCTATACTAGTGTACTGATCCTAGTATGGTCTGGCAAGTATGAGTAAGTCTTACATGCACAGACGCCGCGTCCGACCATCAACGCTCGCCCAGACTCCTATAGACTCTATACCAGCCTCAGTATACTAGTATAGGTCCAACATCCCCAGTAATACATCCTCAATAATACATCCTCAAAGCAAAGCCTCATGTAATATCCTCAATCCGATCAAACCCTCAATCAGATCAAATCCTCAATCAGATCAAGTCCTCAATCAGATCAAGTCAAAGTCCTCGATCGACATACGGAGATCAAAATCCATCCATCAAGTCTTTGACATAGCCCCTAGACTATACCAGTCTAGATACAGGACCTGACTAGACCCAACCACAAACTCTGTCCTAAGACAAGCCTGACATTCCTAGCTTGTATACACAACCCACACAACATCATAATGAAATCAAATATAGTAAATCATAGGTTCTTGTATATGCATACAATACAGGAATAACATAGCATAATATTCCATAACACAATTAAGCAAGTAGAGGGCTCAGCTAGCCCAACAGATCATAACATAGCATGCAACCATCATCACAAAGGTATAGCTATACAACATGACATACAACACAACATTACATCACATATAAACATAACATAACATATAGTAGGCATATCATAACATACACACATCCCTAGTTGGAGGTAACTCCTACCTCAAAAGGTGATTGACGTGAAATCCCTAAGCTCCGGGGTCCATGTCACGCTCCGAATTCCGACGGCCACTGACTCGATCATCTGAAGCACAAGAACAAGAAAAACGATCAAGTAGAGCTCCAAATGTCGTTAAATCTACAAAAACAGGTAGAGTTCGGAAAACCGGTCGAAATGACGCGAAGATCAATGAAATCGGACGTCGGCACTCCGCACGCGTGACGACTCCGCCCATGGGTGGACCCCCGACATTCCCAACATGGCGTCGACGCTCGACTACGCCGCGGCTACAAATTGCCACGCCTACGACGGAACCTGCCGCGCCTGCGACGGACTCTGTCGCGCCTACGATGGACTCTGCCGCGCCTGCGACGGACTCTGCCGCGCCAGCGACGGAATCTGTCGCGCCTGCGAAGGAATCTACCGCGCCAGCGGCGCGTCTGTGACGACCCAACCCTGGTGATAGGCATCCCTCCGCTAAGAAGCTCCGGCGGATGTCCACTGAACTCGGGCTTAACCGCCGGATAGCCACCGTGGCGAAGAGCAGGGCTTGCTTCTTGCGGGCTCTAGCACCAGACCCTGAGAAAAATCAACGACCACGACCAGAGGAAGCCCGGCCGGATCTTCGCCGGAATCCATGGCAGGAGGGGAAGCAAGCGCCCCCCCCCCCCCCCCCCCCCCCGGGCATGGGAAAACGCCTAAACATGGCTGCCCCCGACCACGGGGGTCCTTCCCCGGCGCTGCAATCGCTGAGGGAGGTCCCCAACGCCGTCCACAACATCTTCTTCGGCGACCCATCGCCAGAGAACCGCGAAGCTCCCCAAAACCCAACGGAAAACACACAAAAAGAAGAGATCGGAGTGGGAAAGAAGATGGGAGCTCACCTGAGCCAAGAGGGAGATGAAATCCGGCGGGAACCTCGCCGGATCTACTCGATTTTCGGCGATATCCAACTCTCCTCCTCCCAATTTTCTTCCTCCTTTCCTCCCTCCTTTCTTCTCCGATGCCGGCGATCCCTCTTTGTCCTCCAGATCTCTCTCTCTCGATCCATCTTCCAATCTCTCTCTCTCTATCTCTCTTCCAATCTCTCCCTCTCAATCTCTCTCTCTATCTCTCTCTCGGGTTGGCAGCCAAAAAGAAGAGAAGGAGAAGAGACTCGATTTCTCTAGAAGGGTAGGGGTGGTTTTTGTAGAAAACCCCCCGCAAAACATGAAATTATGTGAAATGTCCAATTTACATAAAAGCCCGGAAATTTTACACTTAGACCCTTATAGTGATGCAGACAAAGCCGGTGATCATGCCTTGCACGGTGCCGATCACGAATAGCCTTCTTGAAGAAGATGATGTCGAGGGTGGTCCACACGACGAGGTTGGTGGCAGCGCAAATGCGGGAAAGATGGGTTCCAAGGCCTTGAAGCGAAGGATCTCTGCCAAACCTGCAGTATGCCACGGCCACTGCAGTCTTCATCCTCAAGAAGCACTGCACTGATTTAGTGGACGCTATCGTCACCGGCTGTGTAGTACTTCCTGAGGCCCATTGCGAGGGTGCGGATGGTGGGGCGCCCTCCCTGATGACTTCATTGGCGGCAAGGAATCTCCAAAAAGAAGAGGGCTATGGATACAGTGGTCAAAGCGGAGGGAGAGGACGACCCTATGAGCAAGAAGAGGAAAAAGGCAGATGAGAAATCGGGATTCAGCCGTGAAATCAAGGGATTTTTGGCTGATCACCCAACGGCTTGAATAAACCGCTGATCATTTGAGTGATCAAAAGTTTGCATTGCCAATTCTTGAACAAAGTCTAGATGTTGGTCGGCCAAATTTTTTGCATGTTGCTCGTCCAACATACTTGCTCAGCCAATTTAAATTTTTATTTTTTAATGTTAATTTCCCCCCATGCTTGACCATTCTTTTTCTCTAGGTCCTTTCCTCTGTCATAAATGAGCCTTCCAAATATACTAGAATGTTTTAGTTCTTTTGAACCGTCCATCACTACGTCATGCTTTGGCCTTTTTTGGTCAATTGGATCATCCATCATATGATGAAATGGACGTTTTTGCACCTTCAAATCATTCATCTTCAGTCATTTCTATCTTAACACCACCCTCTACAAGATTCTGCTCCTTTTGATCGATTATATTGAACATTTTAAAATTAGTAGTTAGTGATTTTTTTTCCATCGTTCATGTCCATACCATTACTTGGACAATTTGCCCCCACAGAACTGTCTTTTATTAAACAACAACCACTTGGATTTTGTTGTTTTGTCAATGACGGGTTTCTCACCAACAAAGTGAAACCACCTTGGTTTTGTAGGAAATATGGCAAAATGACTTTGGTTCCCCCAACTCTGAAACTTTCATTGAGGGCATACACCATCTAAGAAAATTTTGACCAAAATCAGAGTCCATATCCCTTTCCACGTCTATGAAAATAGCAAATATGGAAGCGTCACATCTCATTTTATTCCTTCATCTTTCTACAGCTTCAACACATCATCCCACCGGGCATGCCAAAAAATGTTGACCAGGAAATCTTGCCGTAGACCGGCAATGGTCAAACTTAGTCTTAATATTAAAATCAGGGACGTGTTAAGGTTCAAACTCCTTCAAACTATGTTCGAATAGAGGTGTTGAAGCTTTCGAGAATGAATAGAAAAAATATAAAATGGATGGAAAGAGGGAGATTGGAGGAGAAGCTAATGTGGATGATGAACTATGTTATAACTACTCCTATGAGTGATAGATCTACTCCTATGAGTGATAGAACTATGCTAGAACTACTCATGAATGGAATTATGATAGCACTACTCCCACAAATGAAGAACTGGTTGCAGAAATTTTAAATGAATAAAAGCTTCATTGCTGAATTTAAAAGGGTACATGTTAAATAGATCTAAGTCTACTGATACATGCTAAAAGATAAATAAAGTGGCTTTTGCTCTTGATTTCGGGAGAGAACTTCCTTCTGCATCTTCATGGCTTTATATATAGTTTCTAGCAACCCCCTTAGAAACTATCAGGAAACCACCCACTACGTCGAAACTGATCTGAAACTACCAGGACCGTTACATAACTGACATTTTTAGTTATTTACCAAACTGCCATAAAACATGTCTCTTATCTTTAACTGCAATTTGGCTAATGATAACCTTTGAATCTGAAAATCGCATCAACAGCAAAGTTGTAGATCTTTTCGTTCTCTTTCCAACGGTAACTGAGTCGCCCAATTTGGACATTATATGAGAATGTTATGAATGACATACCTCAGCTGCATTGATAACTATTATTAAAATGAGCGACCAAAATATGACCAATCAGCCAAATATGGCCGATAGGTATTGGCTATATTTATGGCTAGCATTTTTCCCCCTCCGGTCTTTATGAAAATATTCCTATTTTTGTAAAGACCGTATCCTCCTCTTCTCTTTTCTCTCTCCCAAACCCTTGCTTTACAATCACTCAATTATAAAGGAACCAAACCCTAAGCCACCGTCTAGATCTCCTTGATCATGGCTGGCTCCTCCATATATAGAGGAAGGCTCCAAGCTTTCCAATCTAAGAAGGACTCCTTGTTCGACACCAACTGCTGGTCTTTGATAGGCTTCAAGCTTATCAGGACTCTTGATTGATCAATCATGAAGTTGCCCACTTCATCATGACTCCAAGTTGTGCCGTAACTTGCCTTGGATAGCATCTGCCAAGATCCATCGCATATTGACTCGAAATAGGACATCGTCCGATTTCCATGAGTCACGACCAACTTCCCCCGTACCATATTCCATATTGGTCGTGTCATCCCATATGGGATTCCTCGGCCAAGTAGAATTACCTCAATGGCACGCACAGTTTGGCCTCCATGGCTAACCGCCTTCCGCCGAGGCGATTCACGTCCTAGTCCGACTAGAACGTTCGAGCAAGTAAGACTTTGCCTGCGCGAAAGCTTGCCTTTACCGCATCATGTCCTCCCAAGATCCCAGTCCAACTGAAACTAGATCTTTGGCACGGCTGGATTGGTCTCGGTGGTTTCGCACGTCTTGCTGGCCGCATCATGGCATGCCAAGTCCTAGTCCAACTAGGACTCGCGCGTCATCTTTGACTTCGTCCACGCCAAACCTCACCATCACCCTTGCCAAAAGTGCCAAGTCCTAGTCCCACTCAAACTTTGAGTCTCACTAGCACTTGAGCATCACCATGCCGCGCGTGCGTCGTGTTGTGCCGCGCCGCATTGCGTCATGTCGCGCGCCAAGCTTCTTTGGCGCGCGTATATTGCTCTCCGCTTTGCTGGTTTTGCTTGCCCGTGTCCCGCACGTAGGAATCCACCCATAGCGCAATAGGTTTTGTTCATTCCCCGGACCGTCGCGCCATCTTCAAACTTGCTCATGCCATCTTCAAGATTCCTCGCTTAATTGCTGGGGATGATGTGCGTGGACACTTGCATGCTATCCTGAGGCCGCCTAGCCTCATATGACTCATGGCGCCGACCACGAGTCATGGTCGGGCTCTTGGCCGCGTCAACGTTTCATGTCGTGCGCCAAGGCCCGTGTCATCGCCTCAAGGCCTTGACACCCTACACGCTGCTTGTGCTCCGCTCGCGCGTCGTCTGCTCGCCGTATGTGCACCGTTTGTGCACTCCGCATGGCAGCTGATAAGTCACTAATTATTCATACTTCAACCCCTTAATTTACCTTTGTTACCCCGAGAGTGTTTGTATTTGATAGTTTGTTAGTTGATTTCAGGTTGAATGGAGATTCAAGTTAGAAAATACAAAAAAAACTAATATGTTGAAATTACACCACTCCATTGTCAATTCAAGGGCTACAACTTTCACGTTTGACACTTTAAGAGATTCTTGACAGATTAATTCCAGCTTGAAGACTGAAGATATTCAGATGCTGAAAACTGATCCGTCGACGTTCAAGAGAATATTCGAAAAATATTCCTTATAAATCCAAATATTATCAAATCTTCATGATCTGATAGAAGACTTACTAATATACATCTTTGGTGTTGGACCTGTTTTCAAATTCCGGCTTGATTGGACCCAGTTGCGACCGGAATAGGCTGCCATGAATTAATCCAGGGAATCCGAGTTGTAGTATGAGTCCAACTTAGCCAAAACCCTAATTCCGGGAGTACACCTATAAGAAGGTGTTTGCTGGCCGAAAATTGGAGGTCCCCATAGAGAGAAAAGAGAAGATTAAGGTTTCTGGAGAAGATGGAGTCGCGGTGTGGATCCCAATCATTTTTCATCGAATCTATGGCTTCCATCACCACGATAAGTGGCTAGTTCCTTTACTTAGGGATCTCATGAAGCCTTAGTGTAGCTTCTTTGTATTTTCTAGTTTGTTACTTGTAATCTTTTGCTAGACATAATATTATAGATATGGATTTATTCTTAATAGAGTTGAGGGAACAGAGTTCCTTGACGTATATTTTGGCCTACCTGATTTCGATGATTGATGGTAGAGGTCTATAGGATAGTTTTCATGTGGTTTGTAAATAACCGATGAGATATTTTATGCTTAGTGACGATAGGTTGTGTTAAGGTTACCCCGAAGACAATCTATGCTAATCGAATATAAAATATGCCTTTAAAAAACACTTACCTTGTTTTAGGGATTCATGTAAGCTTAAGAAGCTGTGAATTTATAATGTCTAGATAAGAAACAAGAGGATAATTAGAGAATAGATGAAGTGAAACAAAAGTGGATTGAGTAATCCCTAGGCTTTCTCATTAATATATTTCAATCTTTTACATCGCTTTCTTAATTAGTTTTAATTAATAAGTTTCTCAAACCCAAATCAATTATTTTCGCTTTAGGTTCAGAGTTCTAAGATTTAATTCTGGTTTCTCCTTCATAATCAAAATTTTCCCTGTAGTTCGATCCTGTATTTCATCACTATTCTACCATATAGTTTAGTATTTTGAATAAGGGTTTATAAAATCTATTTTTGATTGAGTTTGCATCTGATTTAACGATGCATTTGCAAACGATTAGCAGCCTGACAGCCTCTTGACTAGTCCACCTTTTCGTCTTGCACACACACAAGGACCACACGAATTTGGGTAAGGGATGAGATCCAAACTCCTTTATTGACTAGTGATTACCATAACACTCTTCTCTCGCTCCAACCCTTTAGAGTACAATCACTCTCAATACAAGAAGCTCTCAACCCAAAACCCTAGAAGAACCACCCAATTCTTCTACCTCACGATCTCTCAATCCGTGAGTTTGCCCATAACCCAGATGCCCCCACATCTAGCTGACCTCTTCCTTATATAGAGGAGAGTCCATGACTTGTTCCAACAAGTCAAGTTCCCTAGTCCAACCCCAAGTCCTAGGCTTCATGCTTATTGATGTCGCTCAAATGTGACTCGCAGAGCGGTCGTGGTGCAGTACAGCATAAGAGAGGTCGATCCCATGGGGAAACTGCAAAAAGGATCCAGAAAGACAGATAACAATGTATGAAAAACAATCAAGAGCATAAGAGTTAAGAAAATTAGAATGAAGATTTAACGGTAAAATAAAGATAACGAAAGAAATCAGAATTTGGATGAGGCTAGGCTTCAGGAATCCTTCACTCAGACTTGGATTCTTCTCTTACCAATGGTTCATATAAAACTCAGTCGAGGGATTCACATCCCAATCACCTCGGCTGGAAGATATGGAATTATGAATCTGATAGAATACAAATGTCTCTTTCTATGTTGGTTCTTTTCATTATAACCCTAACTCCGTCGTACCATAACCTAAGGATACACGATACCGGCTGTCACTACAGGCAACACATAACAAAAGTTTCACGGGACAAAACCCTAACCTTGTCTTACCAGATCCCTAAGAATACACAATACCAGCTGTCACTACGGGCAATGCATAGCAAAGGTTTCGCGAGACTAAGTAGGAAGCAAAAGAAATAACTATTGGATCACAATATCATAAAAGAAGCATGACTAGATTTATAATAATGTTCAACCACATAGCAATCTGTTAAGATCCAATTCATAGATAGAGTTTAAACAATAAATATCAAAATATGAACCATCGATGAAGAACAAACCCTCGTCCTTGATCAGTCATCCGTCCACCATGCCTTGAAGGTTTACTCGGCCATGGAAATGAAGAATCTCCTCTTTCCTTTTGCCTCCAACTGCTCTCTAATTGCTGCCAAAAAGTCCCTCTTGAATACCCTAAGTCTTCTATTTATAACCCTCAAAAGAGCCCCACTCGGATTAGATCCGCACATTTAATTTTCTCTTCCGTCAAACAAACGATCGATCTTTTTAAAGGAGAAGATCAATCTTTTCATCCTGTATAACAACCTGCACCCGAAGAAGATCGATCATTTTAAATGAGAAGATCGATGTGAGGACCTGTCCCTCTACCCCTATGGCTCGTTGTACACCGCAAGGGCAATTTGGTAAATTGCGTCTTGTCGGTTTGTTTCACACCCGCGTGTGCACACACTGACCATGTTTGTGTTAGTGTTTGATTAGAACGGTTAGGTGGACCCGGGATCGAAAGATCCGGGCTTGGGTTTGTGTTTTAGCCCAAGTGTAGCTTTCTGCACCTAAACGATCGATCTTTCATTGGTAGAAGATCGATCATTTAGTGCCAGAAAGTCAAGGAGCGATCGTCATGAAGGATCGATGTTTCCGAAGGGAAAGATCGATCATTCATAAGTCGGTTCGTTTGCCTATAAAGCGGACGCGACCTTCTTCCTTGAATACTTTTGAAATCCACCATTCTTGAGCTCAGATCTGGCCGGATTTTGGAGCGATTGAGGACGATCTGTAAGGGCCTAAGTGGAAAATTTTCAGGCTTTTATGTAAATTGTTGGACTTTCGCGTAATAAGGGGGTTTTGCTGGGGGTTGTCTGCAAAAATCCCTACCTAACCCCACTACCTCTCTTCTTCTCTCCTGATATTTTTTTCCTCTCTCTTCATCCTCACCTCACAACCAGATACGAAGGGGAGAGAGAGAGAGAAAGGCAAGGAGAGAAGGGGGAAGGGAGAGGGAGTGGGTGGAGGAAGGTGGGGATCGCCGGCGCTGGAGATAGAGAGGGAGAGATCGATCGTGAGGGAGGGAAAGATCGAGAGGATCGGGGAGGTGGAGCTCGCCGAGAAATTGGAAGATCCTGGTGGGATTTCGTCGGATCCCTTCTTCCTTTCAGCATAGGTAAGCTTCTACTTTCTCCCTCCTTCGATTCTGTGTTTTTGGTGGGTTTTCCGCAGTGTTTCGGGGTGAGTTTTGGGGTTTTTGTGGGTTTCTCCGGCGACCCATCGCCGGAGACGACATTGGAGTTGATGCCACTCCTCTTCCCAGCGACTGCAGCGTTGGGAAGGGGCTAACGGTAAACCCCGACACCGTCCTCTCTTTGTCCATGGAGTTTCCCAAGTTGTTTTTCCTCCCTCCCGGCCATGGATTCCGGCGAGGATCCGGCCAGCCATTCTCTGGTCGTAGCAGCGCGACCTTCTTGGGAATCTTGTGCTAGGGACATCACATGGGTTCCTCTTCTTCCCTGGTAATTTACCTGGTGCTTTAGCCCCTTTCTAATGGAGATTGGACGGAGCTTCGGCGTGAGCTCCGGTGATCTTCTCGGGGAGGAAGCCGACACTGTGCGTGGTGCACGTTAGCGCGTCGTCTACCTGGTGCTCTTGTCAGTGCCCTGTGCATGCAGTGCATGTTAGCTGTTTGCTAATGTGCTACCGAAGCCTCCTAATGCCTGTTTTCGCTGGTTTTCACGTCTTTTCGATCGGCTTTCGATCTCTATCTAATGCTAGTAGTTTTAATTTCATTTTGGGGCTCTATCGGGTAGTAATCTTGATTCTTGTGGTTTAGGCGATCGATTGAGCGGCCGTCAGGTGTCGGAGTGTGACGTGGGTTCCCGGACTTACAGTTTACGCTTGGATTGCTTCCTTGAGGTAGGAGTTACCTCATAATAAGATTTGTTTGAATGTATGCAATGTTTTGTTATGTATGATATATGATGTGTTGTGTTTATGTTATGCTATGCTCTGGTTGGTAATGTGGTGCCATGCTGGGCTTTATGTGATGCTTAGACCGGTTGGGTTGGTCGAGCCTAGCACTGGGTCATTGATGCCAGGGTAATCTATGATATGATGTGTATATATGTTGATGATCTCTGTTCGACTTGTCGAGTCCATTTTCTTGCTTGGTGATGCTATGATGGCATGATGGACTGGTTGAGCTAGTTATGCATTATTTTGCCATGTTATGTTATGAGGTGTTGCTAATATTGTATGCGATAGTTTTATAATTATTGTTTAATAGTATTTTTATACTGTGACGTTGTGTGACTTGTGCATACATGCTAGGAGTGTCAGTTTGGGTCTAGTTGTGAGGTCCCGTCCCTCTCACCTGGCTCGATGATGAGTGCATGAAAGTGCATTCTGAACAACCTTATAACCATCTCAATTGCTAGATTATTATCCTTAATCAACATCTTTACTATTATTTTTATATCTATTTGTTGCTTCACATAGTTGTTTGGAAAATGCAGGAAATTGGAGTTAAAAGAAGCTGAAAAGAGTATATGGATCAACTTCAAAAATTAAACTGTACCTTCTCATGAAGAACCAGATGATATACCATATATGTTTGGAAATGGTTAGAAAGCTCTTGAAGTCTAGATTCTGGAGAATTTTACGGTTTGTGATTCCGAGTTTCTTAGAGGAAGTTACGGTAATTTTAGTACCAATGGAGCAGTCTGGATGACAAAACAGTAAATACGCTGGAAAGTCCGATCGATCCGACACCTAGAGTATGATCGATCCGACTATGCAGAAACCTGACAGAACGCATACTTTTCAGCTGTACACAGTCAGATCAATCCCTCCATCCATCCTACTGAGTTCGATCGATCCGACACCCATAGTCCGATCGATTCGACTTTGCAGAAACCTGACAAAACGCATACTTTTCTGCTGTACACAGTCAGATCAATCCCTCCATCCATCCTACTGAGTTCGATCGATCCGACACCCATCGTCCGATCGATCCGACTCGGGCGTAGCAAGAAATTGATGATTTTAATGCAAGGGATCGATCCTACACCTATAGAGGGATCGATCCTACTTTCCCAGTGAAGAAAATCAATGGTTTAGATCTAATCCGAGGATGGAGAGACTTTGGGGCTATAAATAGGAATCTTAGGGTTAATCAAAGGGGAGTTCTTGGACGTTTTTGAAGGCTCTTTTCTGGACGTTTTCCAAAAGAAGAAGATGAAGGAATCTCCATCCATGGCCGAGTAATCCGCGGGCATGGCGGACGGATGATCTAACGAGGACTAGGGCTTCTTCTCCAACAATGTTTCATAGTTTTAATCTTTATTGTTAAACTCTTTTCTATGTATTGGATCTTCAAATATTATTTTCAGATTATAGATTTCTATGTGGATGATTAATGTTATGAATCCAGTCATGCTTCTTTCATGATCTTATAATCTCATAGTTATCTCTTTTGATTCTCGTACCGAGTCTCGTGAGACCTTTGCTATGCATTGCCCGTAGTGACAACTGGCATTGTGTATTCTTAGGGATCTGGTAAAACAAGATTGGGGCTCTATCCCGAGGAATCTTTGCTATGCATTGCCGATTGTGAGGGTTGGTATTGTGTATTCTTAGAGATCCAGTTAGATAGAGTTAGGGCTTTGTCCCGATGAACTTTTGATGCGCGTTGCCTGTAGTGACAGCCGGTATCGTGTATTCTTAGGTTTGGGTTGGATGAAGTTAGAACTATAATAAGGAAGAATCAATTGTAGGAAAAGACACTTTTGTATTTTGTTAGGTTTATAGTTCCATATCTTCCGGTTAAGGTGATTGGGATGTGAATCCCTTAACTGAATATTATATAAATCATTGAGAAGAGAAGAACCTAAATCCGAGTGAAGTGATTCCTGAAGCCTAGCCTCGTTCAAATCTTGATTTCTTTCGCTAACTTTATCTTATCATTACATCTTCGATCTATTTTCATAACTTTTACGCTCTTGATTGTTTTCGATATATTGTTATCTGTGTTTCTGAATCTTTCCTGCTTGTCTCTGTGGGTTCGACCACTCTTATGTTGTACTGCACCGCGACCGCTGTGCGTGACACATTTGAACAACATAAAAAATTGGCGCCGTTGCCGGGGAGACGGTTCAGAAAAGCGTCAAAATCATCAGATCACGATGATTGAAGACATCGAAGGCGGTAACTTTGTTCCCTTTTGTTTGGATTTTTATTTCTTTTTCCTTAGTTTTCTTTATTTTCTTTTTAGTTTTATTTTTACTTGCTGAAAAAAACTGACTGAAAAAAAAACAAAAAAAAAGAGGATGGAAAATGTATTATATCAAGACTATTTGAGATCATGTTCTATGAAGTCGAGAGATGGATTGTCTCAAACAACAGTTCGTAAGAAAAGTATATACGAATTGAGCTTGGAGAATAGAACGAGTCATGTTTTTATCAATGAGTATCTTCCTACTTATATGATTAACGCGTTGAAAAGAAAGATTTCATCCTTTGCACAAAAGAATGATGAGACATTATGTGTTGCATGTCAACGATTTAAATGTTTAATAGTTTCATACCCTCAACATAATTATCCTAATTGGTGTTTAGTTAGCTATTTTTACTATGGATTAACTGAGCATGAACGTCAAATTCTTGAAACAATATGCGTGGGTGAGTTTTTGCAAATTGATCCTGATGAAGCTATGAAGCATTTGAATGAGCTTGTTGAGACGACTTATACATAGACGGTTCCTGGGCGTTTGGATGATTATGATGGTCATATCGATGCCAAATCCTACAAGCATCCCAATGTCGCCTTAACGTCCAACAGCTATCTACAACACAATGAGCCTTTCTACTCTTATCCTAGTGCTTATGATGATTATGTGCATGATACTTATGTTGCTACTTCCCATGAAGTGGATGTTGATGGGCCTAACATGTATGATGCATGTGTCGATGACTTTAGTGCTTGTGATGCTTACATCCATGATTTTAATGCTTATGGTGCACATGCTCAAGATGTTCATGTTGATGATGCATATGCTCATGACTGTAGTGCTAGCGTGCATGTTAAAAATTCTAGTCATATTGCTGCACAAGCTATTGATTCGAATGTGTGTGATGCATATGCACATGATTTTAGCGCTCATACCCATGTTCATGATACTAATATTCACTATGCCTATGCTCATGATTCCAATGTTAGTAATGCACATGTTCATGCACATGTTCATGCCTCTGATGTTGAAGATGCACATGTTTCTGCTCAATTTTCTGTGGCAGAGATTTTGGACTTACTTAAGGAGGCCAAAAACCAAGCCTAATTTTGAAACTTTCATTGTGCAGTTACTTATGAAGGATGAGGACAAGGCACGCCAACTATGCGAGGTAATTACATCTTTCAGCGTGCACGACCTCGGATGGACACATTACGTGGAAGAAAACAACGTACTTCAGTACGGGCCAATCAGCAGCGAGGAAGATCTGGACGACTACCAAGACCATCACGACCATGTATTCATTGAACCTCCATCGGCTGAACTTCAAGTCATTCCTTCTAAGCTACGAGGTATATTTCCTGTTTTTATTTCATCTCCTTGGATAGTTAGGAAGAGCATGACCTTGATAGATACATTTAGACTTTGACGGATTTATTTCAGATTTTGTGATTTTACCATCCTTGACCACGAGCATGATGACATTATTGATAGGTCATTGGATGAGTCACTGAAACTTGAGCATAATGATGATACATATTTCTATTTGAGAGATCCAGCTACCTTGTTTATTGGTGTTAGAATGCAAAAGCTAGTTCTCCCACTTGTAATATGCCGCTTGGATTCACATGGTGAATTACCCTTGGTGATACTACTAAGGTTAACCTTTCAGATCATGGCACTCACTGATTTTGCATATCATCGTGCTAGGGCACGACCGCCATGGGCGCGGTTAAAAATCCATGTCATATATATAGTAGTTTAGTTTGCTCGATTTGCTTTCTTGTATGCTTGAGAATGCTTGAGTTATTTTTATGTTGTGTGCTTGCATGTTTGATTGTGTTTTTGGTTTGTTTTGCTTTTGTTTTTAGGTGCTTGAGCAGTCCCCGCTTTTCCTTGGAGAACGTTGTCGCTGATCACCTATCAAGGTTGATGGTGGAAGTAGTGGAAAATGAGCCACCGATCATGGATGACTTCCCTGATGAGCAACTCTTTTCAGTTGCACGACTGCCCTGGTATGCACACATTGTTAATTACTTAGCGACATGTGAGATCCCTTCCTTGTGGAGTGCGCAGCATAAGCGTAGATTTTTTGTTAAGATAAAGAAATTTTATTGGGATGATCCTTGTCTGTTTAAGTATTGCCCTGACCAGATTATGCGCCGTGGTGTCCCTGATTATGAAATAGAAAGCATCATTACATTCTGTCACTCTCATGCATGTGGAGGCCATTTTTCGATGAAAAAGACTGCTGTTAAAATTCTTCAATGTGGTTTTTACTGGCCTACTATGTTTCGTGATGTTAATATTTTCTACAAATCATGTGATAGATGCCTAACATTAGGAGCTTTATCTAGGAGACATGTTACCTTTGAACCCCATTCAAGCAGTAGAGATTTTTGATTGTTGGGGAATAGACTTTATGGGACCCTTTCCTTCTTCTTTTGGCTATTTATATATATTGTTGGCTGTGGAATACGTGTCTAAGTGGATGGGAGGCTGTTTACGATTAATGGACAGCGCTTGAAACAGATTCCAGAAAAAGCGGACCCTGCGGAGTACACCGTTTCTCTCGTAGACCCTGTCTACGAGGGATGATCTTTCTCCTATCTATCATTTCCCTTTTTGATTAGGTTAGGTTATTTTAGTTTGTTTGCTTTCATTCTCATTTGCTTTTGTTTGCTATTTTATGTTTTTCGGATGCCTGGACTTCCGTCTTCCTTGCTTGAGAAAGTTGACCACCATGAGGAGCCTTGGGCAAGATTTCAGATATTCTGTCAGGTGGCCTCACTCCTATTTCGATTTCCTATTCTTATTTATGCTATATATGAAAATTCAGCCAACACCCTTATGCTTATTTACATGATTAGCACACATTGAGGACAATATGAATTTCAGGTTGGGGGGTGTAGGCATACATGATCTCATGCATTATACCTTATTGAGTTTAATAGTGTTGAATTGAGTATGCTACTAGAAATTATACATGAGCTGAAATTTTTACTTATTATAAATGTTGCTTTCATATGGATCGGCCTATACATTGATTGCATGCGTGATAACCTGAAGGAAGAACATTATGTGATTCACACACGAACACTTGATGTGCAGTGGCAATTATACTCACCAGAGGAATGAGCATACTATTGTTAATCTAGACCATGATTTCAGCATTAGCTAGTGTTGAGTATTGCATGGAGAGAGGGAAAAAAAAAGTTCTTGAGCTTGATCAAGCTGTGCCTAAACGACTATTAGGTGATCTACTGAGTAACCGGGAGTTCTTGCCTCAGGAAGCTGGGAGCTCGCGTAAAAAGGTAAAACCACTAATAGCTAAAAAAACTATTCAGTGTTTTGCTAAGTAACCGGGTCTCTGCGCCTCAAGAAGCGGAGAGTGCTCGCGTAAAACGGCAAAGTGTCTGATAGTTGAAAAGAAAAAAAAAAGAGAAAAACAAAAGGAGCATGTTGTACTTAAAGTGCGAGGGTTGGATGATTGGTCATGAAAATAGTAGTGTGTTTGGACTAATGGTAGGTAGAAGTTGCTTCCGTACGTAACATTTATTTGTCACGTCACATGTGTTCGTCTAGATGGTGATTAGCATGTTTGAAGTGTAAAAGTTAATTTCATGTGTTAGTAGGATGTGTATGAGTATAATAAGTTTTCTTGCTCTGTACTGTGTAAAACACTATTGACCTGATAAGGCAGAATTTTTATCATGCATGTCTACATCTTTGGACCGTTGGTGTGCTTAATTATATTTTATGCGCTTTGAATTGCTAGAGACTAGCAATAAGCTGGTTTGGAGGTGTGATGAGTGCATGAAAGTGCATTCTGAACAACCTTATAACCATCTCAATTGTTAGATTATTATCCTTAATCAACATCTTTACTACTATTTTTATATCTATATGGTGGTTCACATAGTTGTTTGGAAAATGCAGGAAATCGGAGCTAAAAGAAGCTGAAAAGAGTATATGGATCAACTTCAAAAATTAAACTGTACCTGCTCATGAAAAACCAGATGATGTGCCATATATGGTTGGAAAGCTCTTGAAGTCTAGATTCTGGAGAATTTTACGGTTTGTGATTCCGAGTTTCCTAGATGATGTTACGGCAATTTTACTACCAATGGCGCAGTCTGGATGACAAAACAGTAAATACGCTGGAAAGTCCGATCAATCCGACACCTAGAGTAGGATCGATCCGACTATGCAGAAACCTAATAGAACGCATACTTTTCAGCTGTACACAGTCAGATCGATCCCTCCATCCATCCTACTGAGTCCGATCGATCCGACACCCATAGTCCGATCGATCCGACTATGTAGAAACCTGACAGAACGCATACTTTTCAGCTGTACACAGTCAGATCGATCCCTCCATCCATCCTACTGAGTCCGATCGATCCGACACCCATAGTCCGATCGATCTGACTCGGGCGTAGCCAGAAATTGAAGATTTTGATGCAAGGGATCGATCCTACACCTATAGAGGGATCGATCCTACTTTCCCAGTGAAAAAAATCAACGGTTTAGATCTAATCCGAGAATGGGGAGACTTTGGGGTTATAAATAGGAAACTTAGGGTTAATCAAAGGGGTGTTCTTGGACATTTTTGGAGGCTCTTTTCTGAACATTTTCCAAAGGAAGAAGATGAAGGAATCTCCATCCATGACCGAGTAATCCGCGGGCATGGCGGACGGATGATCTAGCGAGGACTAGGGCTTCTTCTCCAACAATGGGTCATAGTTTTAATCTTTATTGTTAAACTCTTTTCTATGTATTGGATCTTCAAAGATTATTTTCCGATTATAGATTTCTATGTCGATGATTAATATTATGAATCCAGTCATGCTTCTTTCATGATCTTATAATCCCATAGTTATCTCTTTTGATTCTCCTACCGAGTCTTGCGAGACCTTTGCTATGCATTGCCCGTAGTGACAGCTGGTATTGTGTATTCTTAGGGATATGGTAAGACAAGGTTGGGGCTCTATCCCGAGGAATCTTTGCTATGCATTGCCGATTGTGAGAGTTGGTATTGTGTATTCTTAGAGATCCGGTTAGATAGAGTTAGGGCTTTGTCCCGATGAACTTTTGTTGCGCGTTGCCTGTAGTGACAGCCGATATCATGTATTCTTAAGTTTGGGTTGGATGAAGTTAGAACTATAATAAGGAAGAATCAATTGTAGGTAGAGACACTTTTGTATTTTGTTAAGTTTATAGTTCCATATCTTCCGGTTAAGGTGATTGGGATGTGAATCCCTTAACTGAGTATTATATGAACCATTGAGAAGAGAAGAACCTAAATCCGAGTGAAGTGATTCCTGAAGCCTAGCCTCGTTCAAATCTTGATTTCTTTCGTTAACTTTATCTTATCATTACATCTTCGATCTATTTTCTTAACTTTTATGCTCTTGATTGTTTTCGATCTATTATTATCTATGTTTCTGGATCTTTCCTGCTTGTCTCTCTGTGGGTTCGACCTCTCTTATGTTGTACTCTACCGCGACCACTGTACGTGACACATTTGAGCGACATCACTCGACCACGTGGGTCGAGGGCCGTTTTCCTATTGGTTTGATTCCGCGTCGGGTACGATCGGGCGATCGTATGGTAGTTTTTGACCCAGAGGATATTTTGGTAAATATGCCCCCTGATGGTCAGTTTCACACCTGTGTTACACATACGGTCTTGGATTGTTGTATGTGAATGATTAGAACCTTAAGGGTGCATTCGATCGGAAGATTTGAACTCGATCGGGAAAGATCGAATTGGACGGCCGAGATCGGTTCTGATCTCTATATATACCCAGACCCTTTCTCTCTCTTTTCTTCTTCCCTGTCGTTGTCTCCCTTTCTCTCTCTTTTTCTCTCCTACCGGCTGAACTAGGGCTTGGAGGTGCGGTCTTCGAGAAGCGGATCTTGGCGGTTAAACTGGTTGGACGCGTGGAGGAGCTGCCCTACTTGATCAAGTAGGTGTTTCTACCTCGATCTTGTGATCGGGTTCTCCTAGGATAGGTTTATTGTGATTTCGATGTAGGAGTACTTGGTAGACTGTTGTGTAGATTAATGCTTGATTATTATAGCTTGCTTGGAGTATCCCTACCGTGTGATTTCCGTATTTTATCGGACGATTCTCTTATTATCGCCGTTTTGTCGATTTTCGGCTATTGAGACCTAGATTTGAGATTTAACCATCAAAATCATGTTTTCTTCATACCAATAGCTTCTCCATCATTTATTACGCATGCATGCAAATTTTCATTGTTTTCCAACAATATTTGATCATTCAAATACAAGAAATTGGATTTCCGGCACTGTTCTGAGGAACTGTGCATTAGGCTCGACGGTCGATCGTCGGATTGACCGTCAGGCGTTGATACGCTTCTTTCTGGCCTGACGGTCGGATCGACCGTTGCATCTACCGTCAGGCTCTGTCGTGTTTTGGACCTCCCACGGTCGATGTTCCGATCGACCGCGGGCTCCTTCCCTTTTTACATTCTGCCTCACGGTCGACCGTCGAATCGACCATCAGGCTCTGTCTCATTTTGGGCCTCCCAAGGTCGATCGGTACATCGACCGTGGCCCTTATGCTTTTCCCTCGTTTGGCCCCACGGTCGACCGTCGGATCGGCCGTGGCATCGACCGTGGCCTCACGGTCAACCATCGGATCGACTGTCGCATCGACCGTAGACCCCTGAGCAGTGTTTTCTGGTTTCCTTTGATTGGTTTTCATTCATGATAGATATCCAATCATGTTAGGAAGCATACACGTTGTTTTCACGGGATATTTAAGGGATTTCTATCGAGATTGGGAATTAGATCGGGAGTTTAACCTCTTTTTCGAATTTACAGTTTTTACCCGCATTTAAATACTTGGCTGGATAGTAGTTTAAATGCTTATTGCTTCCCTAGCAGTTAGCTAACTATGAGTGTTAGCTAACGAGGTATTGTGGAACCTTAGCCCGATGTCGGCGAGTGCCGAGGGCTATTGTATAACTATTGAACCTATAATTGATGTTGTGGCATATAGAGACATCTAGGATAGATGTTTGCATAGGTTCATGCACTGTATGCATTAGAGGCATATCAGGTTAGGCGGGCAATAGGTTGATCGCCGATCCGAGGCTCTCGGGTAGCTCAGATCTAGCTTTAGGACAGCAGCTGGGTAGTACGGATTCAGGCGTGATTGTATAATTGGAATCTTATGTTATTGAGGATGTGTTATAGTTGTCTAAGATCTTTGCTTTGAGGTTTAGAGGTCGTGGTGTCTTCCCAAGGCCGAGTGCTAAGGACGGTTGTCAATGTCCCTGACACGGTCCCCAGGCAGTGGTTTCCTGCTAGGTAAAGGTGATCCTACTAGTTCTGGTTCTTGTTCCTCCCAGCGTGTTGGTTGATGCTCCCAGCGTGGTCGGTCGAGAAGAGTAGGATCTCTTGGGGAGTCGATAGGGGTCTTCGGACCCCGTGGCATTCCTTAGGCTTGAGCGGGAAGACATCACTGTTGTTGTTTTCCTCCTTTCAGTGTGCCGAAGAGTAGAACCCTACTGAGCTTATCGCTCACTCCTACCCGGGCTGCGTTTGCAGGTGCAGGCGCCAGTTCTTCCTCACTAGAGCCGGTGGGAGCGACCTTTGGCGGCGCGACTACTTCCAGAGGTGTTTGAGGTTGCAGCAGGACGACTATTATACTTTTGGTAGTTTTGTATATCGTAAACATCTTTCGAGGATTTTTGGATTATATATACAATATCTTTCCCTTGGAGGAGTTTGATAAAAAATTGTATCAGATGTTTAAACAGTAAAACTTGATTTATTTTTGAATTGAATTATAGCTTTATCTCTGGAAGTTAAATTGTTTAAGATTAACTCTTCTTTTTCGCAAATGTATCGCGCCAGTTGGATGTGAATAGTGATAGGAACCCTCACGCCCCGTCCTAAATGGGTTTTCTGGATCAGGGTGTGACACTAGTCAAGTCATGTAGCTAGATTAGTCAGAGTCTAGGAGCTGTATCGATGACTTGATGGATGGATGGAATCTATGTATGTTGATTGAGGATTTGATTTGATGATCTGATTTGAGGATCTGACTTGAGGATTTGATCTGATTGAGGATGTATTACTGAGGATGTTGGACATATACTAGTATACTGAGGCCGGTATAGAGTCTATAGAGGTCTGGATGAGGATTGGCGGCCGGACGCGGTGTTGTGAATGTAAGACTGCCCAGACTAGCTAGACCATACTAGGATCAGTAAACTAGCTTAGGTGGGTGTGTAGGTTGTGTTGCCTATAATAGTATACTTAGGCCTGTATAGAGTCTATAGGGGTCTGGGTGAGAGTTGGCGGCCTGACGCGGTGCTGTGCATGTAAGACTGCCCAGACTAGCCAGACCATACTAGGATCAGTATATTAGGATAGGTGGTGTCACACCCCGACCCAGAAAACTCATCTAGGACGGGGCGTGAGGGTTCCTATCTCTAATCATCTTCAATTGGCGCGATACAAAGCGGAAAAGATGGATAATTTAAACAATTTATATTCCAGAGGTGAAACATATATTCAATTCATATATATACATCATGTTGTACTGATACGAGATCTGATACAAAATCTTCCAAGGAAAGATATAAATACATTAATCCCAAAAGTCCTCGAAGAGTTCCAAAATACATGAACTATCAAAATGTACAACAGATTATCCTCCAGCAAACCTCAAGCACCCATGGATGTACTCGCGCCGCCAAAGGCCGATCCCGTCGGCTCCACCGAAGAAGAACTGTCGCCTGCACCTGCAAACGCAGGCCGGGTAGGAATGAGCGAGAAGCTCAGTAGGGTTCTACTCTACGTTACACAGAAGGGAGGAAAACAACAACAGTGTTGTCTCCCCGCTCAAGCCTAAGGAATGCCACGGGGTCCCACAACCCCTATCGACTCCCCAAGGGATCCTACTCTTCTCAACCGACCACGCTGAGAACATCAACCAACACGCTGGGAGGAAAGAATCAGAACCAGTAGGATCACCGTTACCCAGCAGGAAACCACTGCCTTGGGACCATGTCAGGGACATCGACACCCATCCTTAAGACTTAGCCTAGGGAAAATGACATGACCTCTAAACCTCAAACACTGATCAGAGTCAACTACCACCAATCCTCAAGAACAAGATATTTGATTACAAGATCACACCCTAATCCTGACTACCCAGCCACGGTCCTAAGGCTAGATCCGAGCTACCCGAGAGCCTCGGATCGGCGACCCAAACCATCGCCCGCCTAACCTCATATGCCTCTAATGCACACAATGCGTGAACCTATGCAAACATCTACCCTAGATGTCTCTATATGCCACAGCATCATTTATAGGTTCAACAGATATACAATAGCCCTCGGCACTTGCCGGCAAGAGGCTAAGGTTCCACAATTCCTCATTAGCTAGGACTCATAGCTAGCTAATGGTTAGGCAATCAAATAAGCATTTAACTACAATCAAAAATGTATTAAATGCAATCAAAACCATAGATTTGCCTAAAAAGGAAAGTACTCGAACCAATCCTCAAATTCGATAGAAATCCTTTGAAAACTCCACAAAATCCCCATGCAAGCTTCCCAACATGTTTAGATATTAATCACTAGTGAAAGCCATTCAAGAAAAGCCAGGAAACAATACTTAAGGGCCCACGGTCGATGCGACGGTCGATCCGACGGTCGACCGTGAGGCCACGATCGATGTCACGGTCGATACCACGGTCGACCGTGATGCCAAAACGAGGAAAACCACATGGGTGATGGTCGATCGGTCCATCGACCGTGGGAAGCCCAAAACGAGACAGAGCCTCACGGACGATGCGACGGTCGATCCGACGGTCGACCGTGAGGCGGGATGAAAAAGGGTGGAAGCCCGCGGTCGATCGGTCCATCGACCGTGGGAGACCAAAAACCCGACAGAACCTGACGGACGATGCGACGATCGATCCGACGGTCGACCGTCAGGCCTAGAAAGAGCGTATCAACGCTTAACGGTCGATGCACCGATCGACCGTCGAGGCTTAGGCACAGTTCATCATAACAGTGCCGGAAATCCAATTTCTTGGATTTCAAGGATCAAATTTTGATGGAAAACAATGAGATTTTGCAAGCATACGTAATTAACGATGGGGAATCCAATGGTGCAAAGAAATCATATTTTTGATGGTTAAATCTCCAATCTAGGTCAAAACGGGCAAAAACCGACGAAACGGCGATAATACGGAAATCAACCGTTAGAATACGAAAATCGTGAGTTAGGAATACTTCAAACCATCCACTTCACAAGTGCAATGAGCTACATAACATTCTAACAAGTATTACTACAGCAAAAAGGCATTAAACCTATCCTAGGAGAACCCGATCACGAGATCGAGGTAGAAACACCTACTTGGGCAAGTAGGGCAGCTCCTTCACGCGTCCAACAAGTCGAGCCGCCAAGATCCGCGCTCCGAAGCCCAAGTCTCCAAACCCTAGCTCAGCCGAAGGAGAGAGAGAGAGAGAGAACGACAGGAAAAGAGAAGGAAAGAGAGAGAAAGGGACATGGCTTATATAGAGATTCGGATCGATCTCAGTCGTCCGATTCGATCTTTCCCGATCGAGCTCCGATCCTCCGATCGGACGCACCCTAGAGATTCTAATCAAACACATACATAAATCCAAGGCAGTGTGTGGAACGCGGGTGTGAAACTGACCACCAGGGGGCATATTTACCAAAATGCCCCTGGGGCTGAAAACGCCAAACGATCGCCCGAGCGTACCCGACGCGGAACCAAACCAACAGGAAAACGGCCCTCGACCCACGCGGTCTAGCCAGGTCAGAGGGACGGGCCCTCACAATCTAACAACCTTAAAAAGAATTTCGTCCCGAAATTCAAGGTTGAAGCCGGGGAAAAAGAAACAACTAGGCCTACCTGCACAACAAGGCTACAACTAGGGGCGCCAACGCCCACAACAAGGAATATACCTGAAGAGGCGAACAGTCGGGGAAATGATAAGTGCATGAAAGTGCACTCTGAACAACCTTAAAACCATCTCAATTGCTATATCTTCACCCTTAATCAACTTCTTTAGCACTATTTTTATAGTATATGTTACTTCACATAGTTGCTTGGAAAATGCAGGAAATTGGAGCTGAAAGAAGTTGAAAAGATTATATGGGTCGACTTGGAAGATGAACCTGTACCTGATGATGAAGAACCAGATAATGTACCATATATGGTTGGAAAGCTCTTGAAGTCTAGTTTCTGGAGAATTTTACTGTTCGTGATTCCAAATTTCCTAGAGGAAGTTACAATATTTTTCGTACAAGTGCGCAGTGCCGAGTGAATAGTGACGGTCGACCGTCAAATCCTCACGGTCGACCGTCGCGCCCGAAAATCCTCACGGTTGACCGTCGCATCATCCGTGGCATCGACCGTCGCCCTCAAAAATCCTCACGGTCGACCGTGGCGCCCGAAAATCCTCATGATCGACTGTCAGATGCTCACGGTCGACCGTCGCATCGACCGTGGCATCTACCGTCAGTCTCAGTCAAGGAAAATACTTCGCAGGGTCGATGCGAAGATCGACCGCCGCTTGTCAAAATAAATTATGCATCTCACGGTCGACCGTCAGGGTCTCACGGTCGACCGCCAGACCAGCCAGGGGCGGATAACGGGTTTAAACTTAACCCGAGTTTGCTAATTCTTGGACCCTATAAATAGGAAACTTAGGGTTACTCAAGAGGGAGTTCTTGGACGTTTTTGGAGGCTCTTTTCTGGACCTTTCCCAAAGGAAGAAGATGAAGGAATCTCCATCCATGGCCGAGTAATCCACGGGCATGGCGGACGGATGATCTAGCAAGAACTAGGGCTTCTTCTCCAATAATGGTTCATCGTTTTTAATCTTCATTGTTAAACTCTTTTCTATGTATTGGATCTTCAAATATTATTTTCAGATTATAGATTTCTATTTGAATGATTAATATTATGAATCCAGTCATGCTTCTTTCATGATCTTATAATCCAATAGTTATATCTTTTGATTCTCCTACCGAGTCTCACGAGACCTTTGCTATGCATTGCCCGTAGTGACAGCTGGTATTGTGTATTCTTAGGGATCTGGTAAGACAAGGTTGGGGCTCTATCCCGTGAGATCTTTGCTATGCATTGCCGATTGTGAGAGTTGGTATTGTGTATTTTAGAGATCCGGTTAGAGTTAGGGCTTTGTCCGGATGAACTTTTGCTGCGCGTTGCCTGTAGTGACAGCCGGTATCGTGTATTCTTAGGTTTGGTTGGATGAAGTTAGAACTGTAAAGGGAAGAACCAGTCGTAGGAAGAGACATTTATATTTTATCAGATTCATAATTTCATATCTTCCGGTTACGGTGATTGGGATGTGAATCCCTTAACTGAGTATTATATGAACCATTGAGAAGAGAAGAACCTAAATCCGACTGAAGTGATTCCTGAAGCCTAGCCTCATTCAAATCTTGATTTCTTTCGTTAACTTTATCTTACCATTACATCTTCGATCTATTTTCTTAACTTTCATCGCTCTTGATTGTTTTCAATTCATTGTTATCTGTGTTTCTGGATCTTTCCTGCTTGTCTCTCTGTGGGTTCGACCTCTCTTATGTTGTACTGCACCGCGACCGCTGTGCGTGACACATTTGAGCGATGTCAAAAATTGGCGTCGTTGCCGGGGAGACGGTTTAGAAAAGCGCCAGAATCAGATTACAGAGATTGTAGACACCGAAAGCGGTAACTTCGTTCATTTTCTTTAGTCTTTATTTCTTTATTTTGGTTTTGATTTTTTCTTCTCTATTAGGATTGTTTTCTTTTTATTCGGTTTTAGTTAGTAAGCTTAGTTTCAATTATTGTTTTTGCTTATTTTCTTTAGTTGGTTTGCATCTTTTGGATTGTGTGTTTGTTGGTGTATGCCTCGGTATAGAGACGAACTAGGCAGATTTGCTAGACGTCCCGAGGGTGATTCTGAAACTTCTGATAGTGAGACATATATTGTTGATCTCTTTGACGCACTGTCACGCCCCGCCCCAATTAATTATAAAATATCCCAATGATTTATTTAAAATTTTGGCATGACCCTTGGGCGCGGGGACGTGAGATCACTATTACAACATGTCAATCACTAATAAACATACTTTACAACATTCAATCACATCTATCAGGGACACATTCACCCACTTACATTCATTCATGTTTTATGTACATAGGATTTGTAACATCAAAATACAGGATGTGACAACCCAAATTTACTATATACAACCCTCTTTTCGAATTCCATCATATACATGCCTTTTTATACATAAATAAAAGAAGCAAAAAATACAGAATGACTCCTCAGCACAGTACATGATCTCCATGGGATGCAGTGGTCTCAGGCCTACCTGCACCAAAAACCAAAAACCCAAACAATGAGCTCGAAAGCCCAGTAGGAGTCACCTGACACACTCTAGGACACTGGTGTACACCCACCTATCCTAGTATACTGCCCAAGTATGGTCTGGCTAGTATGGGTAAGTCTTACACGCACAGTCGCCGCGTCCGGCCGTCAATGCTCGCCCATACCCCTATAGACTCTATACCCAGCCCCAGTATACTAGTATAGGTACAACATCATATACTAGCTTACTGATCCTAGTATGGTCTGGCTAGTCTGGCTAAGTCTTACACGCACAGTCGCCGCGTCCGGCCGTCAATGCTTGCCCAGACCCCTATAGACTCTATACAGGCCTCAGTATACTAGTATAGGTCCATCACATCCTCAAATCAGATCATCAAATCAGATCAAAACCTCGAGTCAAGTCAAAGTCCTTGATCGACATACGGAGATCAAAATCCATCCGTCAACTCGTCGACATATCCCCTAGACTCTGACCAGTCTAGCTATAGGACCTGACTAGACCCAACCACAATCCCTGTCCTAAGACAGCCTGACATTCCTAGCATGTATGCATAAGCCACACAACATCAGCATATAATCAAATATAGAAATTCATAAGTTCTCATATATGCATACAATACAGGAGAAGCTTAGTATAACATTCCATAGCATAATTAAGCAAGTACAGGGCTCAACTAGCCCAACACACCATAACATAGCATGCAACCATCATCACAAAGGTATAGCTATAAAACATGGCATACCACACAACATTGCATCACATATAAACATAACACGACATATAGCAGGCATATCATAGATACACACATTCCTAGTAGGAGGTAACTCCTACCTTAAAAGGACAGTCAAAGCGCTCCTTAAGTCCGGGGATCCACGTCATGCTCCGATCCTGACAGCCGCTCAACCGATCGTCTAAAGCACACAAAGCAAGAACGATCAGGCAGGCCCTAAAAGGAATTGAAACTACTAGAAATAGATGGCGCTCGAAAAGCCAGTCGAAACGGCGCGGAAAATGACGAAATCATACATCAAAGGGATCTCGCGCACATAGCGAACAATTAACGTGCACTGTGAGCACAAGGTGCTGGCCAGCGCCTTGTGGCAGCAGCTGCGTACCAAGGCAGCAGCTACGCACGCGCACAACATCGCCATCCTCCCCAGGAAGATCGCCGGAGCTCGCGCCGGAGCTCCGTCGAATCTCCAAATCAGGGTGCTCAAGCACCGGGAAGACCACCAGAGGGGAAAAGGGAAACCACTCACTGTCCCTGGCAAGATTCCCAAGGAGGTCGGCGGCCACGACTAGAGAAGGGCCAGCCGGAATCCTCACCGGAATCCATGGCCGGAAGAAGAAACGGGGCTGCCGTCTTGGGAAAAACCCCAGGGACAGGGGACGGCGTCGAGGTTCACCCCTATCCTTTCCCGGCGCTGCAGTCGCCGGGAAGAGGAGTGGCGTCAACTCCGACGTCGTCTCTGGCGACCCATCGCCGGAAAACCGTTAAAACCCCCAACCCTCACCAAAAACTCCGAGGAAACCCATGAAAACCGCGAAAACAAAGGGGGAAAAGAGCTGGAAGCCTACCTCAGTTGAGATCGGGAAGAAATCCGGCGGAGACCCACTGGATCTTCACTCCACAGCGAGCTCCACCGCTCCTCCTGGTTCTTCCTCCCTTCCTTCTTCCTTCTCCGGCGCCGATCTCTCTTCCTCGCTGCCGATCTCGCGCCCTCTTTAACTCCGGCGCCGACGATCTCCTCCTTCACCCTCTCGATCTCACTTCCTCTCTCTCGATCTCACTCCCTCTCTCTCTCTCTCTCTCTCTCTCTCTCTCTCTCGATGGTAGCCGAAGAAAGAAGAAACGAAGGAGAAGTCTCGAGTTTTCTTGAAGGGTGGGGTGGTTTTTGCAGAAAACACCTCGCAAGCCCCAAAATTACACAATTTCCTTCAAATCTTATAGAAAAACCCTTAATTGCAAATAGGTCCTTACACGCACAGTCACAAAACTTCACATCATACTTTAATTATGGCTGAGCACGAGGAAGAACAACCTCCTAGGAGTTTGCAAGAATACTTGCATCCTACTCGCACTGCTACACCTTCATGCATCATGTTTCCACCTAATGCAGCACATGTTGACTTTAAACCTGGCATGATTCAGTTGCTTCCTATCTTTCATGGGATGGAAAATGAAAATCCATATGTGCATATTAGGGAGTTTGAAGAAGTAGTAGCGACCTTCCATACCAAACCAGGTGCACTAGATATGATCCGACTTAAGTTCTTTCCCTTCTCACTGAAGGATAGAACAAAGAGTTGGTTATATTCCCTGAGGCCACGATCTATACGATCTTGGGCTGAAATGACACAGATATTTTTCAACAAGTATTTCCCACAGCACAAAACCAATGCACTTAAGAGACAGATTTCGATCTTCACACAGAAGGATAGTGAAACTTTGTATCAGGCGTGGGAACGATTTAAAGACATGTTGAATTTATGTCCTCATCATCGATATGAAAGTTGGCGTCTTGTTAGTTATTTCTATGATGGTTTAATTGTTAGAGAACGTCAATTTGTTGAGATGATGTGCAATGGTGAATTTTTGCAAAAAGATCCTGATGCAGCAATTAAATACTTGACTGAGCTTGCTGAGAAAGCTCATACATGGACTGGACCGGATGCAACAGAAAGTACAAACAGGGCCAGACCACCACCGCGGCAGCCATGTGGAGGAATTTATCAGTTGCGGGAGGAGGATGCACTCAAGGCTAAAGTGGAGAGTCTAACAAGGGAGCTGGAGCTATTAAAGACCAAAGATATGATGGCTGCTCAAACCTCTTCATACAATGAACCTACAAGGCCGGCTGGGTCGTGTGCGATCTGTCAAGGCGTGGACCACCAGATTGATGATTGCTCACCTATGCTGAGATGAGAGGTGTCTACGACGAGCATTGCAACGCTATAGGCGGATTCAGGAGGTCGTACACTCCCTATTCAGAGACGTATAATCCAGGATGGCGAGAGCATCCGAACTTCAGCTGGAAGTCGAACGCTCCACAGAGCAACGAGCATCATCAACCGCCACCTAATAAGCTGGTTGGGGGGTGTGATAAGTGCATGAAAGTGCACTCTGAACAACCTTAAAACCATCTCAATTGCTATATCTTCACCCTTAATCAACTTCTTTAGCACTATTTTTATAGTATATGTTACTTCACATAGTTGCTTGGAAAATGCAGGAAATTGGAGCTGAAAGAAGTTGAAAAGATTATATGGGTCGACTTGGAAGATGAACCTGTACCTGATGATGAAGAACCAGATAATGTGCTATATATGGTTGGAAAACTCTTGAAGTCTAGTTTCTGGAGAATTTTACGGTTCGTGATTCCGAGTTTCCTAGAGGAAGTTACAACATTTTTCGTACCAGTGCGCAGTGCTGAGTTAATAGTGACGGTCGACCGTCAAATCCTCACGGTCAACCGTCGCACCCGAAAATCCTCACGATCAACCATCGCATCATCCGTGGCATCGACTGTCGCGCTCAAAAATCCTCACGGTCGACCGTGGAGCCCAAAAATCCTCATGATCGACCGTCAGATGCTCACGGTCGACCGTCGCATCGACCGTCAACCTCTGTCAAGGAAAATACTTCGCAGGGTCGATGCGAAGATCGACCGCCGCTTGTCAAAATAAATTATGCATCTCACGGTCGACCGTCAGGGTCTCACGGTCGACCGCCAGACCAGCCAGGGGCGGATAACGGGCTTAAACTTAACCCGAGTTTGCTAATTCTTGGACCGTATAAATAGGAAACTTAGAGTTACTCAAGAGGGAGTTCTTGGATGTTTTTGGAGGCTCTTTTCTGGACCTTTCCCAAAGGAAGAAGATGAAGGAATCTCCATCCATGGCCGAGTAATCCGCGGGCATGGCGGACGGATGATCTAGCAAGGACTAGGGCTTCTTCTCCAACAATGGTTCATCGTTTTTAATCTTCATTGTTAAACTCTTTTTTATGTATTGGATCTTCAAATATTATTTTCAGATTATAGATTTCTATGTGAATGATTAATATTATGAATCCAGTCATGCTTCTTTCATGATCTTATAATCCAATAGTTATATCTTTTGATTCTCCTACCGAGTCTCACGAGACCTTTGCTATGCATTGCCCGTAGTGACAGCTGGTATTGTGTATTCTCAGGGATCTGGTAAGACAAGGTTGGGGCTCTATCCCGTGAGATCTTTGCTATGCATTGTCGATTGTGAGAGTTGGTATTGTGTATTCTAAGAGATCCGGTTAGAGTTAGGGCTTTGTCCCGATGAACTTTTGCTGCGCGTTGCCTGTAGTGACAGCCGGTATCGTGTATTCTTAGATTTGGTTGGATGAAGTTAGAACTGTAAAGGGAAGAACCAGTCGTAGGAAGAGACATTTATATTTTATCTGATTCATAATTTCATATCTTCTGGTTAAGGTGATTGGGATGTGAATCCCTTACCTGAGTATTATATGAACCATTGAGAAGAGAAGAAGCTAAATCCTAGTGAAGTGATTCCTGAAGCCTAGCCTCATTCAAATCTTGATTTCTTTCGTTAACTTTATCTTACCATTACATCTTCGATCTATTTTCTTAACTTTCATCGCTCTTGATTGTTTTCAATTCATTATTATTTGTGTTTCTGGATCTTTCCTGCTTGTCTCTCTGTGGGTTCGACCTCTCTTATGCTGTACTGCACCGCGACCGCTGTGCGTGACACATTTGAGCGATATCAGGAAACTCCCGACGCATGCGATCCTCTCGCTCCCATGTAAGACTCTCTGCACTGCCATGAGCGAACTGTGCCCACAACGTCGGACAGTCTCGGCGAAAGTGCCCGGTCTGCCGGCACTCGAAGCACACAGGAGGTCCAAGCGCTAGCTGCTGTCTCTGGCCTCCTCCTCCGGACGTCTGCCCCTGAGGCCCTGCCGGAAGAAGTGGCTGGCCTCCCTGCCTGGGCTGCTGTTGGTACTGGGGTGGGTGACGCTAGTAAGGCCACTGGTGTCGTGAGTACCTTTGCCGCGACCTCCACGAACCTCCTCTGCCCTGAGTTGCTCTCTGTGGCTGTCTCAGGAGTGGTTAGATCCTTTACATCTTTTGAACCTTTGTTAGTTAGTCTCCTACGGGAGTATATAAATGTTGTATCTGAATCTTCCCCTCTTCGAGGATATGTATATTAAACTTTGGGCTTGTAAATCTTTGATTTGAGGTTCTGTTGATTATAGTCTTTTAAATTGAGGGTGTTTTGATTAACTGCTTAGGGAAACCAATAGGTTAGAGGGAACCCTCGTCAAATTTTTCCGCGTTTGTTACGTTCCGGTTCATGTCGCCCGGCCTAGTTGGGCTTTCGCGGGTTGGGGTGCGACAATCGATCTTCTGAAAAACTACTCTTTGTTTGCTTCAGCCACATAAATGATCGATCGTATATAGGGAGAAGATTGATCTTTTTTATCCCAAAATCACTCCTGTTTTATACGAGATCGATCTTCTATGGGTAGAAGATCGATCCTTTGAAATTATACTCTCTGTCAGCTTTGCGCATAGAAGATCGATCTTTTAATGCAAAGAAAATCGATCTTGTAATGCAGAGATGATCAATCTTTTAATTCTAACAATTCCAGCTTCTTTCTTAGCACTGTACATTGGTACCAAATATGTTGTAACGTTTTATAGGAAACTCAGAATCATGAACCGTAAAATTCTCCAAAAACTATACTTCAAGAACTTTCTAATGATATATGGTATATCATCTGGTTCTTCACGAACAAGTACAGTTTAATCTTCCAAGTTGACCCATGTAATCTTTTCAGCTTCTTTTAGCTCCAATTTCCTGCATTTTTCAAACAACTATGTGAAGTAACATATAAATATAAAAATAGTACTAAAGAGGTTGATTAAGGGTGAACAAGTAGCAATTGAGATGGTTATGAGACTGTTCAGAGTGCACTTTCATGCACTCGTCACTTATCGAAACATGCAATCAGCCAATTCCAAAGCTTCCTAGCTTATTTTGGACTCTTATTTGCCAAAGATGGTTGTTAGCCAAAAATCTATCTCACTTTGGCTAGAAATAGGATTCCTTCCTATTTCCGTGAGCCTAGTATGACTTCCCCCTGTCATATTCCATATTTACCGTGTCAACCCATGCTAGAGACCTAGGCCAAGTGGATTTATGACATTTGCACGCTCAGTTTGGCCTCTATAGCCTAACTGCCTTCCACCAGGCGAATCGAGTCCTAGTCCAACAAGCACTCCCGCACAACAAGGACTTTCTCCGTGCCAAAACCTTCCTTTGCCTCAAGTTCTTCCAAGATCCCAATCCAAGTGGAATTAGGACTTTTGCATGATTGGTTTGCTTCAGCTGGCCAACCACGTCGCGCCTTGGCATTTCGAGTCCTAGTCCAACCCGGACATGGCCGCCTTGTCGCGTCGCACGGGCGCTCTGCGTGCCATCACGCGTGCCGCGCGCGCGCATGCCCCGTGCGCCTTCCTGGGTTGCCTTGGCGAACGTCACGCTCGCTTGCCTTGTCGCATGGCGCGTCGTACTTCGTGTTGGGTGATAATACATGAAAAGTGTACAAATCACCCTTTTAACTAGGTCATGTTAGTCTCCGAGCAGTGCTATTTTGATAGTTTATGATGTATTTCAGGTATAAGAGCATTCAATGAAGATTAAATCAAGTTTGGTGCTAAAACGAGGCTATTCTGACAATTCTGTTCAAGCCAGATCGATCCGGGATGAAAAAAAGATCAATCTAATCATTCCGGCAAGAAGCAGTCCAAGTGTAGAAATCCAGATCGATCTTATCCAAAGAAGATCAATCTACTTTTGTGACAGAGAGTTAACATAGAGCTCTTTTCAAGAAGATCGATCTACTTCAAAAGGGATCGATCCGAACCTGGAAGCGCCAGTCATCTGTAGAAAGAAGATCGATCTGTTTTCCAAGAAGATCGATTTTGGTCGAGCAAAATCCAGATCCTGAGTTCACGGAACGAAGAAGATCGATCTCTTATCAAAGGGGGATCGATCTCTTTTGGCTCTGCGAGAAAAATCAAGGGCTGAGATCTAATCCGAGTTAGGGTTTTACAAAAGCCTATAAATAGACTTCTTTGGGAGATTTTTGGGGGCCTCCATAGACGAATTTTCATCATCTTCTAGGGTTTTTCCTTCGCTTCTTCTCGACAACTTGAGGTTAGCATCTGAAGATTGGAGCCATGGGTGGAGCGTTTCATCGACTTTCATCGACGGGTCTTCTCTTTAAGATGAGTAACTAACCTCTAGTCTAGTGATTTCTATGATGTATTAGAGATCTTATCTAGGGTTTCCTATGGATTGGAGCATGTGCTCTTTAGATGGTTTTTAATGGATAAATCTCATATTTTTATATCTCATTGGTGTTGATTTTATTTTGTGGATGGATGGTTTGTTCTTTTATGCCTCGATCTCGGTCTTGTGCACGTTAGAGACTAGGGATGGAGTTGTTTCATGATACTTTCATGCTAGAACCATGATCGATCTATGTTTATGAATCCTAAACCCTAGATTAAGATTATAGGAGTGCTAAAACAACTATCTTAGTGCTAGAACCACTGAGACCTATATTCTTAACCTATCATTTATTCTTTACTTTTGTTGATTTGGCTTCCTCGAAGTGCTAGAACCACTTTGAGTTATTCACCAAGTTTCCATTCTTTGATGTTAGTCTTTCCAACGAAGACTTCTTACGAATCTTTGTTGAGTGATAGGTAGATCTAGCCATTCTCCTATCAACCTTTGGAAAACCATCTATGATATATGAATTCGCTCTCATCTTAGGAAAACCTAGATAGTTATTGATTACGGATTAGAAATTCCTAGCTTATTCTCATAATATTATTATCCCGATTTAATTTAATTTGAGTTAAGAGTAGTTTAAAGATCAAAATCATTCACTTTCCTTAACTTTTGCTCTAGAACTATACGAGGTAATTAGACTTAACACTTGTCACGCCCCGCCCCAATTTAATATAAAATAACCAAAATTTCTCAAAAATTTGGGCATGAACCTTGGGCACGGGCACGTGAGATCACTATTACAACCTGTCAACAGATACAACTACACATTCTATGAAATACACATCTAATATTTACAACATTCACATCTCTTTTTCATTCAAGTACATAGGGTTTCAGTCATCATATACATGGTTGAGCCACGAGACTCCAATATACAATTTTTCCTTTCAAAATTGCCAACATACACAGGTGTCAAATACACAAATGGAGAGTTAAGGTAGAGTACAAAAAGAAATTGGGATACAACCCACAACCCTCTACCTACTACAAAACTAACTCTCACTCAACATGTACAAAAACTGACGCCTTGTCACCGCTGACCACCTCCATGTGGTGCACTGGTCTCAGGCCCACCTCCTGCACAACAAAACCCAGGGAAAATGAGCTGGAAAGCCCAGTAGGAGTCACCTGACACACTCTAGGACGCTGGTGTACACCCACCTATCCTAGTATCCTACCCAAGTATGGTCTGGCTAGTATGGGTAAGTCTTACATGCACAGCACCGCGTCCGGCCGCCAACGCTAGCCCATACCCCTATAGACTCTATACCCGGCCCCAATATACTAGTATAGGACAACATCCACCTATCCTAGTTTACTGATCCTAGTATAGTTTGGCTAGTCTGGGCAGTCTTACATGCACAGCACCGCGTCCGGCCGCCAACGCTCACCCAAACCCCTCTAGACTCTATACAGGCCTCAGTATACTAGTATAGGCAATACAACCTCAAATCGGATCATCAAATCAGATCAAAACCTCGAGTCAAGTCAAAGTCCTTGATCGACATACGGAGATCAAAATCCATCCGTCAACTCGTCGACATATCCCCTAGACTCTGACCAGTCTAGCTACAGGACCTGATTAGACCCAACCACAATCCCTGTCCTAAGACAGCCTGACCTTCCTAGCATGTATGCATAAACCATATACATAATAATAAACATATATAATGGTTCACAAGTTCTCATATATGCATACAATACAGGAGAAGCTAGCATAACATTCCATTGCATGACCAATAATTAACGTATTTCTAACTTTTTGCTTTGTCCTTGTTTAATTAATTATTTATGCATGGCCAATAATTATATACCACCGGATGCCACGTTGAACGATTACTTTTTACTTTCTAATTATGCACCCACTTATGTTAATGATACTTATGATTTCTCAATCTCGACATATGATTCGCATTCATACACCTATGATCCGGATTTGAGTGATCATTCATACCCTTATTGGCAATTCCAAGGTTACTATCCTCATAATGTTCAACCACAAGATTCAAGCATACCGGACCAATACTTTGCTCCTAGTTTTGAACCATCTTATCTTCCTTAAACACAATACCCACCACCCCAACATTTGTATGAGCCTGTCAGTCCCTTTGAACTACAAGCACAAGTAGATCCATCTTTAGATGAAATGACTCTTAACGATTTAGAGACTTTCGAGGCACTAACACTGATGAATAAATTTTATATCTCGCCAGTATACGAATCGGTGTGATCAATATAGCAGCAAGACGAGTATCGTACCCACAGAGATTTGTAGAGATTATTAGAGTAAAACACTAAAGAACAGAAAAGAAAGAAAATAAGGAAGGGAAAATAAGAAATATGAAGTCTCGAAAATATATGATCTAATAATGAAATAAGAAAACGACGAAAATATGATAGATGAATACTAAGGTTTCGATTTCCCTATAACATCCTCATTCTATGCATTGAATCAACAAAATCTCAGTTTAATTCCAAGGGTTCGTTCTTCCGGTATGATGATCCGTTCGGCCGCGGTCTTCACCAAGTACCCTCAATTAATTCTAGCTAATGAACCCATAACTAAGTCTTAACCAAGAATCCATTAAGCTCTGAAGAACAATCATGAACCAAGAATAGTCTTAGCTTGAACCCGACTTTGACATAAACTCATTCATTCATAGATCCTGCAAGATTAGGGAATGAACCCTCGCCCAATCTCACATAAAACAATCTATAATACTTCTATTGGCTAGATAAAGGTATTTAAGATCTCAGTTATAATAATGAATGAAACAAGAAATATAAACTGATTAAATAAATATAATCCAATAACATAGAATGATTCAGTTAGGCTACATCGGTACCTTAGAGAAGAACTAGCCACTCATGTTCATCATGAGGGCAACAAAACTAATGAAGAAATAAGATGAGAAAAAGAAAAAAAAACCAAGCCTTGAACCAGTCTCCTCTCCTCCAAACGCTGCCAAAAAGCCCCCCTCAAACCCTATAAAGAGTCCTATTTATAGCCTTAAGTGTCTCCATTCTCGGATTAGATCTAAACCATTGATTTTCTTCACTGGGACAGTAGGATCGATCCTTCCATAGGTGTAGGATCAATCTGTTGCATCAAAATCTTCAATTTCTGGCTACGCCCGAGTCGGATCGATCCTTCCATGGGTGTAGGATCGATCCTGCTAAGTAGGATGGATAGTAGGATCGATCCTACTGAGATCATCTGAAAAGTATGCGTTCTGTCAGGTTTGCGCGTAGACGGATCGATCCTACTAGGGAGAAGGATCGATCTTTCTTTCCTGAGTATTTACTGTTTTGCCATTCAAATTGCGCCATTGGTACTAAAATTGCCGTAACTTCCTCTAGGAAACTCGGAATCATGAACCGTAAAATTCTCCCGAAACTAGACTTCAAGAGCTTTCCAACCATATATGGAACATCATCTTGTTTTTCATGAACAGGTACAGTGTAATCTTTCAAGTTGATCCATGTAATCTTTTCAGCTTCTTTGCTCATTTTTCCTGCATTTTCCAAACAACTATGTGAAGCAACATATAGATATAAAAATAGTAATCAAGATGTTGATTAAGGATAATAATCTAGCAATTGAGATAGTTATAAGACTGTTCAGAGTGCACTTTCATGCACTCATCACACCCCCCAACCAGCTTATTGCTAGTCTCTAGCAATTCAAAGCACATAAAATATAACTAAGCACACTAACGGTTCAAGGACATCGACATGCATGATAAAAATTCTGTCTTATCAAGTCAATAATGTTGTACACAGTACAGAGCACGAAAACTTCTTATACTCATACACATACTACCAACATATGAAATCAACTTCTACACATTAAACATGTTAATCACCATCCATAAGAACACATGTGACGTGATAAATAAATGTTGCGTACATAAGCAACTTCTACCCACCATTAGTCCAAACACACTACTATCTTCATGACCAATCATCCAACCCTCTTACTTTAAGTACAACATGCTCTTTTTCTTCTTTTTTTTCTTTTTTTCTTCAACTATCAGACATTTTGCCTTTTTACGCAAGCACTCTCCGCTTCTTGAGGCTCAGAGACCCGGTTACTTAACAAAACACTGAGTAGTTTTTTTTTGGCTATTAGTGGTTCTACCTTTTTACGCGAGCTCCCAGCTTCCTGAGGCAAGAACACCCAGTTACTCAGTAGATCACCTAATAGTCGTTTAGGCACAGCTTAATCAAGCTCCAGAACTTTTTCTCTTTTTTTTTCTTTTTTTTCTTTTTTTTTTCTGCATGCAATACTCAACACTAGCTAATGCTAAAATCATGGTCTAGATTGATAATAACATGCTCATTCCTATGGTGAGTATAATCGTCACTGCACAGAAAGTGGTCGCGTGTGACTCACATAATGTTCTACCTTCAGGTTATCACACATGCAATCAATGTATAGGGCAATCCATATGAAAGCAGCATGTATAATAAGCATAAAAATTTCAGCTCATGTACAATTTAACACTATTATACCCACAAGGTAGCATGAATACGGTCATGAATGTCTATACCCCCCAACCTGAAATTAACATTGTCCTCAATGTGTGCATTGTAAACAATAACATACGTAGGAGGTGGCGACTGTTTCATCAAATGCTGGGGATCCCGAATCCTATGCATGATGACGCGGTGGCGCACTTGGTGGGTCAGCTGGAGTTTCCTCGGGCTACCACCCCCTCACATGTGGGACTATCTCCTCAACCCCTAGTGCCGAGACAAGCCCTGAACCCCAGGGACACATGGTCAATGATGTCCTGGAGCTTGTTGACGAGGGTGACGACCATCGTAGGGCTTGCTGGAATCTTTCCGTCTACGGCGTGGTGGAAGGTCGCATGAGGCTGGATGAGCTCAGGAGGCGACTGGACTGGTTATGGGCATCTTTCAAACCAGTGCTGGTGGCTGACGTTGACGATGGAATTTTTATGATCCGGTTTAAGTCTGAGAGCGACTGGCTCTGGGCGGTTTCCGGTGGGCCTTGGAGGGTGGGCGGCTTCCCCCTCACCCTTTACTGCTGGCAACAGGATTTTCGCCCTGGGGAGGACACGCTAAACTTTTGTCCTACCTGGGTGCGTTTCCCCGGGCTGCTGGCGGACCATTACTGGGAAGCTAGACTCCTGGAGATTGCTGGCACCATAGGCAAACCACTGGTGGTGGACCCTTCCTCAGCTGGGGCGTCGAGGTGCCGGTACGCCAGAGTCTGCATCCTGGTTCGCCTGGATCGGCCGGTGAGGAATGGGATTTGGTTGAAGAGAAAAGGAAGCAATGCTAAGTTCTTTCAGAAGTTTCTTTTCGAAGGCAGGGAGATCTGCCCCGTTTTTGGACGCCTGGATCATGTTTGTGCATCCGTTGCCCCTTCTCTTGCATCTAAGGTAGTGATTCCCAACGCCCCTGTTCCTGAGGCTATGGCTGTTATCCGCCCTAGACGGCGGCGGCTGAGGTGTAGGCGCCGGCGCGTGACGGAGATCCCTGGTCAAGAGACGGAGGAAACTGGTCATAGGGTGGGTGGGATCGTACCTGACACCCCTGTGGGCGCCCAAGAGGGTGACGACGCAGGATTGGATGCAGCCCCTGCCACCCACATAGAGGATCAGACCGCCTCTGATCCATTTTTGAATTTTGCTTTGAACCGTTCTGGCCCTGTAGTACAGCTGGAAGTAGCTGTTTCAGTCCCGGACCCGATTTTGAACCACTCTGCTGACTCTGGGTCACTCTTGGCTGTTGATCCGGGTGCTATGGAGATGGCCCAATCGGGCGAGATCGGTGTGGATTTGGCTCAACCTGCTGAGAAGTTCTTTATGTCTGGTGGGGGCGGCACCGACCCAGAGTCTGTCTCATCTGCTGAGGAGGGGATCCTTGATCCTGCGCCGGACTCGCATCCTATGGCTGAGGAGGCCCCTCCTTCACTTGGTGCAGAATCTGCCACGCCTCTCTCACGAGAGGAGATTGAGGCTCTCTACTTAGAGGGACTTGGCGACCTAATCCAGGCCCTTCTCCCCCACCTAGAGGTCGAGGAAGAGAGTGACTGGGAGGATGAGGATGAAGGTGAGGAGGACGATGTAGTTGAGAGGGAGGCTGACTCATCTGAAGTTTCTGGCCAACCTGTGCTGCTGGCGGAGCATGGGATCCCGAGGGCCTCACCCACCATTCGTCCCCAATGTTAGTCTTCTCTTGGAATTGCCGTGGGATCGGCCTCCGGAAGCTTAACCGCGTCTGCCGGAGGTTGATTTCAAGGCACTCCCCTGACCTCCTTTTCCTTTTGGAGGTTGGGATCTCTGATGAAGACTTGGTGGTTGTTTCCTCCAGGCTGGGAGCCAGTTGGGGCACGGCTCTCATCACCTGCCTCGGGCGGTTGGGGGGGATTCTCGCGGCATGGAGGGTCCATATCGGGATGGTGTCCTTCGTACATGCGTCGAGGCAGGCTTTCCATGGCATCGTGACAGGGGAGCAAGGTCAGTTTCGGGTCTCTGCGATTTATGCGGCTAGACAGAGGGGGGTGCGGTGCCATCTATGGCGGGAGCTAGCCAGAGTTTGCAATCCCTCTGGTCCTCACCTGTTCATAGGGGATTTCAATTGTATTGCCTCCCCTTTTGAGAAGCGTGGGGGGAGACCTTTCCTCTTAGGTCGAGGTGTTCGAGAGTTTCTCAATTTTATCTCCTCTGCTGGACTGATCGACCTTGGCTTCGTGAGACCTCGGTTTACCTGGTCTAATAAGAGGATGGGCCGGGAGAAGATTCTTGAGAGGCTGGACAGAGGCTTGGTGAATGAGGCATGGAAGGTGAAGTACCCAGGCTCCGTGATTCATCATCTTCCTAGATTCTCTTTTGACCACAACCCTCTCCTTCTTAAGCTCGATGGCGAGGAACGCATCCCCGGTCCCTCTCCTTTCCGGCTCGTGGGATTCTGGTTGCAAGAAAAAGAGTTCACCTCCTTGGTTGAGAGAACCTGGAAAAGGCCTAGGGATGGAAACCGCCAATATCAGTTTGCCGGGAGATTGCAAGAGATTAAGAAGACCGTCAAACTCTGGAATAGGAGGGAGGAGGCCGATCTTTTCAAGTTAGGGGTGGTAACTGAGAGTTTGCTTGCTGTCCTTTATGAGAAAGAGGAGTTGGGCATCTTATCGGAAGAAGAAGAAGTTGATTTGCGCTGTTTGGAAAATCGCCACACGGCGACTCTCTTAAGGCAGGAGGAGTTTGTCAGCCGGCGTTTCCGCCGGGATTGGGTTGTCTCGGGGGACCGCAACACCAGTTTTTTCCATGGTTTGGCAAAGAGGCGTCAGCACAGATCCAAGGTGGCGGAGATTGTCCTCGACGATGGCGTGGTGTTGTCCTCTCAGGCGGAAATGGCTGAAGCACTAGTCGACCACTTTAGCAGGCTCTGCACTGAACCAGACCTTGATCTTGTAGACCTACCTCTCCCTTCTCATCCGCGACTCAGCCCTGCTAGTGTTTCTCTCCTAACTGCTAAGTTTCTGAATCTGAGATCTATGCGGCGATGAAGGAGATGGATGCAGACAGTTGGCAGGGTCCTGATGGCTTCCAAATCGAATTCTATCTCCAGTTCTGGAGAACTGTCAAGGCGGACCTGATGGAACCAATCCTTGGTTTCTTTAGAACAGCTAGACTCCCTCCTCACTGGAATGCAACCTTTGTCTCTCTGGTTCCGAAGATTGCAAATCCTAGGAGGATCAAAGACTATCGTCCGATCTCCCTGTGCAATGTAAGTTACAAAATCATTTCCACTATACTTGCTAACCGCTTGCGCAGTGTACTGGGAGAACTGGTTGGGGTTGAGCAGTCGGCGTTCATCCCAGAGCATTGCATCTTCGACAACATTGCCTCGGCCCAGGAGCTTCTTCATTCTCTCCACCGTGCGCCGAAGATCAGAACCTTGATGGCGTTGAAGGTCGACATTCGTTTAGCCTACGACAGCGTGCGATGGTCCTTCCTCATTCGAGCTATGGAGGAGATGGGCTTCCCTACGATCTGGCTAAATTGGATTTTTGGATGCATCTCGTCCTCCTCTTTTTACTTGATCGTAAATGGCAAGGTGGTTGGGCTATTCTCTGCGTCAAGGGGAATCCGTCAAGGAGACCCTATGTCTCCCTATTTATTCCTGCTAGTTCAAGAAGTTCTTTCTCAACTACTGAAGGAGCTGATCGGGGTGAAGTTCTATCGAGGTCGTGAAGTCTTCTCTCATCTTCTATACGCGGATGATTGCCTTTTGGTGACCAAGGCCATAACCGTAGAAGCAAAGAAGATTGTTGATATTTTTGAGAGATTCCATGGGCTTTTGGGATTGGAGATCAACCCGCTGAAATCACATGTCTGATTTCCCCCTCTCACTGACCCCCCCAGACGCCTGAACATCTGTAGGATCTTGAAGGTTGCGGAGGCTCAGGGTCATCTAAAATATTTGGGAGTTCCGGTTGACGGGGGCCGACTCAAAGCGGAGGCTTTCAACGATCTGGTGGAGAATTTTCAGCGTCGTCTATCGGATTGGTCGTCGCTCAAACTAGCTGGGGCCGGGCGAATAGTCCTGATCAAGTTAGTATTGCAGGCAGCTCCGACGCACTCCTTTTTCACAACGCATGTCCCTCAGTCGGTCATCAAAAACCTGGAATTCTTGTGTCGAAACTTTTTGTGGAATGGAAAAAAAGGGGGTCGGGTATCTTGGGACAAGGTCTGCTCGGCTGTGGAGGTTGGGGGTCTGGGTCTCAGGCGTTTCTCTACTTGGCAACAGTCCCTCCGACTGAAGCGGGCGGCAAGCCTGTGTCTCCAACCGAACTCCATCTGGGCTAGGTTGACTCGGGAGAAGTACAGATGGGTTCGAAATCTTCCAACTGGGTCTACTCCGAGTGGCTGCTCTCCCCATTGGAGACGGATTTGCAAAGCAGCTAGTAAGCTGAACGAGGGACTCAGATGGTTGCCAGCGGTGAATAGCATGGTTAGTGTCTCTACTGATCGTTGGTTTCTTGATCATCACATATCTTCCTCTCCGTCCTTCTACTCAAACCTTCTGCCGGACAACCTGCTGGTTCGGGATTTGATTGATGAACTTGGGAACTGGAGGGAGGATCTGCTGAACGCCTTCTTCCATCCTGCCCTTGTGTCCTCAATCCGAGAGGTGAAAATTGAGAGGGAGGCTCCACGGGATAGGCCGTCCTGGTTCTTTTCTAGCAAGGGGGAGATCACCACGAAGGACATTTTCCAATGGTTATCTGCGAATTCCACAAATTGGGAAAGGGGAAGTGAGATCCGCGGGGTGGCTTAATTGCTGGAAAGCTCATGTCGGACCTTGTGTGAAATTCTTTTTATGGCGTCTTTTCCTCGGAAAGATTCTCACCTCGGAAGCCCTTTAGATTTTGGACTGCGTCCCCGATCCAACATGCTGCTTGTGTGGAGCTTCCCCAGAATCCCAGTCTCATCTCTTTTTCTCCTGTCCTTTCTCCGCTAAAATCCGGGCCAAGGTTTGTCGGGGTTGGCGTGCTCCTACCTCCGTTGACGACTGTTGGCGTATCATATCGGCTTCTGCCCGTTCTGGCCTAGGGGAGTGCAAGACCATCGTAGGGTACAGTTTATGGTGGATTTGGAAGCAGAGGAATACAGTGCTCTTCAACGATCAGCGCACCCAAGCGGAGGGGATTGCCAGGGTCATTCTCAGGCAGGTCAAGGAATTCTCCTTCTCCTTCTCTCCTAAACCTTTTCGCTCTTCTCCTCTGGAGGCTGCACCGGTCCTTCGTACGGATGCTGCTGTTCACGGAGGGGATGCAGGACTTGGTGTTGCTTTCTTCCCCGACAGTTCGACACCTACATGGACATGGAAAGGCCGCTGCCCTGTGGCGTTAGTTGTCGAAGCTGAGATCTGGGCAATGGAGGGAGGGTTGCGGGAAGCTAGTCGGCAGGGGGTGCAATGCTTGGTCATCGAGTCTGACTCCCTCCTTGGGGTGGGCTATGTCTCAGGGAGGCTCGACTGGCCCCGGGAACTATCCAGTCCATTGCTGGCAGTGTGGAGGGTAGCTGCTTCTTTCCATAGTGTGCTCTTTGTCCACATACCCAGAGAGTTCAACACTTTGGCTGACTGCTTAGCGGCATCAGCTAGGGCCTCACCGGTTGGGGGGGTCCCTTAGAATGGTGGGTGGTTTTGTTGGTGGTTGTGGTAACCCAGTGGGCTGCTGTATCCGCCCTGGCTGACCTTTTGTACTTTAGCCCTCGGGCTTAACTAATCAAAAAAAAAATACGTAGGAGGTGGCTATCCAAATTTTCATAGAAAGATGAGACAAGATAAGAAAGATGCCACCTGATTGAGTAAGCGAACATCTCTTCAAGGATCCTCAGGGTGGTTGAAAACCTACAAAAAAACAAAAGAGAAAACATAAAACTGAAAACTAAAGCTTAAAACATGTTACCTTGGTGGGTTGCCTCCCATCCAGCGCTTTATTTAACGTCTAGGCAAGACGTACTGTAAAGTTTACGGTTCAACCAGGTTTGTATGGTTGTAATGCTTCAAGGGGTGTCATGACCTCCTTTGCTCTCTCATAACTGTACAAGTCATCCTCCACCATCTTCAAATCCGCTTTCAATGTAGTCTTCACTTGCTCCTGCCTGAAATTAGAGAACACGAACGAATCTACAACATCTATTGAGAAGCAATCAAAAGAGTTTGAATGACATGACATAGACTCAAACACTTTAAATTCAACAGTTTCACCTAAAACTGTCATGCTGAGCTTACCATCCTTCACATTAATCATAGTCTCAGCTGTAGTCATAAATGGACGACCCAGCAAAATAGGTAAATTTCTATTATTCAACGGTACATCATCCATATCCAATATCACAAAATCAGCATGGATAATTAAGTTATCAACTTGTACTAAGATGTTTTCTAAAATGTCTAATGGATATTTAATTGAACGATCTGCAAGTTATAGAGACATAGTAGTAGGTTTTAGTTCACCCACACCTAACTGACGAAAAACAGAGTAAGGCATCAAATTAACATTGGCTCCTAAATCAAGCATTGCCTCCCCTATTTTTGTATCACCAACAGTAATACTAATGTTTAAACTCCCTGGATCCTTAAGCTTCGGTGGAAGTTTCCTTTGTAACACCGCGCTTGCCGTTTCTGAAATCATCACCTTTTCATGCGGTTCATACTTACGTTTAGAAGTACGTAGTTCCTTGAAGAACTTTGCAAAGGCTTGCATTTTCCTAATAACATCAAGTAATGGTAAGTTCACATTAACCTTAGATAGGATATCATAAATTTCAGAATATGACTTATCCATTTTGGCTTTCTTCAGGCGGCCTGGAAAAGGAATTGGCGGCACATATGGTGGAGTGTTGTGACGAACCTCCGGGTTTGAAATTGCGCTTTTTCCATGCTCAGAAGGAGATGTGGCCAGCGGTGGCCTCTTCGAGGGCTCTTCCCTCTCGACTTCCTCAATTTTATCATCACTACACATATCAGTAACTTCAGCATTAGTATTATTATCAATTATCTTACCTAAACGAAGAACAGTAACTGCGTTGGCTTGCTCAGATTTGCTTGGAAATTTGCCTGGAACATGGGCTCGTACAACATCTGCAAGCTATCCCACTTGAACTTCCAACTTCCCAATGGATGCTGATACGACTTGAAAAGTGTCGTTCCCTAACAAGTCTACTAAAAATTACAAATTTATAATCAAACTACTAACTAACTACTTTAGGGGTAGATAGCAGTGAGTCCGAGTCGAATCCACAGGGAATGCGTAGGAAAATAATTAAACTACTAAACTCAATCTAAGTATTCCTACCAATAAGTTGATAAAAGATTCAGAATTGAAACTAAACTAACTTCATACTAAAAGATTAATAAATAAGAGAAAAAGGTACCAGGGAATTCTTAATCAATAACCAGGATTCTACCAGGTCTTCCTAAGATCAGGGCACATTAATCACGCTGAATGGCTTTCCTAATAGTTGATAAGTGAATGGCTAGTTCTCCTTATCACTCAACAAGTTCTGGTTAGGATTCCTTGTTGGCAAGAACAATTATCTAAATGTCAGTGACCAAATGATTAGTTACGTTCACTGCTAATGAACCCTCTTATTAGGATGAATTCATCGCAAGTAATAGTAATGATATGGATTTAGGTGTAAGATCAAGATGGGTTTAGCATCTTGATGGCCAAATCTACAAAGGTAGGATGTACAAAGGATTAGAGATAGAACGTAGTGGGACTAGCACTATACAACCCCTAATCACGAAGAAGATTTCATCCGAGATACCATGGGACTAGCATGGTCCTCTTATTTGGATGAATCCAATCCAAGCCCTAGCATACACAAGCTCCGGAATCAAGTGCAAACTAGAATAATTCATACATCCAGCAAGAAATCGACACCAAGGTATAAGATAAATAGAAATCAATCCATATAAGCCAATCGATAAAGTATACAAGCCCTAGATCTAAGAAATCCCTAATAGAAACCCTAGTTACATCATAAGAATCCCATTGTAAAAAATTTAGCTACTCATATTTAGGGTTTGATCCATAAATGAAGGTTGATGAAGCTCTTCCGCCATGGATTTCCTCCCAAAGATCTCTAAAGAAAAGTTAAAAAGAGGAAATGAACTGTTCTCCCTCTCCAAGAGTGAAAAAAGACCCCCAAAAAAACCTAAAAGATGCCTATTTATAGCCTTAAGTGTCTCCAACCTCGGATTAGATCTGAACCGTTGATTTTCTTCACTGCGAAGGTAGGATCGATCCCTCTAGGGGTGTCGGATCAATCCTACTCATCAAAATCTTCAATTTCTGGCTACGCCCAAGTCGGATCGATCCTTCTCTAGGTATCGGATCGATCCTACTCAGTAGGATGGATAGTAGGATCGATCCTACCGTGAAGAGCTGAAAAGTGTGCGTTCTGTCAGGTTTCTGCATAGACGGATCAATCCCACTCCAGGTGTCGGATCGATCGGACTTTCCATAGTATTTACTGTTTTGCCATCCAGACTGTGCCATTGGTACTAAAAATTGCCGTAACTTCCTCTCGGAAACTCGGAATCACGAACCGTAAAATTCTTCAGAAACTAGACTTCAAGAGATTTCCAACCATATATGGCGCATTATCTGATTCTTCAGGAGAAGGTACAGGTTAATTTTCAAAGATAGCCCACCTTTGCTCCTTTGACTTCGCAGGTTCGTTATTTGTTCGTTTTAACACCAAACATGATCTAATTTTCATTGAAGGCTCTTAAACCTGAAATACATCACAGACTATCAAAATAGCTTTGCTCGGAGACTAACAAGACCTCGTTAAAAGGGTGATTTGTGGACTTTTCACGTCTTATCACACCCCCCCCCCAACTTAATATTTGCTAGTTCACTAGTAAAGCAAGATAAAACTAAAAATAAAGCAGTAAACCTAACTAGCCACTTTCGTAGGTCTCATGATTACACTTAACATGTGTAATAAGCCTTTAAATCCCTGGGTGGGGCCCCAGTGGAGGAGTTATAGTCTCCTGAGGGTTTCCAGCGATGGTACCCACAAACATCTATACATCCCCTTTAACATGTAATCATAACTCCATTATAATACTCATTAATTCCAATGCATCAACCAGAAATAATATCCATGAATATATTCTTTAATTCATATTCACATAAAAGTAGAGCAAATCAAAACATGTCATAGCACAGTTCCAATACTTGAACATATTTAATCATGATTCAGAAATAACTTTGACTCTCCAGTGTGTGAATAATGTTCCACATGCATCGGAATATCCATTATATCCAAACATTCAACCATTCAAGATTACAATCCTAAGTAAGCACATATTTTCCACTATCACATAACAATAACTGTTTCTTTTTTTCTTTTTCTTTTTTTCCTTTTGTTTTTCACAAGGAAAATCACCCGTTTTACGCGAATAACGTGCTGATCAGGCACATTACCCAGTTACTAAGATGAAATCATGTTTTTTTTTTCCATTCATAAGGACTTTCAACCGTTTTAAGCGAACACCATGCTGATCAGGCACCCTGCCCGGTTACTAAGTTGAAAGCCTTACACATGCCAACACATTTATTTGTTAAGAACAAAAAATTGCATGTGTTCATGTATCTTCTGTGACATGACAGAGAACTGTAAATCTATCCTAGTCTCATGCTCAAAATCTAACTTCAACTCCTAAACATGTGAAAGTACTCAAGTGCAATAAGATCTGTCAAGTTATCCCTAAATCCTGGTAAAAGTGTTAAAGTATAGAACTATGTCATGCATAGCTAAATTTACTAAATCTTATATGATATATAAATTTCTGAATAATTCGTAAGACAAATTTCTAAATCAAGCATCTTTATCAATAAGTCTCATAATTTCATTCTTCTGACATAATCCAGGGGATGTATAATAGTTGGTTATCATAACCTGATATGCCTCTAATGCATACAGTGCATGAACCTATGCAAACATCTATCCTAGATGTCTCTATATGCCACAACATCAAATATAGGTTCAACAGCTATACAATAGCCCTCGGCACTCGTCGGCAACAGGCTAAGGTTTCACAATACCTCGTTAGCTAACACTCATAGTTAGCTAACCGCTAGAGAAGCAATAAGCATTTAAACTACTATCCAACCAAGTATTTAAATGCGGGTAAAAACCGTAAATTCGTCAAAGAGGTTAAACTCCCGATTCAATTTCCAATCTCGATAGAAATCTATTAATATCCCGTGAAAACAACGTATATGCTTCCTAACATGATTGGAAATCTATCATGAATGAAAACCAATCAAAGGAAACCAGAAAACACTGCTCATGGGCTCACGATCGATGCGACGGTCGACCGTGAGGCCACGGTCGATGCCACGGTCGATCCGATAGTCGACCGTGGGGCCAAACGAGGAAAAACATAAGGGCCACGGTCGATCAGTACATCGACCGTGGGAGGCCCAAAACGAGACATAGCCTGACGGTCGATCCAACGGTCGACTGTGAGGTGAAAAGAGAAAAGGGAAGGAGCCCGTGGTCGATTGGAGCATCGACCGTGGGAGGTCCAAAACGCAACAGAGACTGACGGTCGATCCGACGGTCGGTCCGACGGTCGACCGTGAGGCCAAGAAGAAGCGTATCAACGCATGATGGTCGATCCAACGATCGACCGTCAGTCCCAGGGCACAGTTCCTTAGAACAGTGCCGGAAATCCAATTCCTTGGATTTGAGCTATCAAATCTTGTTGGAAATCAATGAAACTTTGCAGACATACATACTAAATGGTGGGGAAGCTATTGGTACTAAGAAAACACGAGTTTGATGGTTAAATCCCAAACCTAGGTCAAAGCGGCCGCAAACCGACAAAACGACAATAATACGAGAATCGTCCGATAAAATACGGAAATCAAACGGTAGGAATACTCGAAGCAAGTTATAATACACAAGCATTAAGCTACACAACATTCTACCAAGTACTCCTACATCGAAATCACAATAAACTTATCCTAGGAGAACCCGATCACAAGATCAAGGTAGAAATACCTACTTGAACAAGCAGGGTAGCTCTTCCACGCATCCCCCAAGTCCAATCGTCAGGATCCGCTCCTCGAAGATCGTGATCCAAAACCCTAGCACAGCCGGTAGGAGAGAGGGAGAGAGAGAACGACAGGAGAAGAAGGAAAAAGAAAGGAAAGAGAGAGAAAAGAAAGGGTTAAATAGGAAGCTGGAATCGATCGTAGCCGTCCGATTCGATCTCTCCCGATGGAGCTCCGATCTTCTGATCGAAAGCACCCTTAAGGTTCTAATCAAACACATACATCAATCAAAGGCAGTGTGTGCAACACGAGTGTGAAACTGACCACCAGGGAGTATATTTACCAAAATGCCCCTGGGGTCAAAACAGCGATGCGATCAACCGATCGCATCCCAAGGCCAATCGGGCCAAACCACCAAAACAAGACCCTCGACCTAACGCGGCCGGACTACACTGGCTGCTCGATGTAGGTGGCATCCTCCTCCACCTCGATGTCATCGTGTCTGATCACGTGGGACGGATATCGAATGTACTTCCTCAACATCAAACATGTGGCGGTAGGACACGCAACTGACAAGTGCGTAAATAGAGCCGATCTGTAAGCAAACCCTCTGTCGCCAACTACGAACTCTAACGGCTGTCACCTCTGATCTAATATGCACTGATCTCTCTACCTCAAAAGATGCAATGCTGGTGCCGAGCTGTCAACTGCGGAAGTAGGCAAACCCCACTATGAGGATGGGCTCCCATCATCTGACGTCTGCATCTATAATACGTGCTCTAAGCACATCACCGTGGATCTGAAGTGATGGAAGCTGAAGCATCACGCAATTTGATCACCTCTCTGACATGTGGACTGCTATGTGACACATATACTCCTCACACATGGTATATGTGTTGATCTGACCTCTGGATCTGATCTCTGAATCTGACCTCTGGAAGTGATCTCTGAATCTGACCTCTGGAGTACAATCAACTGCATGCTGATGCTGTTAGGAAACTCTATAGGCTTGGCGTTGTCGTGAGTCTCCGTCTGACCTGTGCTAATTTCTCTGAGGACCGTCTGATGACGTCTGGGATGGTGGGTGATGCCTCAACAACCTCGGTTGAGCAATCGGAAGAACGGCATGAACTGTCATACTACATCTCGAATGGCATTGCATCGATCTTGAATGATGATCACTGAAATAGGCGAACTCAAGCAGTGGGACGTACTCTACCTAACTGCCTCCTGCATCGGTAACACATGTTCTACGTACGTCTTCCGAGATCTGGATCATCCTCTGAGTCTTCTGCAATCTGGTGATGACGTCCGCCATGATGTGCTTCCACTCCCACTCTAACACTAGAAGGAGCTGCAATGGGTCTGCTGGATCTGCAGCACTGCTAACGAAGTACAACCTGCGGTCTGCTGATGCTGTCCGGCTCTCAGTCACATGCTCGGTACTAACTGCAGCACGGATCGCCACGAGCTCCGGATATCTACCCTGGGTCTCTACCACTCTGGTTGGGAGAGCTGGGATGATGCAAACACCAAAGTGGAAGTCATCTGGAATTTGATCCTCGAAACCCGATCCAACTGATTGTCTGTCTCCGATGAGCTAAAAAAATCCACCAAATCTGCTCTAGCCTCTCTAACAACTGCTGATAGCTATCACCCTTAAAGGCACTGACGCAGTGACCTTAAGGCAAGAGCTCCAGTCTCCTGATCATTTAGGTCAACGGTCCCACGGTCCTGGAGATGCCTCTACTGAATCTCGAATACCGTCTTCGACCTCTGCCGTCGCATATCTGTCTCGAACTCAGCTGAAACAACTAAACTGTCTGTCGCTGACACGATCCATCCCCCGGATCCTGCCTTTAAAGGCCAAAACCTTACACTGGGAGCCAAATAACGCCGATACACCCTCGGCAGCTGCGATGCAAACGCCAAACATCGCTCGTGCTCCTCCTCCATGCACTAGTAGATATGATGCTGTCGACGAACGCTACTGCAACTGATCAGGGTATGGCCTGAAGATCCTCTACATCAGATCTGTGAAAGCTGCTGGTGTGTTTGTCAGACCGAACGACATCACTGTGAACTCGCACAATCCGTACCTCGTACGGAAGGCTGCCTCCGGGATGTCGTAATCCCGAATCCTCAGCTGGCAATTTGCTACCCTATATTTTAAAAAGGTACATTTTGATACCATAATGTTTCTTAAATGAGCACTTTAATACCAAAATGCCAACGACGTTACATGTGCTAACAACAAATCTCATTTGACTTATTTTGACTTTTATTGACGAATGAAGTAATGACACGTGGCAGAGGAGAGAGAGAATTATGGAGAGAGAAGAGCGAACCAGAGAAAGCTGAGCAGCGGTGGTCGTGACCAGCGCCACCACTATGTCGTCGCTGGTGATGGTGTGTCTTCGTCTCCCATATCTTCTGGTTCTTCTTCACCATCGCCGGAGAGGAGGATCTGGGGCGGGATGCCGACGTTGGCGTTGGAGAGCACGTAGGAGGAGTGGTGGTAGGCGTTGTAGGCGGTCTCTCTCATGAAGATGTATCTTTCTTGGAGGAACACTGGGAGGGCGTCGGCGCAGGTGTAGAACATGTTGGACATGCCGATGGCGAAGAAGCCGAGCCTCTCCTACGCCCCTTTGCGGAAGTTATCCAGCCACCAAAAGATGGTGGTGAAGATGAATCTGGTGACCAGCACGGCGCCTAGCCGGATAGCAAACAGCTCCGGCATGTGGCAGTTGCTCATCACCAACCGCTTCGCCAGCACCGGCATCTCGACCTAGAACGGGTTGGCATACGTCGGCACGGACGACTGATGAGTCACTAAATATTCATACTTAAACTCCGTAATGTAGATTTATTAGCCCGAGAGTGTTTGTATTTGATAGCTTGTTAGTTGATTTCAGGTTTAATCATGCTTTGAGAAGAAATGCAAGAAATTCGGTTAATATGCTGAAATACACTGCTCTGTCGACTGTTAGCACAATATTCACTAGAAATTATTCTTACGTCTAAATATTCTGAAATTTGGGTCACATCTAGTACACATCAAGACGTACAACATTCATGTTGGACACATTCAGAGATTCCTGATGGATGGATAGAAGTTTTGAAGAAGATGAAGATATTAGCTGCTGGAAGACTGGTCCGTCGACGCCCGGGGGAATATTCGCCAAATATTTTAGATAAGTCCAAATATTGTATACTCTTCGGGAGAGGACAGAAGACTTCCAAATTTACATTTTTCGTGTTGGACTTGTTCCCAAATTCTGGACGGGTTGAACCCAGTAGCGACCGGAAGAAGCTGTCAGGATCGAACCAGGAAATCCGAGTTGCACTTGAGGTCTAACTCAACCCTAAAACCCTAATCCGGGAATGAGGATATAAAAAGGGTTTTGTGGCTGGAAAATGGGAGGCCTCCATAGAGAGAAAAAGGGGGATTCAGATTGGAGAAGAAGACGGAGATGCGGAGTGGATCCCTAACCTTCTTCATCGAATACATGGATCTCATCCAAAAGATGAGTGGCTAAACTCTTTACTTAGGGATCTCATGAAGCTTTAGTGTAGCTTCTTTGTATTTTCTAGTTTGATTCTTGTTATCTTTTCAAAGACATGATCCTATGAACAGGGGTGAGCAAAACCGAACCGACTTTTTAGAACCGAACCAAACCGAACCGAACAATTTGGTTCGGCTTTTCGGTATATTCGGTTCGGTTCGGTTTTTTTTTTGTCAAATATTCGGTATTCGGTTCGGTTTTTATTTTAAAATTCGGTAAATACCGAAATACCGAAATTTTTAAAATTATATAGCTTATTTCTGTTCGGTTTTATATTGTAAGTAAAAAAATTACAAATTATTTCGGTTTTTTCGGTTCGGTTCGGTTTTTTCATGAATTCGGTTCGGTTCGGTTTTTAAATTAGTGTACCGAATTAATTCGGTTCGGTTCGGTTCAGTTTTATGCCCTAATTCGGTTCGGTTCGGTTCGGTTCGGTTTTTTAAATCATGGAATTTCGGTATTTCGGTATTCGGTATTTCGGTTCGGTATTTACCGAATTCTCACCCCTACCTATGAATATGGTTTTATTTTATAAAGAGTTGAGGGAACAGAGTTCCTCGACGTATATTCAGACCTACTTGATTGCTGTGCTTGATGGTAGAGATTCGTATGATGGTTTTTATGTTGCTTTTGTGTATGCCTTTGAGATTACTATACTAGATGAAGATAGGTTGTACTCAGATTAAGTTCGAAGACAATCTATGCTAAGTTTGGATAAGTTATGCCTTAGGGAAGCAATAGCATTATTTTAGGGATTCATGTAAGCTTAAGAAGCTATGAATCCATAATGTTGAGATAAGAAAACAAGAGGATAACTAGAGAATACAGGAAGTGAAACTAAAGTGGATTGAGTAATCCCTAGGTTTTCCCTCATTGATCTATTTCAATTTCATTAATTATTTTCTTAATTAGTTTTATTAATCAGTTCCTAAAAACCCCAAATCAACCCTTTTTCGCTTTAGGATTAGAGTGTTGAGAGTTAATTCTAGTGTTTCTTGTTAGTCAAAGTTTTCCCTGAGGACCGACCCTGTATTTCACCATTATTCTATCTTATTAATTTAGTGTTGAAAGAAAGGTTTACAAATTTCTAAATTGCGTTTTGCATATGTTTTAACGACGACGTTTGTGAGCGATCAATGACACCGCACTGGTGTCGTCAGAGGCGACGCCGGAGACAAGCTTTCCCCGTGAGATGTTGGCGCTGATGCCGTTTTTGAGAGACATGGGGGAGGATTTTTGAGGCGTCGACGGCGGTGCTGAAAGGAGCTTTCATGGATTGCCACGATCTGCTGAAGTCGACGAGTGGCTTGGTGCCACCGGAGGAGCTCTCGAGCTCTCGGATGAGGTCGAGAGCGAACTCCGTACAGTTCTTGTCATAAGGCACGCTTATTATAAAATAACACATATATATTAAACAATTGATCTGAGGTCAGAATGATTATATCTAATATAATTCAAAATTCTGGTACAACAGAACCTCAAATATCATATAAAACTATCTCAAAATCCTTACAGAAGGAAATTATACATTTATATTGTCCAAAAAGGAAAAACTGTACCTCAAGTCCTCGAATGCCATCAAAGGTAAACGCGCCACCAAATGCATGTCCAGCGGGTGCTACAGAAGAAGAGTTGACGCATGTACCAGCAAAACACAGCCTGTGTAAGGGCATAAGTGTAAATTTTCGGGTTTTTATGTAAGATTGGAGGACCTTTTGTGTAATTTTGGGTCTTGCGAGGTGTTTTCTGCAAAAAGACCCCCACCCTTCTAGAGAATTCGAGCCTCTTCTCTTCTCCCCCAATTTCTTTTCCTCTCTCGTCATCCTCACTTCTCAGCCCCGAGAGAGAGAGAGAGAGAGAGAGAGAGAGAGAGAGAGAGAGAGAGAGAGAGAGTTCTAGAGAGATCGGGAGGGAGAGAAAGGTGGAGGAGACGGAGATCGCCAGCGCCGGAGCTAGAGAGGGCGAGATCGGCAGCGAGGGAGAGAGATCACGAGAGAGGGAGCTGGAGAGGGAGGAAGAGGAGCAGAGAGGGTGAGATCGAGTTGCGGAAACGATGGAGCTCGCCGGGGAGTGAACCTTCGGGTCGGCTCTCCGTCGGATTTCTTCTCGTTCTTGTCGAAGGTGAACTTCCATCTTCTCCCTCCTTTCATTCCGAGTTTTTTTGTTGGGTTTCCGGCGGGTTTTGGGGTCTTTTGTGGGTTTCTCCTGCGATGGGTCGCCAGAGACGACGTCGGAGTTGACGCCACTCCTCTTCCCGGTGACTGCAGCGTCGGGAAAGGGTGGAGGTGAACCCCGACGCCGTCCTCTCTGTCCCTGGGGTTTTTTCCCAAGTCGGCAGCCCTGTTTCTTCTCCCGGCCATGGATTCCGGCGAGGATTCCGGCCGGCCTTTCTCTAGTCATGGCCGCTGACCTCTTTGGGAACCTCGCTAGGGACAACGAGCGCCTTCCCTTCTTCTCCCTTGGTATTTCTCCTCGGTGCTTGAGCACCTTGTTTGGAGATCCGACGGAGCTCCGGCGTGAGATCCGGTGATCTTCTTGGGGAGGAAGGCTATGCGCGTCGCGCTGTGCGCGTCGTCTGCCTGGTGCACTTGGTAGTGCCCTTTGCACGCGGTGCACATTAGCTGTTTGCTAACGTACACTAGAGCCTTCCGACGCGTGTTTTCGTCGTTTTCCGCGCCTTTTCGATCAGTTTCTCGTGAATCGAACTGATGCTAGCTGTTTTAATCTCTTTAGGACTCTAAGGGATCTTAGTCTTGTTTATCATGTTTTAGGCGATCGTTTGAGCGGTGGTCGAGTGTCGGAGCGCGGCGTGGACCCCCGGGCTTAGGGATCGCACGTTGACTGTCCTTTTAAGGTAGGAGTTATCTCCTATTAGGATTTGTATGATTGTTGATATGTTGTGTTAATGCTATGTTGTGCATGCTTTTTCTCTTGTGATGGTTGTATGATATGCTATGATATGATGTTTCCTTGTAATGTATGAATATATAATGATTGTTATGGGCTTTATTGCTGTATTCTTTGTCTTGTGCATACATGATAGGATTGGGGTTAAGGTTGGGTTTAGTCAGGTCCTGTAGCTAGACTAGTCAGAGTCTAGGGACTAGTGGATGACTTGATCTGAGGACTTTGATCTGATTAAAGACCTGATTTGAGGATTTTATTGACTTGATATGAGGATTTTGTCGAGGATTTGGATCTTGATTTGATCTGATTGAGGATCTGATCTGAGGATTTGATTTGATTGAGGATATGACTTGAGGATTTGATCTGATAGGATGTTGTACCTATACTAGTATATTGGGGCTGGGTATAGAGTCTATAGGGGTATGGGCGAGCATTGACGGCCGGACGCGGCGACTGTGCGTGTAAGACTTACCCATACTAGCCAGACCATACTTGGGCAATATACTAGGATAGGTGGGTGTACACCAGTGCCTTAGTTGGTGACTCCTACTAGGCTTTAGAGCTCATTTTTGTTAGGTTTTTGTGCAGGAGGACCTATGGGTAGGCCAGAGACCAGTGCAATCCATGGAGGTCATGTCTCAGGATGAGGAGTCATTTTATCCTTATGTCTATTTTCTTATGTATGATAAAGCCTGTATATGTTGGATATGAAACAAAATTGTATATTGAGGATTTGGCTGAATTATCATGTATTTTGGTGGTTATGTACTCAGTTACATGAAATCTGATAAATTGAATGCAGGTACATGTATATTATTTGAATTGATGTGGGCGTATGTGCCCCTAGATGTGGTGAATGATTGTAAAGAGAAATAGTGTGATTAAATGTTGTAAATTATGTTTTATTATCTGTTGAAAGGTTGTAATAGTGATCTCACGTGCCCGTGCCCAAGCGTCATGCCAAAATTTTCAGTAATTATTTGGGATAAACTGTAATTAAATTGGGGCGGGGCGTGACAGCCCGGGTAGGAGTGAGCGATAAGTTCAGCGAGATTCTATATTACGACGCTCACAAAGGAAGGGAACAATAAAGTCCCAAGTTCCACCTCATCTATAGGGGAAACTCACGTTACCCTACCCCAGGGCACGCACATCAATGACCTCTAGTACTGTTAACAGTCGTCCCTCTCAACCAAGTGCACCGGCGTTGAAACAACATGGGTAGGAACCAGGGTGAAACGTAACTCCCCTTAACGATAATACTGAGACTGAGCCTGGAACCTAGGACGACCTCTACAGTTCAATCAGAGTAAATGCATCCAATTAGACAGTAACGTCAAAACATCATATTATTATGACAATTCAGTCCTAGACCTTACTACCCAGCCTCGGTCCTACGGCTAGATCCGAGCTGCCCGAGCCCTCGGATCGGCGATCAACTCATCGCTTGCGCCTAGCCTAGAATGCATCTAATGCAATCAATTACATGTATGACCATACACACATAAATAAGATTCATGCATGCAACAATATGCCAGATAATAGACAAGACTAGACGCAATACATAGCTCGCCACGGGTGAAGATAGCATATTGTCTAGATAAAGTGGATAAATAGGCACGTAGGCCTACAAACAGGATACAACCCCGGCTAGCCAATCAACAAACATCATATTATTATAACAATTTAGTCCTATACCTTACTACCCAGCCTCGGTCCTACGGCTAGATCCGAGCTGCCCGAGCCCTCGGATCGGCGATCAACTCATCACCCGCGCCTAGTCTAGAATGCATCTAATGCAATCAATTACATGTATGATCATACGCACACAAATAAGATTCAGGCATGCAACAATATGCCAGATAATAGACAAGACTAGACGTAACACATAGCTCGCCACGGGTGAAGATAGCATATTGTCTAGATAAAGCGGATAAATAGGCACGCAGGCCTACAAACGGGATACAACCCCGGCTAGCCAATCAACAAACATCATATTTTTATAACAATTCAGTCCTAGAGCTTACTACCCAGCCTCGGTCCTACGGCTAGATCCGAGCTGCCCGAGCCCTCTGATCGGCGATCAACTCATCGCCCGCGCCTAGCCTAGAATGCATCTAATGCAATCAATTACATGTATGATCATATGCACATAAATAAGATTCAGGTATTCAACAATATGCCAAATAATAGACAAGACTAGACGCAGCACATAGCTCGCACGAGTGACGATAGCATATTGTCTAGATAAAGCGGATAAATAGGCACGCAGGCCTACAAACGGGATACAGCCCCGACTAGCCAATCAACAACTACTTTAACTAACAATGCAATGGGTTATGCACCCGGCGCACACCGGCTAAAAATGGGGCAATTAATTAAAACAATAGGGCACATTATTGGCCCATTTATTCTACACATCCTAAGGGGTGTGAATCCCTTGGTTCAACCACAAGCCCATGATTGAAAGTATCAAATTATCAAAATAAAACCAACGATACTACTAACTTTGAAAAATCCCAACTTTCAATCTAACCGTCCGATTGAAGTGAAACTTGATATGTCTAATCATTGACATACCTTGAACCACATATCCGACAATCGGATCAATTGGATGAAAACCAATTAATAAAACATACAATTTTAGTTTAATTTCAGATTCGATAAACAACGCTTAATTCTTTTGAAAGTTCATCGGATTGATACCAAACTTGGCAGATCACTCCTAATGATCACTAAGATCATCTCCTTCAAAAAATCAAATCGATTGGAAAACAAATTTTCTCTTAATTTCACGAATGAAACCCACTGTCATGTTCCGCACAGTCAGGCCATTTAATTCTTCAAAAATCGTACATAAATCCAAAAATTGTGAAACCAGTTGGAATTGAAACTACACGCAGAGATCGACAACTTTCATGTTGAGGATCAACTGAGATCATGCACGTACAGCTTGTAAATCATGTTAGAACATCGCTATTCTGATTAAACCAGAAAATCTGAAAATATTTCAATGAAAAGTTGCTTAAATACATATCAAATCAAACCAAAAACCATCAAACCTTCAACCAGATGTTAAGAAACCCTAAATGCATCATCTAGCATGGTTTAATTGAAGAAACATGCAGTTAACCAACAAAGAACACAAATCAAAGCTTAAATGAAGCTTAATCCACGTTTAATTCTCAATTAAACAATGTAGAGGAGATCTAGAGATGCTCCCCTGCCTCCTGGCAACCCTCTCAAACCTCTACAACGAGCTCTCTAGGCGGATCAAAAAAGAGAGGAAGAAGGAATAAGAAAAAGAAACACAGGGTGGTTCGCATGTCTCTTATAGACCTGAGTCCGATTCGTCACTCCCCAAGCGACCGAGTCTGATCAGTCGCTCCCTCAGTGACCGATCGGTCTATGTCGGTTCAGCGTCCTTTTCCGGACACGTCAGATGCAGTGCCGCCATCGATCCGACCGGTCGATCCGACTAGATTTGTGAGGCCTGCTAGGTCGATTGTGGGACAAGATGCCTTCGCCTGGAGGGCGGGGATGAGTCGGGTAGCCGGGTAAGCAATCCCACAATGCCTGGGTATGGTCGGGGGTTCGATATAAGTATATAGTAAGCCCTTAATAGACACAACACGTTTTAAAGCCATGATGGCAGTGATCTGTCAAAAAACTCCAACGTTAAGCGTGCTCGGCGTTGGAGTGATGGGTGACCTCCCGGGAAGTTGGGAGGTGTAGCCTGGTTTTCGGCGGTGAGCCAAAAGCGTACAATATTGTGTCGAGGCACGGCGCCGCTGGGTGGATCCTGGTCGGACCGGGAGCCCGCTGGCCGGGGCCCAGTGGAGGGCCGGGGCGTTACAGTATGGTATCAGAGCCGGTTCCCAGCCGGAAATTGTGCTCGCGAGGACGCTGGGCCCCCAAGGTGGGGTGGATTGTGAGGCCCGCAGGGTCTACCGTGGGATAAGATGCCTTCGCCTAGAGGGCAGGGATGAGTCGGGTAGCCGTGATGGCAGTGATCCATCAGAAAACTCCAACGTTAAGCGTGCTCGGCATTGGAGTGATGGGTGACCTCCCGGGAAGTTGGGAGGTGTAGCCTGGTTTTTGGTGGTGAGCCAAAAGTGGACAATAATTTGTCGGAGCGCGGCGCTGCTAGGCGGATCCTGGTCGGACCGGGAGCCCGGGGCCGGGGCCCAGTAGAGGGCCGGGGCGTTACAAGATCCGACCGGTCGCTCCCTGGAGCGATCGATCTGTCTGGGTTGACAGCTGTCTTGAAGACAGCTTCCACGCGCCCGAACTCAGATCTTTCGATCCCAAGTTCGCCTAAGGTTCTAACAAGCACAAATAACAATCATAGAACTGTGTGTGCATTATGCAGGTGTGAAACCAACTGTCAGGGTGCAATTTACAAAATTTCCTTTGGGGTCCAAAAGCAACAATGCGATCAAAAGGATCGCGCTCGACGTGGAAACAAGCCAACAGGGCACGGCCCCGACCTACGCAGTCGAGCCGGGTTAGAGGAACGGGTCCTCACAGTTCTCGTTGTAGGGAATCGGCCGCCTGAACTCCGATAAGAAGAGCGAAAGCGCGTCCGGCGAGCCACTGTAGGAACAAGAGGCGGTCAAGGAGTCCGAGGATCGTGTAGCTCGGCACATCGATAGACATGATCACGAGATGCTGCAGCTGTGGGCGATGTGCTGGAGCACCTTGACCCCCATGAACGTCGAAGGTGGAGTCGAGCCCCGATGTGGGCTCATTAAGGAACAGGATCGTGCGCACGGCGCGACGGAGGACGAGCTGGTCAATGAGCGCCTGAACCCTCGCCTTTTTCTTCGATGCAGATAGGGTCCTTAGCAGCTGAAACATCGTCATGAAGGTGACCACGGCCGCCGCTGTTCACCTCTCTCTCTGGTTCTCTTTTCTCTCTCCATGATCCTCTCCCTCCTCTGCCACGTGTCATTACTTCATTCATTTATAAAAGTCAAAATCAGTCAAATGAGATTTGTCGTTAGCACATGTAACGGCGTTGGCATTTTGGTATTAAAGTGCACACTTTAGAAACGTTAGGGTACTAAAAATTACTTTTTAAAAAATATAGGGTAGCAGATTTGGCATCATTGTGTACCTTCTCAAAACGTTAGGGTACAAAAAACTATCTTTGTAAAATATAGGGTAGCAGATTGAACATCGCCCAAAGTCGAGGATAGTAAAAGGTACTTAACCCTATTTTCAATGTAGTCTTTTATTTTTATTTTCGTAGCTTTATTTATATTCATGTATCTTTAAATTTCAGTAATGGAGACTTTTGTTTCTTTAAATTTCCTATAATTATGCTTTCATTCATATGAGTAGTTCTATCACTGATCATATGAGTAGTTCTAGCATGGTTCATCAATTTCTCATCTTTCATTTCTCATCACCCACATTTCCCATCGTCCATTTCTCATCTTTCATTTCTCATCATCCACATTTCGCATCGTCCATTTTTCATAACTTCTCATAGTCCATCGTCCAGTTTCCATGACTTCTTATCGTCCATCAACCACTTCTCATCATCCATCGTCCAATTTTTCGCAACTTCAACATCTCTTTTCGAACTGAGTTTGAAGGAGTTGAGTCTTTACATGTCTATGATATTTGACAGTTTGACTATTTTGACTTTACCGATCAATGGTAAGACTTCCACGTCAACACTCCCAATTTAAGACAGAACATGAGCATCAGAAACAGAATACCATATACCTGAGGAGTAATTTCTACGACGACTATGCTATAGGTTTTCTATTGTAATAAAGAGACCATGATTGATAGCAGATGCATTTCGCTAACATATATACTTACTGCTAACTAATTGAACCTACCACGTCAGAAAATGACAATTTTCTTCACAATTACAGGAAAACAACTAAAAAGAAGATTACACAGTTCAATCAAAAATTAAGCTTTAGTTTGATATATCTAACTCTCGTGATTCATCTAGCCATAATTTTCTTACATGAAAAAGAATTTCAGGAACAATCATAATTTATAGAACAATCAGCCCTAACATTCATGCCATAAATTCAATTACTTCAATGAAATTGTTACATGAGTACCAACATTCATGTCAAATAATATCCATCTCATGCACAGCAGCACAAGACTCATAGGTTTCTGCTAGTTTATGAATGGTCGAGATCCATTCCATTTCAAAGGAATCCATTTCTAGCATCAACATTCATGTCAAACTAATCATTTATGCATGAAAAATTAAAATCATCACTAAATAAGTGCACAATTTTGTTGAGGACACTCAGTGCAAGGCTTGATAGATGTTCTCGTTCATGAGCTCATCGATTCGGGCACTATCGTTGATCTCAGGAAGGATCGTCGACGATCCCTAAGAAATGGCATCGCCTCTTCTCTGATCAGAAACATTTGCATGGCTTGTCTGATTTCCTCCAGGATCTCGGCGCCAATGTCTTCAACGCCCTCCTCACAGCTCCTAGTCTCGGCGCCACCCTTGACTCCCCTTTCCCCTTGTTGGCGTCCCTTTCCGCTGAAATCCTCGCCGCCAACTTCACCGAAGAGAGCAATATCCTCATTCCTTGCTTTCGTCGGTCTCCTCCCATCCCTGCACCGTCTCCTCCATCGCTGCCATGGGCTGGATGGGGTTTCAAGTTTTGGGTTTTTTCGGGTTGGCACTATTTAGGGTGGGATCACACGAGATTGGATCCTGGACATTCATTTAAATGACCGGTCAGATTTGATTTACTTGTGGGCCTGAAGGTAGGGATCGAAATCCATGCATATGGAAGGTAATGGTGGATGAGCTGAGAATTGGGTGGTTGTTTATAGGAATGGATGAAGACATAGGACCGATAATCAATTAACAGGTAGATTCATCTATATCTTTGCACGTCTCGGATCGAGTGCATGAATGCAAGCATGCAGCCACGTATAAAAACATGCATGGGATCATGCAACCTGTGAACCTCCACTGTAATGACCCATGCACATGCATTAAATGTGTACGGCGGTGTCAGCCCATGAGAAGACTTTCGATCATTAAATGCGTGTTTGTTAACCACGCGTAGAAATTCACGCGCGTAGTTAACAAACACGCATAAAAGTCTATCACCTTCGTGGCTAGCGGTAGAAGACATGTCGGAGCTTAGCCTCTCCCGCCTTTCTCAGTTCTCCGATGGCGACGGCATGGATCTGGGTCAAGGGGTAGTAGGCGGCCACATTGCGCTGGACCCACGATAAGGAAAACGCCGGGCGCGACGCCGCCGAGGCCAGGATCTCGTTGGGCATGGCTGAGCTTATCAAGTGCTGAGGTTTATGACCCAGCAAAGAATAAGTGGGTTCTAATTGAGGTTTTGCTGGGTCATAAACCTCAGCACTTGAATAAGTAGGTTCTAATTGAGGTTTATGGCCCAGCAAAGAATAAGTGGGTTCTAATTGAGATTTTACTGGGTCATAAACCTCAGCACTTGATAAGCTATCTCCATTGGATCCAAAGCCACCCACATCATATATTGCACCACCCACTTCTGCGCAGGCAACATCATAGCGAGCAACGTTTATCTTAGCTAGTGCAGACGTGATGGCGAGCTTACGTCCCTACCACCTCCATCACGTTCCCCACCTCCGACTGGCCCATCGGTGGCGGCGACGCCGCCGAGGAAGAGTCAGTGTGCGGGGCCACGGCGAGGGAGAGACCGGACATCTTTGAGATTCTTGCTCGTGCTCGGTTCCGTTGGATTATGATTTTTTTTTGAATGCGAGAGGAGTGCATGCGTTGCTGCTGATGAAGGGGGTGGACGTTTGCATGGGTTTGCCGGAGGGAGGTCGTGGAGTGACACGTTTGCATGGGTTTACATAACCACGCGTAGAAACTCACACAACCACCCGTAGAAACTTTTTGTATGAGTGGTTGTGTGAGTTTCTACACATGTATAGAGTTATAGTTTATAGACGAGTATAACTCTATATCAACCACGCGTACAAACTCACACAACCACGTGTACAAACTCTTTGTATGCGTGGTTGTGTGAGTTTCTACGCGTGTATAGAGTTACACTCTATAGACGAGTATATTACGTGTATAGTACGAGTATAACTCTATACCAACCACGCATAGAAACTCACACCACAACGCATAGAAACTCTCATGTGTGGTCGACGCCGTCGGGAGAGGAAGCATGGGTCCTCTGAGTACCCTCCTCTCTTCCTTGTTGCTCCTCTTGCTCTCTTGTGCCTCCTCCTTCCCCTATGCAGGTACGTACACACACATGAACTACCAATGCATGTCCTCTCTCTCTATATATACTCATGGTATTCTATGCTTTGTGTTTTGACATGGTATATATATATATATATGTTTGTAGCCGGTGGTTATGTAGGAGTGAACTATGATCCAATGGAGATAGCTTATCAAGTGCTGAGGTTTATGACCCAACAAAACCTCAATTAGAACCCACTTATTCTTTGCTGGGCCATAAACCTCAATTAGAACCTACTTATTCAAGTGCTAAGGTTTATGACCCAGCAAAACCTCAATTAGAACCCACTTATTCTTTGCTGGGTTATAAACCTCAACACTTGATAAGCTCAGCCATGCCCAACGAGATCCTGGCCTCGGCGGCATTGCGCGCGGCGTTTTCCTTATCGTGGGTCCAGCGCAATGTGGCCGCCTACTACCCCTTGACCCAGATCCATGCCGTCGCCGTCGGAGAATTGAGAAAGGCGGGAGAGGCTAAGCTCCGGCATGTCTTCTACCGCCAGCCACGAAGGTGATAGACTTTTATGCGTGTTTGTTAACTACGCGCGTGAATTTCTACGCGTGGTTAACAAACACACATTTAATGCTCGAAAGTCTTCTCATGGGCTGACACCGCCGTACACATTTAATGCTTTGGCAGGCGAGGGTAAAACTGGAACTTTACTGGCCGGTGGGTATGAGATTGCAAAAAAACATCACATGAGTATCAGATTGCCAAAACGAAACCTTAGGGGTATCATATGACAAAAAATTCGTATAACTTGTGCAAAACATGCTACACCCCATGAGTAATACAACTAAGCTATATAAGGATGCGTACATGATACGTAACTTCTTTTATTCGATGTGTACTCTGCTGTTGTATATAGGAACAGTTATGTAGGATACTTCTATGTAGACAATTATATATTCACACCGACAGAGACTTAATTCTCTCACAAGACTCAGATAAATAGATAATTACGGAGAACAGAGAGCCAAGTTTTATTCATTTATATAGAAATCCACAATCTCAAAACACATGCATCTGCATATACAGTAATCCGAAGAAACCCGCAACCACTTCTCCATGATTTGGTGAAATTGTTGTTAAAAGCTAGGCATGCAAATTAGCTTCATCATCAGTCGACCAACACCACCTTTCACAGTAGCAACGGTACTTCAAAAGCCACCTCTGCAGGCACACCCCTCCACGACTATAGCCTTCCCGAACGCATGATCTGTAACAGTTCCAATTCCTGAAGCAAGAGCCCTTGAATTTTCGGCTCCGATAAAAGCATCTCCTGGCTTCAGCATAGGGTGGTTCTTCTGCAAACCCAAATTAAGTAACATTATATAGAGAGAGAGATTAGAGAGAGGTGGAAGGAGGTACTCACGAGAAGCTAAAAAGAGCAGCAGTACCAAGAGAACAGAGAAGGCTGCCTTATTAAGCCCCATATTGATGATATTTTGGAAGGAGGTGGTGGCATGGGTGAGGTGAGAGCTAGATGGCCATTTTGAAGCATATATGGAAGAAGACATGTGGATTGCATGCATGTTCTTAGATTCACCTGTATCGTTGCATGCATGTCAAAGGATTTGCATGCATGTCAAGAACTGCATGGGTGTGCGCGCATGCATGCTGGGTGAAAGAGCGTTGATTTATGTATACACTGATGTGACTTGTTCATTACACATTGGAATCGGCCGTGGATTACCAATTGTGAAAGAATCGGTGGTCCGATAACGGCCTTTTTGAAATTTATTAGACCTTTTTGTAAGAAAGCAGAGACCTTTTTATAATTTTGAACTTTGCAAGGGTTTTTATGCAACTTTTATTCTCTTGACAAGATAGCAACCCACTCTTCTCTCTCCTCCCCTTATTTTTCTCTTCTTCCCTTTATTCCTCTGCTGCTGGTCCTGAGAGTGAGAGAGAGAGTGAGAAGTTGAGAGAGATGAAGGTGGAAGCTCACCGAAAATACTTGAGTTTTGGGTGAGCCGATGGTGAGGGGCTTACCATGGAGGCTAGCTGAATTCCGGCAAGCATGGAGGAGGAGGAAGAGGCTTGATTAGCTAAGGAAGTTGAACTCTCATGTGAGGTAGGGTTAAGATCTTTAAATTTCTTTGTGATTTGAGCATAGATCTTCATGTTTTATGAGTTGATCTTGTGGTATACTTCATAAACACATCGGTGAGGTTTTTATGATGATTTTATGAGGTTTTGATGGAGAAATTTCGCCGGTGCAAAAGCTTATAGCACCTGCACTCTCTCTGTTTTGGCTGGAAAGGAGCTTGTTCTTGGATGGATTTTGATCCTTTTTTGATGATATTTTCTCTGAAACCTTGTAATTAATGCTTTATGTAGTCGTTCTCTACATGATTTCGGCTTTTATTTCAGAGGAAATGGTCAAGGAATGTCTCAGAAAGCTTTGGGGAGGTTGATGTCCTGTTATTCAAGGAAAAACAGATTTCTCTTATGAAATATGATGATTTTGATTTGAATATTTTGTGGTTTTTGATCAGATTTTTGTACAGAGCGAAGATCAGTTTGTTTGGCAAGCTAATCTGTTATTTGTTTCGTGGAATTTGACTAAGAAACGATAACAAAATATGAGCTTTTCATGTTGCTGTCCCGTTTCTGTACTGATGAACAGTAAAAATCAGATTAGTGATGTTTTCCCTGAGTTTTGATCACTAACTATTGGTAATTTATGAACTTTATTTCACGAGATTGAAGAGCGTGATGTATTCTTCCCAACAATATCTCTGGTTTCATGAATTATTTTCTGGATTTATTCGTGTAATTACTCGAAGACAGCTAATTTGTTTAAGGCCCGGCTGCTACAGTAATTCCTGCAATGTATGTTTTATGGGGTTTTAGCTGGAGTTTTTGGTGGCCTTTGGGCTGATCTTTTGAGAATTTTGTTCCTTGAGGATGATCAGATTCTTAGGATGTATGCCTCATTTTTCTGTCTTATTTTTAGGTGATCTGTGGCGCGATCAATAGGCTTCGGAGTTAGATTTGGACAGTAAGAGATAACGAGCTCTTGCTTATGGCCTTCTCAAGGTAGGAGTTACCTCCTACTAGGATTTGTGTGATTGTTTGCTATGTTTTATGTATGATGTGTTGCTGTGTTGATGTTTTGATGTTGTGCATGCGGTCTTGTTTGCTAATTTCCTGTGATGATGATCTTTGTTGGATACGTCGAGTTCATTTCTTGCTTGGTTATGTCGTGATATGCTATGATGCTTTTTGGGTTGGTTGAGCCCATTATTGATGCTTTGTTGGACCCCTTGGGTCCATTACCTATTTATTTATGCCATGTTTGCCTATAATATGTTGTTTATATGCATTGCATGTACTTATATTTGAATTATTGGATATTTGTGTTAGTTTATTATTATGTTTCCTGGCTTGTGCGTACATGATAGGATATGACTTAGAGCAAGGATTGGGATTGACTACAAGAAAAAATAATAAAGATCACACTAAAGAAATCACAAAGATGTCAGTTTTAGAAAAACCGTCATAAAGAACATGAGTAAAAAACTATTTTCACGATTGGCTCTTTTTAATCACAGTTATTAACAACTGACATGAATCATGTAAGACTAATCTCAGTTTTTAACTGTGATTGAAACTATGTAATGCTTTATAATTAGAACACAGTTTTTATGTGATTGAAACCATGAAATCTCAGTTTTTATCTAAAACAACTCTAGTATATAATTAAATACTATACTGATCCCCATCCCTTACTTAACTTTCCCTTTCTAATGTCTTTTTCTTCCTCCTCTCACCCGATCTCTCCCTCACCATGGCCAAGCCGCGACCCAATCCCTCCGACCTCCGTTCTCAATCACATCCAACCACCTTGCCGCCTCATTCGTCATCCCCGACTACGCCACCGTCCAAGCGCCAGAGCGCCACCATCGCGTGTACTCTCCTCCCCCGGCGCCGTTCTTTGTCGCCAGCACCTCCACCGCCCTCAAATCCGGCCGACATCGACATTGCTGCAAAGCACACCGGCAGATACCGTCCTCGCCGCCACTCCTGCCATCCTTGCCGCCACTCCAGCCATCCTCGTCGATTGAAGCGACCAAGCTCGGTTGCACTGAAACCCTCATCTCCACCCTCACCGGCAGGATCCGGCGGCTCTCCGGCGAACCAGATGCGACGATCCCGTGCAGGTCGAGGTGACCTCTCTCTCTCTCTCTCCCTCCTCTATCTCTCTCCACTACTCATAACTTCTCTCTCCCTAGCCCTAGCTTGTTCACTGCTGACCCTCCTCCCCGTCACACGCTCTATCTCTTGTATTGTTGTGTTTGAAATGTAAGAAGAGTTTGTCATGTTGTCTTGGTGGATGTCCATCTATACAAGGTTTCTTGGATTGTAAACAGCAATGTTTCTTTCAGTAGTGAATATCTAATCTGCCTGAAAAGTCAGAAAGTTTGAGTTTGATCTTGTCTAATGCCATTGCTAAGCAAATCAAAGATCGTGTCTATTTTCCATGCAAGCTAGGGCTTCCAATATCAGTGACCAAGTCCTTGTGTGAGGAGACCATTTGCTTAACTTGTAGTGTATGTTCTTTTGTCTGTTTCTTTGTTATTTTTCAGGAAATGCTGACCCAGTTGCTCACCTGGAGCAAAAATCCTATATGAATTGACTGTCTTATCTTCAGCAGTCCAGCCATAGCTGTTCTCTCTGTATTTTTCTTGTCTGGCATGCTTCTCATGACCAAGTCTCTTTGCTTATACTTTATATATGAATTGTTAGGATCTAGAAGAGAGGAGGAAGAAGAAGATGCAAGCACAGACACAAGATTTACGTGATTCACCCCAGAATAAGGCTACGTCCACGGAGTCGCTGGAGGTTTTTTCACTTTCTCAGAGGCAAAGAGCCAATTACATGATCTAATGATCCAATAGGGCTACGTCCACAGGTCGATCTCCGCCGGGGCGCTGCCCCGGACCCCGTCAGCTATGCGTAGTGCGTCATAGTCGGGTCCGGAATGATCAGGCTCCACAAACTCAACATGAATGGCCAGGAAGTTGCTGATGAGAGTTACTGAACTATCCTAAAAGATCTCTTTATGATATCACTTGACAAGTAATGGGCTTGTCTTTGCATCATCAAAAAAAAGGAGAGCTTTATATATCACAATCTTGATCTGAGTCTTCATTGCAATCTGCTCACTTTATTCCTGCCTAATTACAAATACGTTGTTCCATCCATCGGAGACTTCATTTTTGCATGCTCTGTGTTCAACTTTTAAGTTCATTTGTTATAGCTACTTCATTTTCGCATGCTTCTCTATTTGTTTACATTTCTCCATTTATCTATAACGTGATATAGAAGTGTGCTAAGAAATACATAATGTTTTAACAGGATGGACATGAGGGTTAAGGAATTCGTACTGGAATTATAGTTCTAGCCAACCATGGAAGCTTACTTCACATCTGCAATGAGCACATTATAATTGAAAACGCCTTTCCTGACTGAGTTGTAGACCTGAGTTTAAAGTTCTAGCACTGTTTATTTCATGGTTCCTAAAAGTGGCCTTATAATGCTTTGAAAGTTATATACATTGGAAGTAGTTTAGCTTAAAGAGCACTAAAAGTGAGAAATTACATGATTTCATGGCATATGTCCTGTTTTCCTGTAAGAAATTATCTCCTAGTAGGACTTTAATAGCACTAACTAGGGTACATGACAACCACTGATTGGCTGTGACATTGACAATGTCCTTTCCCAAATAGAAACATCTTAAACCTGGAATGTGCTATGATTTGGTTACCTAGCCCTGGGAATCGGATAACGCAAGCAACTTACATTGACTCATATAGTCTTATCTCTCTGTGGCATCTGCAATCTAGTTAATCGAACTCCGAAACTGATCAACGACTTAGGCTATTGCACAAATGAGCACATTGCGAAGTGGATCTTAAAGCACCATGACAGCTAGTTTCCAATATGCAAATCTGAAATGAAATTTTACGAGATCAACATTTAAGTATTGTCATATGCACAGTGGTCAGCAAATTTTAATGTCTGTTACTGTCTCTTTTTCCTTCTTTGCATCTTTAAATTTTGTTGCCTATTTCTATTTACCTGATACTTGACTTTTACAGGAGCATTTGCTGATAATTTGTGAACTTCTCAAAGCTAACTTATATGAGTTTTACAAGTTCAATAGAGAATCAGGTGGCGAGGTTTATCTCACGATGCCCAGGCTGCAGGTTGTATTCCAAATTTCTTTTCTTAAACCTTCCAATATTTTGTTAATGTTTTTCCTTGGAATAAGTTGTATTCCCAATATTTAAACCTTCCAATATGTCTTTAATGTTGTTCCTTGGTATAGTTTGTCATACTTTGGAATATCTTAAATTGCAGTCAATCAATATTCAGTGTTTGGAGGCGCTTCAATTTTTGCATGGCCTTGGTCTTATTCATTGTGATCTGAAGCCTGAGAACATTCTGCTGAAGGTGTGAAGTATAAAGTTCATTGACCTTGGTAGCAGTTGCTTCAAGGTAGATCACCTATGCTCTTATGTACAGTCACGATCCTATCACCTATGCTCTTATGTACAGTCACGATCCTATCACGCTCCTGAGGTGATTTTGGGCCTTCCATATGAGAAAAAGATAGATATATGGTCACTTGGATGCATCTTGGCTGAACTCTTGCACTGGAAATGTACGTCCATGTCCATTTTCTTAACATGATGGATTTTGCTTTTCTTTTCTTTTGTTTTTTCTTTTTAAATTGGCATGTTGAAAGTTCTACAAATTCAGATTGGGAGAAAGGGAAAAACTGAAAATATGATGAGTTTTGTTTGTTACATTATTGTTTTGTATAGATTGCACTTGTGGGGATGTTTGGGGAAACAGTTTTGGTATATGAAAATATTGTGTTTTGGCTATGATTGAATAAGGAGACAATCACAGTTTTAAATTCAAAAACTGAGATCTAAAATGGTTATAGACCACAGTGCTATCAGGTTTCTATCTTAGTTTTTGGTTGTGATTAAATATCACATTTGACCACGGTTTTCCTCTAAAACCGAGATCTAAACCCATTAATAAGACACAGTTAAATTGTTTCCATCTCAGTTTTTAAATCCTTTAATCACACACATTAACTGTGATTGAAATCTATAATACATCTCAGTTTTTAAACGTGATTGAATTAAACTATTTTCAATCACACTCAAGTAGATCACGGTTTGGAAACCGTGATGGATGTGAATAGATGACAGGGAAAAACCGTGATTGTTATAGTTTTTCTAGTAGTGGTCTAGTTAGGTCTGGTAGCTAGACTAGTCATGGTCTAGGAGTTGTGTCGATGACTTGACGGATGGATTATTGATCTCCGTATGTCCATCGAGGATTTGGAATTTGGCTTGACTTGAGGATTTGTCTTGAGAATGTTATCCCTATAATAGTATACTGAGGTCGGTATAGAGTCTAGAGGGATCTGAGCGAGCATTGATGGTCAGACACGGCGTCTGTGCATGTAAGACTTAACTGGATTAGCCAGATCATACTAAGATCAGTATAATAAGATAGGTGGGTGTCGCGCCCCGATCCGTAGACGCCAAACCGGGCCGGGACACGAGGGGGAAAGACCTACATCTACTAGCTTCAACTGGCGGAAACAGTTCAAACTAACACACAGCTGGCGGAAACAGCTAAAGATAAGAACAAGGCGGTGTAGACACCAATTTTGACTAAGGTCAAATTTTGGAGTATTCACAAAATTGCCTCTACTCGTCTTAGACACTCCTCAAAGACACATCACCAAGCATACAAACCCGAATGCTCGTAGAGCACACATACACTGCTCTATATGCGATTCTCCACGGTTTTGATGGTGTCCTACACAAATCGGGAGAACAAAGGGCGTTTTGGTAATTTTACCCGCCCAAGGGTATTTAGGAATTCAGGGAAAAATACATAGCTGGACTCTTTAAAATATCCTATCATAACCCTATACAGCTTTTACGCCATCCTACAAAAGCTAAATGACTCGGGGGCATTTTGGTAATTTTGCCCACCAGGGGGTATTTTGGGAATTTTGACTAAAATACGTGTTGAGGATTCCTACAATATCTAAAAAATATCCAGATATGGTTTTTTATAACATCTTATACAAACCGAAAGCATAAAGGGCATTTCGGTAAGTTTTACCTTTTAGGGGTATTTTGGTTATTCTAGCCAAATATAGGTTTGACCCAACTACAACATTCCAAAATAGTTTATGATGGTTTTGAAGGCATCCCATATAAACCAAAGACATGAAAAAGGGTATTTTGGTCATTTAGCCCCTCGAGGGTATTTTGGTCATTTACTCTAAATGCACATTTTTCACGTATACAGGACAAATATGTCCTCCGCCCTTTAAAGTATCATCTACTTTAGGGGTATTATTGTCCAAAACATATATGGACTTTACACCAATCAAAGCACCAAAAAGGGTATTTTGGTAATTTCACCCTCATATCGGCCTTTGTAAAGCTTTGATGGCATCCTACACAAGCTATGGGGGGCGAGGGTATTTTGGTCATTTTAAACCCCTAGGGGTATAATGGTCCAGAAATATATGTAAAGGCACCTCTACCTGTTTCAGGGGTATTTCGGTCCAAAAACATATATGACCGATAAAAAGGGTATCCTGATAATTTACCCTTGCTCAAGGGCATTATGGTAAAGTATTTACGACATGTTCAAATATTTAAAAATTCAATAAAATATTCAAAATTTGAACAAATATATAAATTTTGAAACTCAAATTCATGATTCGAATTCAAATAGATTTGATATGTCCAATCCTAAATCTAAACTACCTAAATCCTACCCTCTTAACCACCCAAATCTCAACTCCCCGATCAAAATTCAAATCTAAAATCAGCCGACCTAAATAAAAGTATGCATACCTACGTCCAAGCCTTCCATCAGCATGATAAGATGTGACATGGCATCACATAATTGGAGACTTGGAGTAGGGTTTAGCTTAAAGAAAAGTTCCGAGGGAGCAACATAAAGTAGGGAATAGGTTAACAAAAAGTTCCGAGGGAACAACATCCATACTTCCAACGAATTTGAGCTTCCCCTCAGCCCTCTTACACACATGTCTTCCAAAAACTGAGAAGTTGTGATCTCATATCTCATCAGCCGTGAGATGCTTCTCACAACAACTTTTCGAAATTCGACCAGCCCGCCGAAACTTCTCCAAAACACCTATAAATAGAGGGGGGAGGGGTGAAGGCAAAGGGGAGCAAGAGGCATTTGAGAGCAAAGCCACACTCTGAAAGAGAGGAGGCTGAGCTCTGGAAATCTAAAATTTGTTCTTCGCGTTATTCGTGTTCTTGAAAGTTCTTCGAGAGATAGCACAACCCACGTGGACTTCAATCCACCCGTTGGGAGTGGCTATTGATTCTTGAAGTTCTTCAAGAAATAATGAGACCCGGGTGGATCCAGATCCACTCGCGAAAGTTGGCTATTGATTCTTGAAGTTTCTTCAACTCTGGAAATCCTTCACCAACTTTTGGAGATCTTGAAGCAGCTCCTTCATCAACTCCTAAGGGTCCGACACTAAGTCCTCCAACAGCTCCTGAAGGATCCACAGCAAGCCCACCACCAACTCCTAGAGCAAGTCCTTCATCAAATCGACGAGGTCCTACAACAAATCCTTCAGCTCTTGGGGTTCCCCCAACCGAGCCTCTATCAATTTTGAAGACCTACAGTAACTCCCAGGAGATTAAGAAGGAAGACCAAGGTAGATCAACACCAACAAAGGTGAGGGTGGAGGCGGAGCCTCCACCTAATACCCTTCTACTTCTTCATTTCCCTTTTTAGATGATGTAATAGGATTTTAAGTTTCGGATCCTTAATCAGGGGTCTTCCCTACAGGGATGTAAATGATGAGTTGCCAGTCTCATCATGAGTATGCATGTCCAAAGAGAAAGAGATATGCAGCTTGTGATGATACATGGAACTCAGGAGTGTTGTTATCACAATCTCCCCACCACATGTAAATCGATTTTTTGATCACAATAAAATGGGCAAACATCTCACCCCGAGATAGCGATTTTATTGTCGAACAAAATCTGGCACGCCCGGTGAGACAACACTCTACCCCTCATCTTTGGATCCGAATCCTAAAATTCTCACATACTAACATGTTTTCCTTCTCAAACGAAGGATATCACAAACTATCATTACATACTAACATATTTCTTAACCAAGGCCAAGACCAAGGGATATGGCGCTCAACGGTGCTTCGTTCAACATATGCTTTGGCGATCTCTGGTTCAACATCCCTCTAGGGAGCGATGGCATGCCGGTGTCCTCAGCGTTATCAATGGTGTCCCTCACACCTCTGACGACATCTCCGTCAACACCTCCAACAACACCTCCAACAATACTTCCACCCTTGGAGTCCTCTGCTGTCAAATCCCGCCGCAAACGACGAGGGACAACAAGACTTCCGTTAGTCGGATCAAGCGTCCAGCTGCAAACTGATATCAAAGCTTCTTCAAGTGGAACCCATGTTCGGCAAGAATATCGGGAGAAAACTGCTCACCTGTCGAAGAAAGTCATCAAAGGAGGCAGAGGTGATCACCAGCTGAGATCCACCCCGCTTCGAAGAGATCAGCAACCAACCCCCCATGGAATCGTCACGACAGATGAGGAAGGTTGGACTACAGTTGTCCCGAGGAGAAAAAGGAAGCCGGCTGCCAAGGCCCCTTTCATCCATAAGATCTTCACATCACATACTGAAGATCCCAAAGGAAGAAATCATCCTCAAACCTTTCAACCCTCTGCTGCACAACTCAAGGCGGTCAACAAGTCACACAGGACTTGCGCCAATAAGCCTCAGACATGTCTCTACACAGCCAGAGATCAGGGCGAGTTCTTGTACTCCGAGTACAAACACCGACAGAAGTACTGGGAATCTAGACTCCTTAGCTACTCCATTTATCTGCAAGATATGGAAACGACCTACATCAACTACATCAACCGCGAGACGAATGCTCTCCAAATCGAGAAGGGCGTCGAGAAAAACGACACCAACACTTCTCGTCCTAAGCAAAACATCAATGCTTATGAATCTAAGCATTTTCCTGCTAGGGTCAGGGGGCACGCTGAGAAGAAGCAAAAGGGTGCTGTCCATCGCCCGCCATTTTATGTTGGGGGCTTGGGACGCCCTTGCTATGGAGTGACTTCCAAGGTCAGTCGTAGAAATCAACAAATCACCCAAAGAGCTCAGATCCCTTCATCACCAAGTCAGCACATTACCCGGAGAGGCCGTGCTGCTCAAATTCCTTCGCTAAGAAGATCTGGTATCCTGGAAGGAGTTCCTCAAAAGAACTCTTTCGATGTCTTTGCAGCAATGCCTATCGAGATCCAAGACGATGATCCATCTGCTTGAAGTGACAATTCTTCAAACCTCCCCGCCAAGAGAAGGAAAAAGAAGGTTGTTGTCGAAGAACCACATGATATTATCGTCATCAACCCACATCTGAACCATCCCCACACTAGAAGCATCACCCGCTCTCTAAGTAGTAAGGATGTGGTTTCCGAACCCTCAATTGATCAAGAGTTCAACCCTTCCCCCGAGTCCCCAAGGGAAAAATCAACTTCACCAGAACGCTATCAAGTTCTTACCACCTCATTGGAAGAAGAACTTGAGCAGCTGAGGAACGCTCTACAACTAAAGGAGGCAAAGCTAGTCAACTTGAAGGCTCAAATCCCTCATGAACATGATTCGTATGTGGAGAACACTTCTTCACCCCCTCATGGTCACCAACAACCCACTCCAAACAATCCCCAACAACAACCTCTACATGGTAATCATCAGATGCATCCACATGGTAATCCATCACCAAACATGGTACCACTGGAGACTGTGAAGAGGATGATCACTGAAAGCATAAGGGCTTTTCAAATGCAAACTCAATATGCTACAAGGCCAGGATACATGAAACCATATCCAGCAGAAATTGACTTAGTTCCATTTCCATTAAACTATAGGCAACCTCAGTTTGCCAAGTTTAATGGGAGTGGATCACCACATGAGCACATTGCCCATTTCCTCACAGCTTGCCAAGATACAGCTCACAATGGCGCCTTATTACTCCGCCAATTTGTGCAGACCCTCTCTGGCCCAGCTTTCACCTGGTATAGCAAATTACCACCAGGCTCCATCACCTCTTGGGAGCAGATGCAAGAAGCATTCCTCCAAAGGTTTTATAGCACCCAAAGGAACGTGGGGATCACAGAACTCACACAAACGGAGCAAAACTCTCACGAGAAGGCTACAAACTTCATCAACATGTGGAGAAATCTAAGCATCCATTGCCCACAACCTATTACAGAGACGGAAGCTGTACGTATGTGCATGAACAACTTGCGCCCAGAAATGGCAGTCTGCTTGCAAGGCGTTCGTCCGCTCACCTTTGAAGAATTGGCCTCCAAGGCCACTGATATTGAAAATTATCTCCAACATGTGGCCCGGAAAACAGGCGCAGTAGATAAGATGTTTGTCAAGAAAGACAAAGCTCCTCCTAAGGGAAAGGCAGTGTTGCAAACATCCACAACACAAGATCATAGGCTCAGAGAAGTCTACATTCCAAAAGGCCAACCCCGACCTAGGGATACGCCTTCGGAACCTGCTCCAAGAAGAATAAAGACTCTCAGGGAAAGAATAGAGAAAGAATACTCTTTTCCTAGAGAAGAAGTCACAGATATCTTCAGAGGCTTGAAGGACCTTGGACTTATTGAGCTTCCCGAGCCAAGGCGTCCTCAAGAAGTAGATAAAGTCAATGGTCCTCTGTATTGCCACTATCACAGGATCTTGGGTCACACCATACAAGATTGCTTCATCCTCAAAGATAAAATTCAAAAGCTGATTGATGACGGAGTCATGGATGCCGGACTTCTGAAGAAACTTCAAAAGGGGAAGAAGGTGGAATCAACACACATGATTACCACCGAATTTGCCTCCTCAGAACCTGATGCTTTGTACACTCCTCCAGCAATACTAATCGAGAAGTTGGGGTATCCTCCCTCCATGCCTTCTTGTGAAGATGAACATGCACCTGTCTCTCCCTACATTCCCACAGAAGTGCACATGGCCCCCATCCTTGAACCTGTTGAAGGATGTCCCTGGCAAGCATTGGAAGACTTACATCCTCCCAACACCGATGATGAAGAGTCCCTGTCTGATGAAGAGCCATGTTATGATCGGTATGGGAGACCCTACTTCAGCAAGAAGCATATGAAGAAGAAGGCATTCAAGGAGAGGGTTAGAGCAGCCAGGCTCAACCCCCCAAGATCCTCACTCCCTCAAGACTGGCAACCAGGGCCGAAAAGATACAGAGCCCCAAAGTACAAGATCTTGAGAAAGGTGATGTCATATGAAGAGATAAACGGCTTCATACACCGAGTTTCCACGAATCTCCAGACCAGGACACCATATGTCCCGGAAACTGATGTCTCTTGGGACCACTATCCATGCCTCCCGATAGGGGTCTTCCAAGATGACGACCAATCTCTCTGCTTCCCAGAAGAAGAAAATGTCGAAGTCCACGAGATCATTACACGCTCTGGGCGACAACTTCCGGATTCTCAACCACCACGGGAGAGAAACCCAGTACAGCAAGCAGTGCAAGCTACAAACCAAAATAATGTAAACTCTAAAGAGTTAGTAAAGTACAATGTAATTTCTCATTTAAAGAAAGTACCATCACTGCTTAGCGTGTATGATGCCCTGTGTCTTTCTTCTGATCTCCGCAAATCTCTCATTATCGCTTTATCTTTTCTCGACGATTACCGGGAAGAAATCCCCCAATATGAGGTCCCTACAGTCGAAACTCTAAATATCGAGTTTACCGATGATGATTTGCTACTTGGCTCAAAACCACATAATAGGCCACTGTTAGTAACTGGGGACATCGATGACATACCCACATCACGTATAATGCTAGATTGTGGGTCAGCTATTAACCTCTTGCCACTCAAAATACTTCATAAACTGGGGTATGACACCCTAGACTTAACGGCCAGTAATATTGTAATGCAAGGCTTCAACCAAGCCGGCCAACAAGTCCTTGGCTCAATACGCCTAGTCCTGAAATTCCAAGACTTGGCCACGAGTGTTGTCTTTCATATCATTGATGCTCGTACCTCTTATAATGCATTACTAGGAAGACCTTGGCTCCATGAGTACAAGGTCGTCCCTTCGACACTTCACCAATGTTTCAAGTACCAAACCCCCGAAGGTAATGTCAAGAGGGTGTTTGCTGATACGAAGCCCTTCACACCAGGGGAGGCGTTTTTTACAGATGCCAAGTTCTACTTGGAGCCACCCTTGAAGTTGAAGACACCTATCGCCACACCTCCTATGGAAATGAGTTTCATAGAGAGATTCACAGCAGAGGTTCAACAAGGAAAGAAGCCTCCTCCAAAAAGGAAGACATATTGTTACATTCCAAGTAGCCAGAGGAAAGCAGGGGACCCCATATTCAAAGTCATTGAAGAGAAGCTCTCCAAAGCCATTCTTCAAGATTTCCCCATACCCCTCCCCAAAATGGTACCATCACATGTGAAGCCTCCACCAATTAAAGAAGAAGGTCAGTCAAGTGAAGACAATAGGGAAACAAAACATAATCAGCCTATTAACTTCATCCAAGCATCTACGGTCCAATCTGCCGCCAAGAGATCATTTCTACCTATACCATTTTATGACGAGAAGCTGCTTCACATGATGACTCAAATGGGGTATGATATCAATTCTGGTGAAGGCTTATGTGAAGGTCGCGGTCAAAAGCAACCTTTTGAGGATATCCTTTCAGATGAACAAATAAAGGCTATCCGATATGGTGAAAAACTATCCTTCCACAAGGCAGGGCTTGGATATCAATTCCAAGTCTGCATGACTTCCACAGAGCTCATTGATCTCCAAGAAGCGCCTCCTCAACTTGAAGATGGTGGTCAAGCAACTGTTGATGAACTCGAAGAAATCAACCTAGGGACAGTTGATGATCCTCGCCCCCACTTTCATCCGCGCTCACATGACGCCAAGCGAAAGGGAACAATATATGACCTTCCTCCGTCAAAATAAAGATGTGTTCGCGTGGAACTACAAAGAAATGCCAGGCTTGGATACCGGTGTTACTGTTCATCAGCTCTCCATAAAGGAAGATATACATCCAATCAAGCAGTCTCAAAGGCGCTTTCGACCAGAGTTGATCCCCAAGATCATCGCAGAAGTAGACAAACTCATTAAAGCAAACTTCATTCGAGAGGTCTGATATCCAAAGTGGCTAGCAAATATCGTACCTGTAAAGAAGAAAAACGGCCAGCTTAGACTCTATATAGATTTCAGAGATCTAAACAAAGCATGTCCAAAGGCTGATTTCTCGTTGCCCATATCCGAACTTATAGTGGATGTGACAACTGGTCATGAAATCCTTTCTTTCATGGATGGATACTCAAGCTACAACCAGATAAAAATGGCGTCTGAAGATGAGGAACTCACGGCTTTCCGTACACCCAAAGGAATATTTTGTTACACAGTGATGCCATTCGGGTTGAGGAATGCCGGAGTTACCTATCAGAGAGCTATGACATTTATTTTTAGTGACCTTCTACACGACATCGTAGAATGCTACGTCGATGATCTTGTGGTGAAAACGAAACATCAACAAGATCATTTCAAGCACCTAACCGAAGTCTTCCACAGACTGAGGCGGTACAATTTGAAAATGAACCCCTTGAAGTGTGCGTTCGGCGTCACATCAGGGAAGCTCCTTGGCTTTGTAGTACACATACGAGGAATTGAGGTCGACCTTGCTAAGGTCAAGGCCATTCTAGAAATGCCACCACCTCGGAATCTTCATGAACTCAAGAGTCTTCAAGGTCGGCTGGCATATATTCGAAGATTCATCTCAAACTTGGCAGGACGCTGCAAACCATTTTCTCACCTAATGAAGAAAGGGACACCTTTTGAGTGGGATGAAATGTGCCAAAATGCATTCCAAAGCATTAAAGAATACTTAATCAATCCACCAGTGCTTGCCTCTCCTATCAAAGGAAAGCCTTTGATCCTATATACGGCAACCTCTCCTGGATCACTTGGTGCCCTACTGGCGCAAGACAACGAAGGCAAAGAAAGAGCTCTCTATTACCTGAGTAGGACTCTGGTTGGACCCGAGCATAACTATTCAGAAATGGAAAAGATTTGCCTTTCCTTAGTATTTGCCACCCAGAAGCTCCGTCACTATCTTTTGGAGCACCCTTTACAACTCATTTCTAGAGCTGACCCTTTGCGGTATATATTAAAGAAATTGACCTTATCTGGGCGATTGGTAAAATGGGCTATGTTATTATCCCAGTTTGATATAACATATGTTCCACAGAAGGCAGTCAAGAGACAAGCTTTGGCTGACTTCCTCGCCGCTTATCCAATCCCAGATGATGAAGTCCTAAATGATGACCTTCCAGAAGAAGAAGTCTTCATGACTGATATTCAGTCCTCTTGGGAAATGTACTTCGACAGAGCCTGCAGGCGGTCAGGAGCAGGGGTGGGATTGATCTTTGTTACTCCAGAACAAGCTTTCATCCCCTACTCTTTTACATTAACATCTGCTTCATCCAACAATATGGCAGAATATGAAGCTCTCATTATAGGCTTGGAGATAGCCTCAGAAATGGGGATGGATCCGCTTATAGCCTATGGAGACTCCCAGCTCATTGTGAATCAACTTCTTGGCGTGTTTGCCGTCAAAAAGGAAGAATTAGTCCCATACTATCAAAAAGCCAAAGGACTCATTAGCTCTTTCAGGGAGCTGAAGATCCAGCATGTCCCAAGGTCACAAAACCAAAAGGCAGATGCATTGGCTAGTCTTGCTGCAGCTATGTCCCTCTCACCTACAGAAGTACTAGAAATCAGAGTAGAGGAAAGACGAGTCCTTCCCCCTCTTCTCGAAGAAATTCCAACTAAACAACTACCGGTGCTCATTAATGCCATCTCCAAATCTGAAGTTAATATAGAAGATTGGAGAACCCCGCTTTCGGATTATCTCATGTCTGGAGCGCTCCCTTCTGATGCCCAAGAAAGACAAAAGCTAAGAAGAAGAGCGACAAAGTACACATATATTGACAACACACTTTACAGAAGATCCTTCGACGGGCTCTTGCTGCGGTGTCTCTCTAGCGAAGAAGCAGCGTCAGCTCTCGAAGAAGTCCATTCGGGTGTATGTGGAGCACATCAATCTGGCCCCAAGTTATACCACCAGCTGAAACACTTGGGATATTATTGGCCTTCCATGGTGCGAGATTCCATTGAACATGCTCGGAAATGTCATGTGTGCCAAATTCACGCTGACTTTATACATATGCCTCGAGAGCCACTTCATCCTACAAATATATCCTGGCCTTTCGAGGCATGGGGATTGGATGTAGTCGGCCCTATTCAACCTTAATCGTCAAGGGGGCATTGCTATATCCTAGCAGCAATAGATTACTTCTCCAAATGGACAGAAGCAATCCCCTTGAAAGACGTGAAGGCTGAAACAGTGGTACTTTTTATCAAAACACAGATTGTGTACCGATTCGGAGTCCCGGCAAGACTCATCTCGGACAATGGCACACCATTTAAGAATAGAAATGTAGAAAAATTTTGTGCCAAGTTCAAAATTAAACACCAATTTTCTTCGGCATATAACGCCGCAGCCAATGGACAAGCAGAAGCTTTCAATAAGGTTCTCTGCAAGCTCCTAAAGAAAATAGTTCACAAAAACAAGAAAGAGTGGCACGAAAAATTGCTGGAGAACCTGTGGGCATATCGCACCATAGTAAGAACTCCAACGGGGGCAACCCCTTATTCTCTTGTCTTTGGAGGTGAAGCCGTCCTTCCCCTCGAAGTGCAGATCCCTTCTCTCAGAGTAGCTTTGTAAGGACAACTGACAGAAGACCAAATGGTCAAATTAAGGCTTGAAGAGCTCGATAGCTTGGAAGAAAAGTGACTAGAGGCCCAGCAGAGGCTGGAAATGTATCAAGCAAGGATCTCCAGAGCTTTTGACAAAAAGGTGAAGCGTCGTTCCTTCAAAGTAGGAGACCTTGTCCTCGCCGTAGTCTGGCCGATGATTGTTACAAGAAGGACCAAGGGGAAGTTCGAACCCAAGTGGGAAGGGCCATTCATAGTACAAGAGGTTTATACCAGCGGGGCTTACAAGATCGTTTCTCCAGATGGTGAATATACCCCACCATCGGTGAACGGTAAATTCTTAAAGCGTTATTATTCTTAATTGTAATATGCTCCGAGCTTCAAGAGCCTAAACTGATAGCACAAATAAAATATTTTGCACCGCTCCAGCTTCACGAGCCTAAACTGCAAGCAATGATACTCCAAACCATACGAGTATAAACTATCGGTAAAACATAAATCTCAACACACATGCTCCGAGCTTCAAGAGCCTAAACTGATAGCACAAATAAAATATTTTGCTCCGCTCTAAGCTTCACGAGCCTAAACTCGAAAGCAATGATACTCCAAACCATACGAGTATAAACTGTCGGTAAAACATAAATCTCAACACCATGCTCCGAGCTTCAAGAGCCTAAACTGATAGCACAAATAAAATATTTTCCTATGCTCCAAGCTTCACAAGCCTAAATTGCAAGCAATGACACTCCAAACCATACGAGTATAAACTGTCGGTAAAACATAAATTTCAACATGTATGCTCCAAGCTTCACGAGCCTAAACTGCAAGCAATAACACTTCAAACCATACGAGTATAAACTGTCGGTAAAACATAAATTTCAACAAGTATGCCCCAAGCTTCACAGGCCTAAGCTGATAAGCACATGTGTATTTCAAGTCTTGAATGAAAAGCAAGTCCAAAGCATTTATGCAAAAAAAAGAAAAAAAAAAAGAGCTATCGCCATGCTTGAAGACAAGTTCACTGTATCAACCCCCAAGATCTACCCCATCAACATCACCGTCTCCTTCGCGCCGATCTACATCTCCAGCGAAGTTTGTCCTGGTTCTTGTTTAACCTCGGTCGCGAAACTTCACCGATGGCAATCCCCGTTATAAAACAAAAGTAGGCAGGATGTGAAATCACAAAGCTCTAAAATGGGAAAGGAAAGGGCAAAGGAAGAAGAAATCACATAAAGACAAAACCGAAAAAAGAAGAAGAGAAAAAAAAAAAAGCTAGCAGGGGGCAACACGCGACCCAAGGTCCTCATGCTGCCACCCCTCTTCCTTATCTTCTTCCTTCCTCTCCCCTCTGCTTCCGTCGCCCGATCCGCCAGCATGGTGCCACCCGAGCTCGCGCTCCCCCGCGACTTCTGCCGAGATCATCGCCAAGCTCTTAGTCCCGACGCCGAGCGACGACGGGCCTGGTGCCGCCCTCCGATGGTTTTGCCCTCCCCGCTGAGATCCATAGCGAGTGCCACCTCGTCGTCGCCATCCTTCCTCCAACTCGAGGACCACCGTCGCCGTCCTCGATCCAGCCCGAGGAGAGAACCCCTGGCGCATCCTCATCGCGGAGTCCCAGAGACACCGGTGAGACATCGGATCCAATCCAAGGGTGGCCGTCTCTCACCGCTGTGCACAGCCGTGAGCCCGCCGCAACAAACCCATACCCAGCGAAACCCATTCCAACGACAGTCTCTAGCAACCCACGCGACTCGCCGGTCTTCGGAGAGGAGCGGGGGATCAAGTAAGAAGAAGACCTCCGACGCACCCTCACTGCGGAGCTCCGTCGCCGATCGTGGTCCGATCCAAGAAGGGAGCATCCGTCGCCATCCGAGGCTTCAAGCTCGCGGCATCAATGGCCCTGTGAGATCTTCTTCAGCGACGTCCTCATCTCCCCCCGACGCTGAGCTTCTGAGCACGGATGGCGGTTTCCCCTGTTCCGGATAGCAGCTTCCCCTGTTCCAGCTTGCGCTTCTCTGGTGCCAGCCGGCTTCATCGAGTCCAGTTGCCACGGCGATGGAGGTCATACACCAGCATCGATGGTCGACGCCACCAGCTTCGACGGTCGATGCCACCAGCTTCGACACGCGAACGATATCGGCTTCGACGCTCGGGAGACACTCTTCGATGCCAGCAGCTTCGACGCGTGAACAACACCAGCTTCGACGCTTGGATGGCTCAGCCTTCGACGCTCGGACAACATTCCTTCGATGCCACCAGCTTCGACGCTCGAGAGACACCCTTCGACGCCACGAGCTTCGACGCGCGAACAACACCAGCTTCGACGCTTGGATGGCCTAGCCTTCGACGCTCGGACAACATTCCTTCGACGCCACCAACTTCGACGCTCGAGCAACACATCTTGACTCCACTGGATATCCCCTTCTCCAACAAAGTTCAGATCAACACGACGCCACCTCTTCTGCTCTAGCAAATACACCCTGCCACTATCCAAAAAAAAAAAAAAAAGATGAAGAGCAGGGCAACCTGAGGGTCCCCACGTCTTGGTGTCCTCTGCATCTCGCCTTTCTTACAATATCATGGCAGTTCGAATGAAATTTCTATCCATGATGATCTTAAAAAAAAACAAAAAAAGAAGAAGAAGAAGAAGAGGAGAATAAGAAATATGAATCTCCGGCAATATATAAGAAAAGGGCTCGCGCATTATATACGAGGTGGACAAATGTCAAAGAAGGAGATCTCAAAACTTCCACACGCCGGCACCTCCTGCTAGCCACATTGGCCTCCACGCCAAACACAAGAGCATCGCCGAGACACCAACTAGTGCGCGCCATTGTTTCAAGCTGCTCGCCGGATTGTCGGTCACCTATCTTGTGCTACAACTTCTCTATGGCATGGAGAAGTCATCCCAAATTTAAACGTGAACTCTAATATTTCACATATTCTCATGCATGCAAAGATCGTCGAGACTTGCGTGTTCAAATTACAACAATCTCACACGCAAGCCTCGAGGGGGCATCTGTAGACACCAATTTTGACTAAGGTCAAATTTTGGAGTATTCACAAAATTGCCTCTACTCGTCTTAGACACTCCTCAAAGACACATCACCAAGCATACAAACCCGAATGCTCGTAGAGCACACATACACTGCTCTATATGCGATTCTCCACGGTTTTGATGGTATCCTACACAAATCGGGAGAACAAAGGGCGTTTTGGTAATTTTACCCGCCCAAGGGTATTTTAGGAATTCAGGGAAAAATACATAGCTGGACTCTTTAAAATATCCTATCATAACCCTATACAGCTTTTACGGCATCCTACAAAATGCTAAATAGACTCGGGGGCATTTTGGTAATTTTGCCCACCAGGGGTATTTTGGGAATTTTGACTAAAATACGTGTTCAGGATTCCTACAATATCTAAAAAATATCCACATATGGTTTTTTATAACATCTTATACAAACCGAAAGCATAAAGGGCATTTCGGTAAGTTTTACCTTTTAGGGGTATTTTGGTTATTCTAGCCAAATATAGGCTTGACCCAACTACAACATTCCAAAATAGTTTATGATGGTTTTGAAGGCATCCCATATAAACCAAAGACATGAAAAAGGGTATTTTGGTCATTTAGCCCCACGAGGGTATTTTGGTCATTTACTCTAAATGCACATTTTTCACGTATACAGGACAAATATGTCCTCCGCCCTTTAAAGTATCATCTACTTTAGGGGTATTATTGTCCAAAACATATATGGACTTTACACCAACCAAAGCACCAAAAAGGGTATTTTGGTAATTTCACCCTCATATCAGCCTTTGTAAAGCTTTGATGGCATCCTACACAAGCTATGGGGGGCGAGGGTATTTTCGTCATTTTAAACCCCTAGGGGTATAATGGTCCAAAAATATATGTAAAGGCACCTCTACCTGTTTTGGGGGTATTTCGGTCCAAAAACATATATGACCGATAAAAAGGGTATCCTGATAATTTACCCTTGCCCAAGGGCATTAGGGTAAAGTATCTACGATATGTTCAAATATTTAAAAATTCAATAAAATATTCAAAATTTAAACAAATATATAAAATTTGAAACTCAAATTCATGATTCGAATTAAAATATATTTGATATGTCCAATCCTAAATCTAAACTACCTAAATCCTACCCTCTTAACCACCCAAATCTAACTCCCCGACCAAAATTCAAATCTAAAATCAGCCAACCTAAATAAAAGTATGCATACCTACGTCCAAGCCTTCCATCAGCATGATAAGATGTGACATGGCATCACATAATTGGAGACTTGGAGTAGGGTTTAGCTTAAAGAAAAGTTCCGAGGGAGCAACATAAAGTAGGGAGTAGGTTAACAAAAAGTTCCGAGGGACAACATCCATACTTCAAACGAATTTGAGCTTCCCCTCAGCCCTCTTACACACACATGTCTTCCAAAAAATGAGAAGTTGTGATCTCATATCTCATCAGCCGTGAGATGCTTCTCACAACAACTTTTCGAAATTCGACCAGCCCGTCGAAACTTCTCCAAAACACCTATAAATAAAGGGGGTAGGGGTGAAGGCAAAGGGGAGCAAGAGGCATTTGAGAGCAAAGCCACACTCTGAAAGAGAGGAGGCTGAGCTCTGGAAATCTAAAATTTGTTCTTCGCGTTCTTCGTGTTCTTGAAAGTTCTTCGAGAGATAGCACGACCCACGTGGACTTCAATCCACCCGTTGGGAGTGGCTATTGATTTTTGGAGTTCTTCAAGAGATAGCAAAACCCACGTGGACTTCAATCCACCCGTTGGGAGTGGCTATTGATTCTTGAAGTTCTTCAAGAAATAACGAGACCCGGGTGGATCCAGATCCACTCGCGGAAGTTGGCTATTGATTCTTGAAGTTTCTTCAACTCTGGAAATCCTTCACCAACTTTTGGAGATCTTGAAGCAGCTCCTTCATCAACTCCCATGGGTCCGACACCATGTCCTCCAACAGCTCCTGAAGGATCCACAGCAAGCCCACCACCAACTCCTAGAGCAAGTCCTTCATCAAATCGACGAGGTCCTACAACAAATCCTTCAGCTCTTGGGGTTCCCCCAACCGAGCCTCTATCAATTTTGAAGACCTACAGTAACTCCCAGGAGATTAAGAAGGAAGACCAAGGTAGATCAACACCAACAAAGGTGAGGGTGGAGGCGGAGCCTCCACCTAATACCCTTCTACTTCTTCATTTCCCTTTTTAGATGATGTAATAGGATTTTAAGTTTCGGATCCTTAATCAGGGGTCTTCCCTACAGGGATGTAAATGATGAGTTGCCAGTCTCATCATGAGTATGCATGTCCAAAGAGAAAGAGATATGCAGCTTGTGATGATACAGGGAACTCAGGAGTGTTGTTCTCACAATCTCCCCACCACATGCAAATCGATTTTTTTATCACAATAAAATGGGCAAACATCTCACCCCGAGATAGCGATTTTATTGTCGAACAGGCGGAAGCAAAAGAACAACGTCTATTAACATCTATTACAAAACAGGCATAAATAGAGTTAACCAAGAGTTCTAATACAACAGGTTTACAAGGGATCAACAACAGTCCCCAAAAAGCTACAACACCCACCGGGGTCTCTGCAAAGGCACAAACAAAACCATCCTGATCCTCACACATGGCCAGGAGCCGGCGCGCTGCCACGAGACGACTGACGGGGAAGCACCGGAGAGGAGCTGGGACCTGCACCTGCAAACAACACAGTCCAGGTAGGAATGAGCAACAGCTCAGCATGGTCCTACTCTACCACTCTCGCTAAGAAGGCAACACCGAACGAACAGCTCTGTGCCAAGTACTGAGGCTTGCCAAGGATCTCATCAATCCCGTCAATAACCCGAAGGGCTCCTGTCCCAAGTACGCCCCTCCGACGACCACTGCTCAGGGGTGGGCAACTCCGACAATCCCTGTCACAGGGTGGACATGGCGCTACTAGTAGGACACCTTTCTCCAAGCGGGATCTCCACACTTGGCGGAACGACCGTGGTTAAGACTACCATCTCTCAGTACTCCAAACAGCCAAGCCAACACGACCCCTAACTCCCGACCAAAGACTAAGTCTAGCTAGGGAGTCCATCGATCCCATCGATGTTCCCCCCCCCCCCAAGGGTTCCTGTCCAACGTACGTCCCTCCGATAGCCACTGCTCGAGGACTGGGCTACCTCCGACGGTCCTTGACACAGGGTGGGCCAGACGATACCTGTAGGACACCCTTACCCGTGCTGGACACCAGCATGGGGAGACAAGTCGGGTAACGGCATCCACCACCTAGTCTTTGATCACCGAACTCCACGGGTCAACCCCACCCGGCCTAACCTAGCATGTCTAATGCACAGGAAGCAGGGCAGGATAAGAATAAGAAAGACAGTAACAAACAACACAGCAGGGGCACACCTTCGGCCCATTTATACTAAACACTCCCGAGGGTCATGACTCCTTCGATTCACCACAAAACAGTAATAAATAAGCAATTATGCAGTATGAGAGAACATGGTAAGCCCCGAGGGCAAAACAGCATTTAAACCAATAAAAGTCTCCCCTGCGTCGAAGGAGATCGATCCCATGTAGCAATGGGATCGATCTTCCTCGAGGCTAGAAGCACCCGTTCTGGTCACCCAAACGGGATCGATCTCCACCCATATGGAGATCGATCTCGTATGTGACCCCTTGACGCGCCGACGCCAACCGCCCAGAGATCGATCTCCCTCCCAGGGAGATCGCTCTCGCTCAGGCGGGGCGTGCCACCCCAAACGAGATCGATCTCATCCCATGAGATCGATCTTGATGGGTTCATCGGCGGGCGGACGGCGAGGAAAGCCGTCGGAATCCGCAACCAAACCTCACCAACCTAGGTGGGCTGGTCAATCCAAGTACCATGAAGCTACTCAAGGCTTCAAAACCGGAAAACATCAACCACACAAGGAGATTTATTGAAATCAAAACCGGATTCCAAAATCCATAAAAACAAGCCGGAGTCTTTGAGTGGGATCCCTACCTCCACAGAGCTGTTTCGATCCACGAAGCCTAGCCTAGGATTTTCCTCACGCCGTCACGGTTCCAACGAGCCTTCAAGCTCCAGAAACGGTGGCCGGAGTAGGGAGAACGGAGGAGGAAAGAGGGCTGCCGGAACAGGGGAAGAAAACAGGGCCGGGAGGAAGAAGAAAGAAGAAAAACCCCAGAAAGGGAGGAGGAAGGGAAGGGGATAAGGCCGGGGAAAGCCGGCGAAGGCGGGGGAAAAGCGAAGGAGGGGAGCAAAACTCTCCCCTCCCCCGACAGGGGAAGCGACGGCCATCGCCGTGGCCGTCCTTCGAACTCCACCGCCAACGACTTCCAGGGCAAGTGAGATCGATCTTCATTGCATGCGGGATCGATCCGGCTAGCAATACGGGATCGATCTGCCTTGACAAGGGATCGATCTCCTATGCCCAGAAAGGCAAACTTGGGCTGAAATACAAGCCCAAGCCCAGAACTCCCGATCTCGGGCCCACCTAACCTTTCTAAACAAACACAAGCACCAAACAAGGTCTGTGTGTGCACACCCAGTGTGAATAGACAGCCAAGACGCAATTTCCCAAATTGCCCTTGGGGTCAACAACAAGCCACGGGGATAAAGGGGCGGGTCCTCACAGTGGGTGTGTAGGATGTTGGACCTACACTAGTATAATGAGGCTGATATAGAGTCTAGAGGGTTCTGGGCAAACATTGACGGTCGGACACGGCCTCTGTGCATGTAAGACTTACCCGGACTTGCCAGATTATATCAGAGTCAATATACTATGATAGGTTTTGTGTACACCAGTGTCTTAGAGTGTGGCAGGTGACTCCTACTAAGCCTATCGATCTCCTTTAAATTTTGGGTTTTATACTTTTATTGCAAGAGGACATATCTACAGGGTAGAGTCTAGTGCATCATGTGAAGAAGCGGATAGTGACGAAGTATCAATTTATATCCGATTCATTTGAGAGTTACTTTTGTAACAGGTCGTGAGATGATGGTTGTATCTTTATTTACTTTGTACTTGGACTTCAGATTATTTATGTTGATGCTTATATTATGCTGGATTTTGGAATATGTATAAAATTGAGATCTTGTGGTTTGATTATTGTGTTTTTTATGACTATAATCTTATGTACATGAAACCTGTAAATGAATGAATGTTATGGGAATGAAGGTGTCCCAGAGATTACATTATGTTGTAAATTATTGGTGAAATGTCATAGGATGTGTTGTTTATAGAGTGTCTACAGGTTGTAATTGTGAATTCACGCACCCGTGCCCAAGGGTAATGTCAAAATTTTGAATTTTTCTTTATTTGGGTTAATTTTGGATATTAATTGGGGCGGGGCATGACAAGTCCACTACTAATTGAACTATTCATCTAGCTACTACTGATGGACTCTATCAATCAATCGGTAGCTCACTACCGGTACAAATCAATCGGTAGTAAGCTATCGATTCATTGATCTAGTTCATCGGACCACTATCAATGGATTAGATGGAAGAATCGGCAATGGACTACCGATCAGGTGGTATGTGCAATGCACACACATGTCACCTGTACATGTACATAAAACATTATTCATGGTGAAAGAAGCTGATTGGAATACATGGTCATGTAGGTGTGTGCAATGCACATGCTTATGTAGACATTAAGTATCACTTATTTTACTTCATTTTATTTTGGGAAAATTGTCATTTAGTTTCTTTAGGAGGAGTTGTTTGCTATTTAGTCTCCTTGAAAAATGTTAAGGCATTTAGTCTCTTTTGTGGACAGCTGTACTTTTTTATCTCTAAAATACCCTTTATGCATTTTTTTAAATGGGAGATGGATGTATAGTTTTTGAATTAGTTGGTTGGCATTAATTGGAGTGGTTGGGAATACATACACTTATTCCCAATACAGAAAAGGCATGCATGCATGCACTTATGGCTGGATGCATGCATTACTGTGGACATTAACAGTAAAATAGAAAATACTAAAAAATAGAGAAAATTAACAGAAAATAGGAAAATATGTCGGTAAAAATAGGAAAAATGGTAGAAAAGTAGAAAAAAATACCGGAAAATATAAAAAAATTTGGAAATTTTTTTTGGGGGCAGCCATTACCGGGAAAAAAGGAAAATACTGACAAGTAGGAAAAATTACCGTAAAATAGAAAAATACGTGGAAAAATAGGAAAATGATAGAAAAGTAGGAAAAAATACCAGAAAATAGAAAAATATTCTGAATTTTTTTTTTGAAAGTAACTACTAAATATTAAAAAGTGATTACCAAATTTTGAAAAGTGACTACAAATATTGGAAAGTAACTACCAAATATTAGGAAAGTAACTACAAATATTGGAAAGTAATTACCAAATATTCGAAAGTGACAACAAATATTGGAAAGTAATTACAAAATATTGGAAAATTATTACAAATATTGTGAAGTAACTACCAAATATTGGAAAGTAACTACCAATATTGGTAAGTAACTACTAAATATTGGGAAGTAAGTACCAAATTTTGGAAAGTGACTACAAATATTAGCTAGAAAGTAACTTCAAAAAATTGAAAAGTGTTTACAAATGTTGGAAAATTATTAGAAATATTGGGAAGTAACTACCAATATTGGTAAGTAGCTACTAAATATTGGGAAGTAACTACCAATATTGGAATGTAACTACCAAATATTTGAAAAGTAAGTATTAGGGATTGGGAAGTAACTACCATAAATGGAAAGTAACTACAAGGGCGGGTAAAGTAACTATTAGGGTAAAGTAACTACCAATATTGGTAAGTAACTACTAAATATTGGGAAGTAACTACCAATATTGAAAAGTAACTACCAAATATTTGGAAAGTAAGTATTAGGGATTGGGAAGTAACTACCATAAATGGAAAGTAACTACAAGGGAGGGTAAAGTAACTACCAGGGATTGCAAAGTAACTATCAGAAATGAAAGTAACTACATGGGACTGTGAAGTAACTACAAGGTACTGGAAAGTAACTACCAGAAATGGGAAGTAACTACACGGGACTGTGAAGTAACTACCAGGGATTGGAAAGTAACTACCAGAAATGAGAAGTAACTGTAAGAAAGTGTAAAGTGACTACAAGATATTAGAAAGTAACTACCAGAAATGAAAAGTAACTACCAATTATTGTAGAATTTTTTTGTAGTAATTTTTTCCGACACAAAATTGAAATTTTCTTAAATGATACTACAATTACTGTAAAGTAATTACAATATTTAAAAAATAAATATTTTATAAATAGTTTTAAGTATTTTTCTATTACAATCTTCGGGAAGTAACTACAAATATTTGTAGTTACTTCTCAATTTTCATATCCTTATCCTACCATTTATAATTACTGGAAGTAACTACAAATTTTTGAAAAATTTCATGGAAATAACTTTCCAATTTGTGGGAAGTAATTACAAAAATTCTTATTTCCTTCAATTTTCATGCAAAATTGAAGAAACTCCAAGGGACGCCGGGGGGGGGGGGGACGCCGGTAGACGGGGACACCGGGGGACGGGGACGCCGGGTGCGAACGGGGACGCCGGGAGGGACGGAGACACCGGGGACGAGGACACCGAGGGACGGGAACGCTGTGGACGGGGATACCGAGGGACGGGGACGCCGGGGGGGTGACGGGGACGGGGACGAGGACGCCGGGGGGGACGGGGACGGAGATGCCGGGGACGCGGACACCGAGGGACGGGGACGCCGGGGACGGGGATACTGAGGGACGGGGACGCGGGGGGGGAGGGGGGGGGGTTTAGGGGACGGGGGAAGGGTTGGGTTTAAGGTGGGGTTAGGGGGGTTTTAGGGAGGGGGTTAGGAGAGTTTAGGATTTACACAGATGGGATAGAGGGGTAGTTTAGTCTTTTATTCTTAATATGGTATTAAATGACTGAAGGTCTTTCATAGAAGACCATTTGACAAGTTGGTCTCTAATAGGAGACCATTTGACAAATCCCCCTTTTATTTTCCATGTTTTGACGGGTTAACGGATTCAACCTAGCTAGTCCGTCGCAATCCAACTCCTAGCCCCCCTAGCTAATCCGTCGCAACCCCCCCCCCCCCCCCCCCAATCGCCGGCATCCCATCCGTCGGTTCCAGTCGCCTCTATAGCACCCACTGTCACCTCTAGCTGCATCCATCACAGACCTCCTCGTCACCAGCCACTGCCCTCATTGGTGTATTACTCATCTCCTTGTGGTGTGACTTTCCTCTCCAAACCCTAGCCCTGTCGTCATCTCCTTGTGGTGAGACTTTCCTCTCCAAACCCTAGCCCTATCGCCATCATGTCGTCGCCCTCTCCTCACTGGAACCAACTCACGCCTCTCTATTCTTATCGGTCTCGTCCCCAAGCTCCCACAGCCCAAGGTTGCCACTGTAGCAATGCTCCATCGCCACCACCGTCTACACCATCTCTTTCCTCCATCCTCGCCACATGCTATTTAGAATGTGATGTATTTACATGCTTCAATGCCTTATCAGGAATATATGTATGATTTCAGAATTCATAATTTTGCATCTGTTGAAGAGGTGTTATTAATCAAAGTGTGCATAAAAAAATCCATGATCAGCCTTGTGAAAGCAATTCACTTGGTTAACTCATCGGTAGAGCGCCACCGCTTGAGGTCAATTAACATCGATATATTACTACCGATGTTAATTGACACGCATTGGACTCAATTTAATCTGTGTAGTACAAAATTATCGATTGCATCCTTTTCTTAGTCGGTGAATATTGGTCCCTAGATTCCGAACAGGATGAGGTTTGGTCGATACTGTGGCACCGATCGATAGAGTTTTTTCCCTCCCTTTCTCATGAATCAGTATCTTGGCAGGTAGTAATAGAATGATAACCACCGGCAATGGTACCAAACAATGGATGTTAGCACGAAGTACAAGATTTTGTCTAAACTGTTCACACTGTTTCTATGAACAAGATTTTATATAAATTGTACACACTGTCTTTGGAATATTACCCAATACCTATTAACTCGTAGACCAGTCAGTAAGAAAATGGAAAATGACTCCTAGCCAACGTGAGTTGGCGTTGGATTTTACCCAACCTAATGTGGCAGCTATGGATTGCTGCCACGTGTCCATCATGATAACCCGATATCGGTTAAATGCCCCCCCCAACCCCCCAACTCCCCACTCCCCACTCCCCATCCCCCATCATGATAGGGCTCCTCTGCCCTCCTCCGCCCCGGCCTCCACCACCGCCCCCCTCCGACCTCCATCCCCGCCACGCCCTCCTCCGGCCTCCACCACCGCCCCCCCACCCTCCATCGCGATCTAGGGCTCCTCCGGCCTCCACCGCCCTCTTCTGCCACCCATCCCCGACCCGTCCTCCTCCGGACTCCACGCTCCGGCCTCCTGCGGCCTCCACCACCGCCCTCCGGCCTCCATCCCCGCCACGCCCTCCTCCGGCCTCCACCACCGGCCCCCCCACCCTCCATCGTGATCTAGGGCTCCTTCGGCCTCCACCGCCCTCTTCCGCCACCCATCCCCGACCCGTCCTCCTCCAGACTCCTGCGGCCTCCACCACCGCCCTCCGCCCTCCACCCTCCATCCCCGCCACGCCCTCCTTCGGACTCGACCACCGCCCTCCTCCAGTACTTTTCAGCATAGCAGATTTGATAAACAGCTTGATGAATTTGGATTGTACTCCCCTGCTCATGTGTATGAATGGAGATTGTAATTGGATTGTACTCCCCTGTTCATGTGTATGAATGGAGATTGTAATTAAATTGTAATTGGAGATTGTAATTAGATTATACTCACATGTTCATGTGTATGAATGGAGATTGTAATTGGATTGTACTCCCTGTTCATGTGTATGAATGGAGATTGTAATTAAATTGTAATTGGAGATTGTAATTGGATTATACTCTCATGTTCATGTGTATGAATGGATATTGTAATTGGATTATAATCCCCTGTTCATGTGTATAATTGAGTACACTGAGTGGTGTCACTTATTAAGAAGTGTTGTGATAAAAGGCACTCATTAAGAGCAGAGCAACATGGAATTTTCTGATTCTTAAATACGCAGACGTGCAATCTAAATAGTATACATGCTAAAGTAAATGGCAATTAGGATGGGCATTCAGGAAGGGTCTCATACTTTAGATTCCCTTCTCTTTGTTGTGTTCTTCTAAACCATGGCTTATATGATGGAAAATTGACACTAAAGAAAGATCAGTGGCTATGAGATTATAAGCATGTCATGTTACCAGAATGCTTGATAGGAAAAGATCAAAAATTTCTTCTGTGAAAAATATATGTATATCCAACACTAAAGTCATCATTCCTCTTGCTGGATCCAGTTCTAGTATCAACAGAAGAGAATGTGACCATCAATTCAAAATGCACGGATGACTGAGAATTCTGATCCAACATTGTTACAGCTTACAAGTAAGGTGAAGAGAAGAAAATAGTAGGGGAAGAACAAATTTTATCATCTTTAGCAATTAAGTATCAATCATAGATCTTAAATAGCAAAAAAGGAAAAGCTTCAAGCCCTCTCTCTGAAAAGCTTCAACTGCAACTTGGATAACGATATTATTTTGGAGCTGTTTCATGAGAAATGTAAACACTCATGCCCAGCCCATGTGGAGTCATCACGAAAGCATTATAGATGTGAGCATGCAACAAATTTACAGACCAGATGATAATTACGATACCAAAACTGAGGTGCAGATAAAAGTACAATGCATACAAAGTAAGAATTAGAAGAGAAGAATTAGAGCAGTCATTCATTCATTCAGTGAAACATACTCCCTCATTTTTAAAGTACAAACATAACAAGTGATGCAAATATTTAAAACTTACATAATCTAATCTAAATTCTTCTTGTTGGTATATTGCATCCCATAAGCCTCAACCGGATAAACATTCGGCGTTGTTCCTCACATGAAATCAAGCTAAGATGCAAATAAAGTCAGCAAGTATATAAATTAGTAGTTTATGCTAATTTTAAGTGTGAGGCCCGCTGGGTCTACCGTGGGACAAGATGCCTTCGGCTGGAGGGCGGGGATGAGTCGGGTAGCCGGGTAAGCAATCCCACAACGCTTGGGTATGGTCCGGGGTTCGATATAAGTATATAGTAAGCTCTTAATAGACACAACGCGTTTTAAAGCCGTTTCTCGGTGTTGGAGCGATGGGTGACCTCCCGGGAAGTTGGGAGGTGTAGCTCGGTTTTCGACGGTGAGCTAAAAGCGGATAATATTCTGTCGGGGCGCGGCGCCGCTGGGCGGATCCTGGTCGGACTGGGAGCCCGCGGGCCGGGTCCGGGGCGTTACAGTATGGTATCAGAGCCGGTTCCCAGCCGAAAATTGTGCCAGCGAGGACGCTGGGCCCCCAAGGTGGGGTGGATTGTGAGGCCCGCTGGGTCCACCGTGGGACAAGATGCCTTTGCCTGGAGGGCGGGGATGAGTCGGGTAGCCTGGTAAGCAATCCCACAACGCCTGTGTATGGTCCGGGATTCGATACAAGTATATAGTAAGCCCTTAATAGACACTACACGTTTTAAAGCCGTGATGGCAGTGATCCGTCAGAAAACTCCAACGTTAAGCGTGCTCGGCGTTGGAGCGATGGGTGATCTCCCGGGAAGTTGGGAGAGGTAGCCCGATTTTCGGCGGTGAGCCAAAAGCGGACAATATTATGTCGGGTGGGGCCCTCGGGTGGATCATGGTCGGACCGGGAGCCCGCGGGGGTTACATTAAGAGTATAGCTAATGTGAGACAAACCACGTTTATACTCTCTTGTGTGCCAAATAACTTCAGTGTCGGTGTTCCCGATTGATTCACATAATCGGTTTGTCTCTTTTTTTCTGCATGCATTTTAGATTAGGGCAATCAAATCAAGTCAAGGTTAGCTTTAATATAATTGAATTTCATATTTAAATTTCTTGAGTATCATACTTACAACAATTTGCTTCTTCCCCTTGCGTTTAAGGCTACGGATAGCCTTCTCCACCATCGCCTCCTTTCTATTTCCCGGAGGCTGACCCTTGCATCGCTTTTTGATAGGACTATTAACTCTAACCTCATTGAGACCTTCATCTTCAAATCCTGATATTGCCTTTGGAGGAATTCCATGATTAGTGTCACTCTCACCTTCATCATCTGTGATAGACAACTTATGACACAAGTCTGTTAGGCTATCCAGCGCTATAGTACACCTTTTATCCGACTGTACACCCATGTCAGTTGCCTCGTTGAACTTCAAAAGCATCATATCGTACCGTCGTATTTCGGGCGTAGAGTCTAACCCACCATAGCCCACTTTCACCCGTGAATGACGCCGGGGAATATCCTTTCTCCACTTGTTTAAAATATAATAATCCAGCATGTGGAATATCTTCTTATATTACATGACAGTAACTGCATGGCGACAAAATATACCTCGATGCTCGAACAGTTGACAAGCACAATAAATTGGACTCTCGGACTCCACATAGAATACACTAATTGTTCTGCAACATTTTGAATCAGGATTCACTTCTTCTATAGTGAAGCACGATGCACCTTCTTGATTGTGAGCATCTACCACCTCGCAATATATTTTGCATGCTAACTCGTCCTGAAACTCTTTGAATTTGGCAATTGTATAGACTTTCTGCAGCTATTTTTCAAATGAAAATTTCGTAATGCAATTAATATTCTTGTGGAATGATATGTAATCTGCCTGCATTTCTTTTTCTACTTTACTCCTTAGTGCATTATCATATTGTTCAACAAACTGCTTGAGTGAAGTCTTTGAATTAACAAAACCATCAAAGAACGCATTCATGCTCTCGCTGCGTTGTGTAGTAAACATTCCTGCCCAATAGGTATCCTTGACAAATGCTGGAACCCATCGATGTCTATCTCGATAGAGTCCTTTCAGCCAATCATTTTGCTGGAGCCCATATCTCTCTATCATACTAGCCCATGCCTGATCAAATTAATATGTACTCAATGATTCATAAACAGCTTTCAGCATAGCAGATTTGATAGGCTCATACTTTTCTTTATATCCATGAAGTTTCTCTGGCACTTTCTTCAATATATGCCACAAACACCATCGATGCCTACTTCTCGGAAAAACTATCTCCACTGCATTAGTGATCGCACGATCTTGATCCGTGATGATAGCATTTGGATGACCAGACATACATGCAGCCCAACTCTCAAACAACCAGGTGAAGGACTTTGTATCCTCAGTGGATAATAATCACACATCACAGGAGAATCGACTGTCCATGATGGTTCACTCCTACAAAAGGAGCAAATGGCATGTCATATTTGTTAGTGAGATAGGTGGTATCGAAGGTTTTCACATCTCCAAAATGTTCAAAGGCTGCCCTACTGCGAGCATCCACCCAAAACAAATTCTGAATTCTAGAGTCATTATCAAGATCAAAAACATAGAAGAAATTTGAATTCCTTTCCTGCATCTTCTGGAAATAAGCAAAAACAGCCTTCATATCACCTTCGCCTAACCTTAAAAGCCTAGCCTTGCTTATATGGTTCCGGCAATCTCGCTCTCCAAATATTAAATTTTCATATCCACCAGCTTCGACTACAAATGTATTAAAATTCCGAGACATTGGAATTCCAGCCTGATAATTCAGTTCGAGCCTTCTTTTAGCTTGTCCATCTATAATCTTGTTACATGGAAAAAACCTTGATTTGGAAGGGCTAAGTGCATGGTTATGTTCTGTTGTGACTGTGAGAACTGTCCACCTCCCATCTGCACACACCGATGCATGTAACCTAGCCTTGCAATCTGTCTTGCATGTCGGCTGTATCCGTAGTGTATTCTTTGCATTTGATTGTGCTTTCCTTGCACGAGAACATGCTAGAGTTATATGTATCGGATTTCCATTATCATTCGTCTTACGGCTTCTCTCGGTGATATCAAATCCCATTTGAATGCCGTAATCTTTATAATACTTGATGAGCTGTTCCACAGAATCAAACACCATTCCACAAGTAGGCTCATCAACTATTTCACACATTCCCATTGTGACTTTAGTATCATTCGGCTGTAGATTAGGACTGTTTGCTTCTTTTACTTTTGAATTTGAAGAACTTGAGGCCATAATAGATAATCTAAAACGAAAAATTGAATGAGTAGTATCATAATCAAACACACAATATTTGCTTGGAGAGCATGCAACAAAAGATATCATACTTAAACAAGCCATAATTTATTGTGCAGTATATGCATCTAGAATACTACAATTTGTATCTTGTCATTTAGACTCAGATCAATTTCTAGAAGTGTAAAAAAACAATGGGTGATGAGACTGTGAAGCCCCAAAAAATTAAACGGAATACGGATAAAAGCGTATCGATTTGTCTACTTTTTTCTATCTGTATTATAGAAACACCTAGCTAAATACTTCAATTCGTTAAATCAATGGGCGAATAGACTGTGAAGCCCCAAAAAAATTCCACCGAATAAAAGCTTCTTACAAGGGAAAAAAAATAGTGAATAAGAAAGAAACTTTAAGAGAAATGCAGGAAAGTTCAGTTGAGAGAAGGGGAGACGAGAGAAAACCTTTGCTCCTCCGTCGCCTTTGGGGCTTTGGGACTTCACTGCGAGAGGGAGATGGCTATTTAAAATCGTGCTTGCTTCCCCTCGAGAGACTACACTGGGCGACGTGTGCTGGAGGAGGGCGGTGGTGGAGGCCGGAGGAGGCCAGGGGGTTTGGCTGGATCAGTCCAGCCCTACATCGTGAGGGAGAGGGGGGCTGGGATATGAAATGATACCGAGATAATGGGTAGAACCTGTAATGGACTGATCTAGTGGAGGTGAGGTTTAAATTAATAGACACATGGCAGCATCTTAGAGCTGCCACGTTAGGTGGGCTGAGGTCCAACGCCAGCTAAGGTTGGCTGGGAAATAGGCCTCGTTTGGTGCGGGAATAACTTTATTCCGGTTTAAAGGACTTTATTCCTGGTTTCGGGAATAACTTTGTAATGATTACTTGAAATAAGGGAAAAGTAGAGTAGAGAGTGACAATAACTTTGTAATGATTACTTGGAATAGAGAAAGATGTTTGGGGGATAAAGTGTGAATTAAATAGTGGATTCTGAATATTCTCTCCCTTAACCGGGTTAAGGGTTATTCCCGTTTGGTATCCCCGTACCAAACGGGCCTTATAGAACAAGTCATATGTGACTATATGTACTGCGGCAAGCCGAATCGGGCATGACCATATCAGCTCGTGACGTCGGTTTGATTTCATGGTACTCAAACTCGACCCGGGATGGGTCCCGAACCAACATTATCCAGCCATTTTTGCAACAAGACACTGCTCCAAGAAATTTCCATGCGACCACCGGTGGTAATGGCTGAACCAAGATTTTCGCCAAATTCCTCTGTTTAGGCCAGGCTCGAAATCCTTGATTTTATTGTGTTAAGAAAGTTTTGTTTTGGCTATGACTTTGACTCGGAAACTCACAATCAAAAATCATAAATTCCGGCGTACATGATCCGTGTTCTGAGTAAAATAGATTTTCAGCTTTCGTTCATGTTTTACTATTTTTGGTAATTTTTCATTGCCTAAATTTTCAATTAGTACCCTGTAGTTTGACCGATATTTTTATGTGGTCCTTATATTTCAAAAAGTTGCAATACAGACCCTCAACTTTCATTAGCTCACTTATGTAGTCCTCCACGTCAGCTTCCGTCGAATGCCGTCAACGAGCTAACGGCAAACTAGCACACGTGGCCTATTTTTATCCACGTGGCCTATTTTTAACATATTTTATTAATTTTCTAGCCTTGTCAGCATTTTTAACATTTTTAACATATTTTATTCATTTTCTCCCTCTTCTCTCTCTCTCTTCTCCCTTTCTCTCTTCCGACCAGCTCGCCGTCGATGCCCAGCCCCAACGGCAACGGCGCCGTCGATGCCCAGATCCCGTCCTCAACAGCGGCGATGCGGCTCTTGAGCCGGTGTTGGACACGACATCTGAGAGCTCTTCCTTCAAGTCTCCCCAGCCGAACTCCTCGCTATCGCTCGCGTTGCCGCCGCCGACGTCCTCCTTCAGCGCCACCAGCAGGAGCGGAGACGCCACCTCCAGTACCTCCACCGTCAACATGGAGCCCCATTTCCCCATCCCGACGGCCCCTTCTTTCCTCCTCTGCAATGTGTACCGGAGCTTCCCGCTGGCCTCGCCGATCTTCTCCAGTATCCTGCGCACCGGCGCGGTCGAGGTGAATCTTTGCTCCCGCTTGCTTCCTTCGTCGAACAACCCCGATAGATCCAATCCCTTTGACAGGGAGATTATTTCGAACGCATTCAAGGAAGGAGATCGAGAAATCGGCGGAGCCCCGAGGGTTTCGTAGTTGGGTGCCACCGATTCCAAGAGGCAGAGCTGGGAGTCGATGCTGAGAGACCTCTTGAACCAAGGGAGCTCCATGACGCCTTCGATGGTGAGCCTCGTCTCGGGGTTGGGATCGAGAAGGCGGTAGACGATTCTTCTCGCCAGCTGGGGGAACCACTTCGGGAACTCGTACTCTCTCTTGTGCATCTTGCGGTACATCAACGCCAGGTTGGAGTCGTCGAAGGGCAAGGATCCGGCGAGGAGGACGAAGAGTATGACACCACACGACCACGCGTCGGCCTTGGCACCGTCGTACCCCTTCCGCCGCACCACCTCCGGAGCGGCGTACGCCGGGGTGCCGCACGCGGTGTGCAAGAGGCCGTTGCGCAGCTGCTCCGGCAGTGCAGAGAGGCCGAAGTCGGTCACCTTCAGATTCCCGTCCCGGTCGAGGAGCAGGTTCTGGGGCTTCACGTCGCGGTGGGACGGCGAGCTCGGGACTATGAGATCGGGACGGCGACGACGGATCGCCGCCAAACCCATCACCACCTCGTCCAATCTCTAGGACGTCGATGTCGCGACGACGACGACGAGATCGGGACGGCGACGGCGGGATGGATCCGAGGCGAGCTCGGATGGAGCTGGGATGGAGGTGGGACGGCGACATCGGGGACGGCGATGTCGGCAGCTTGACGGTGAGCTGGTCGGAAGAGAGAAAGGGAGAAGAGAGAGAGAGAAGAGGGAGAAAATGAATAAAATATGTTAAAAATGTTAAAAATGCTGACAAGGCTAGAAAATTAATAAAATATGTTAAAAATAGGCCACGTGGATAAAAATAGGCCACGTGTGCTAGTTTGCCGTTAGCTCGTTGACGGCGTTCGACGGAAGCTGACGTGGAGGACTACATAAGTGAGCTAATGAAAGTTGAGGGTCTGTATTGCCACTTTTTGAAATATAAGAACCACATAAAAATATCGGTCAAACTACAGGGTACTAATTGAAAATTTAGCCTTTTTCGTTTCGAGTATTTCTCTCCTTTATGTAGGCCTGGAGGCCTGACCTTCGCTGTAGTTTTTCACGATCTGAAGTAAAATAATGTTTTCAATTCCAGCACCTCGCTTACATTGTGGGTTTAAGGTCTATCAATAGAAAGACCACGATTGGGGTACACGGCATATCCTCGATCATCAAATCCATCGGTAGTGTTGTACCGATGAATTAGATAATTTAATTGGTAGACATCTACCGATTAAATATGTGAATCATCTGATCGGTAGATGTATACCGATCTAATCAACTAATCCATCAGTAGAAATAGTGTTCTACCAATGGATAACACTGATGGATTAGATCATTTAATTGGTAGACATCTACCGATTACATGTGTGAATCATCTGATCGGTAGATGTATACCGATCTAGTCAACTAATCCATCGGTAGAAATAGTGTTCTACCGATGGATTAGCATTCTCAATCGGTACGCAAAACATGTGTAGCGTACATGATCACATAATCATGTACGCAAATCTTTTCCGTGCATAAAATCATGTATACCCACAGAGACTTCTCTCACAAGACGCAGATAACGAGAACACAGAGCCAAGTTTATTCGTTATTGAAATCCACAACGTCAAACGCATCAACCATATAGTAATTCAATGATTTGGTGAAATTGCTGCTGAACGGGATGCAAATTAGTTTCATCGTTCAATCAATCGATCGACAAGGCATTTCACACAAGCAACGGCGCACCAGACCCTTCCGAATGCACATTCCTCCAGGATAGCCTTCGCTAATGCATGCTGTGGAACATTTGGCTGTCCTTAGGCAAATGCCCTTCATTGTTTCGCTCTGTTCCATGCAGGTCTTGGCTTCAGCAAAGGGTACTAGTTCTTCTGCACAGCAAAATTCATGAACCCATGCGTTAAGATTATATAGAGTGAGAAGTGTGTGTGTGTGTGTGTGTGTGTGTGAGAGAGAGAGAGAGAGAGAGAGAGAGAGGTACTCACGAGAAGCTAAAAGCAGCAGTAACAAGAGAAAAGAGAAGGCCTTAGTAAGCTCCATATTGATGATATTTTGGAAGGGTATGGTGGGTGAGGTGAGGGCGGGATGGCCATTTTTAAGCATGGAAGAAGACATACACACGACACTTAGATTCACATGTATCTTTTCGCATGTCAAGGACTGCATGTGTGTGCATGCATGCATGAATGGTATAAATATGTACGGGAGAAGAGTCATCAGGGGCTGAAAAAAAAATAGGGTTTGACAGTAAGTCTCAAATTTTTTTTTATATGGCAATAGGGGTGATGGGACGAAAATGCCCCTATAACCTCCCCCAACCCACCCCCGCCGGCGGTGCCCCCCCCCCCCCCACCCGAGGGCCCGATCTCACCGTCGGACGCCGATCCAGCTCGCCGTCGATCCAGTTACTTTTTAAAATCGGCGGTTTTCTCTCTCCACTTTCATGCAACCAAGCGGTCCTAATTAAAGCATAATTTTGTGCGTGTGGGTAAAAGGGATTTATTAAAAAAAACCTTAATTATAGGGCTTTATTGTACAAAAAGTGGGCCTTTCGCGTAGTATTGGGTCTTACAGGGTGTTTTCTACAAAAACACCCCACCCATCTCTACCGATAGAGGTGAGCATTCGGTTCTCGGTCCAGAACCGAAGAACTAAACTTTTTTCAGTCAAAAAAAATAAGAACCGAACCGAAGTTGCCTATAGAACCGAACCGAACCGGACTTTTCGGTTCGGTTCGGTTCTATAGGCATTGAATGGATAAGGTTACCTATCGAGGACGAAGAGCAAGGGAGATGGCAACTAGCAGGGGATCTTGTCGGGAAGAGATCAGAAGGAGGCGAAGTGGTCGAATCTGATGGTGTTGGAAGTTTGAAAGGCCGGATACGGTGGAGTTGGACGGTGGTGACGCCGGTTTGGGTGGTTGCCGATGGTGTTGGATGGTGGTGACATTGAATCGAAGGAGAGGTTCAACAAGGCGGTGTTCGTCGAGTCATTGATCATGGGGCTGGTCGTGTGCGCGATGGTGACTATCGCCAGCGCGGCTACCCTTCGAGCCCTATGCCGCCCAATGGTCTCCATCAAAAGCCCCTCGTCGATGAGCTCCACTCCTGGGGGCCAGATCGCAAAAATCCTATCCCTCCTCTCCCCATCCGCCGACGTGAAGATCGGTGCCGCGGTGCTAGACATCATCCTCGAGAACGGCTACTTCGATACGAAAGAAGCGATCGAGGCGATGCTTGAAGGCGAGATCGTGAAGTGGCTACTCGAGCTCCAGAGATCGGATCTCAGGGGAGCCCTCATAGATCTCGAAGTCGAAGGAGGACGCGGCCGCATCAATGGCGAAGAGGGTCGTGGCATACGAGTAGGGGTGGTGGGGACGAGGAGGGAAAAGGGACCAAAAAGGTACCTGGAGGAGCACTCGTTCGCCAGCAACGTGGCCAAGTTCGCGGTGGCGGTGGTGGTGGAGGTGGGGGAGAGGCAACGACAGAGGAGAAGAGGGTGTTTAAGCCGGAAGGGGAGCGGCGGGTGCGTGAGGCGGCCACCGACGAAGCCGAGGCTGCCACCGCCCTAGCCGAGGTCTTGTGGGGATCCACGCTACCACGCACGCCATGGTTGATAGATAAGGTGGAGGTGGGGGAGGGGCTACGGCAGAGGAGAAGAGGGCGTTCAAGCTGGAAGGGGTGCGGCGGGTGCGCGACGCGGCCGCCGACGAAGCCGAGGCCGCCACTGCCCTAGTTGAGGTCCTTTGGGGATCCACGTTGCCACGCACGCCATGGTCGATAGATAAGGTGGAGGTGGGGGAGGGGCTACGACAGAGGAGAAGAGGGTGTTCAAGCCAGAAGTGGTGTGACGGGTGCGTGAGGCGGTCGCCGGCGAAGCCGAGGCCGCCACCGCCCTAGCCGAGGTCCTATGGGGATCCACGCACGCCATGGTCGATAGATAAGGCCGACTGGTCGAGAGTCGAGATGGGAGAAGGATAGGATGAGCTCAGCCGAAGGTAAGAAAATAAGGTAAATAAGGCATGTACATGGGTAAACTTCGGCTCTTCGGTTCTGACCCGAAGTTTTTTTAAGGAATCGAAACTGAACCGAAACCTGAACTATTTTACCTTGTAGAACCGAACCGAATCGAACTGAATGAACTGAGGAACCGAACCGAAGGGACCAAACTAATTCGGTTCGGTTCGGTTCGGTTCTGCTCACCCCTATCCACTGACCTTCTTCTTTTCCTTCTCTTTTATTCCTCCCTTCTCCATCCTTTTAGATTTAAGTTGAACGAGAGAGAGAGAAAGAGAGCGAGGGAGGGAGAGAGAGCTTGGAAGAGAAACCAAGGGAGAGAAGAAAGAGAGAGAGGGAGGAGTTTGTCGGGAAAATTTTTGAAGATTTAGGGGGAAATCTTACCGGAATTCTTCTCTTTTATGCTTAGATGAGCTTCTACCACCTTTCCTTTCTTTTTCCATGCCTTTTTCAATCATTTTCTCATTGTTTTGGTGGTTTTGGGCTGATTTTGTGTTTTCCAATGAACTTTTCAACGACAGGGCGCCGGGGACGATGTTGTTCCTCCTCTTGGCGACTGCAACGTCGGAGCAAGATCAACGGCAAACCCCGACGCCGTCCTCTTCTTTCCCTAGTGTTTTATGGCCAGAAAACACTTCTTCAAGCCTTTGAACCCATCTTTTCCGGCGAGTGTTTTGGGTCAAGGAGATTGCTACGCTTCTTCCCATACCTTTTCATGGTCGTTCAATGACTTTCAGCGGAGTTCCGGCGAGGTCGGGTTGGAGTAAGAAGATGAACAGTGCGGTGCGGAGTATTTTAAGCTATCGTGCACTTATTTATTTAAATGCCTATATCTTTAGTTCTCGGCGTCCATTTTCAATGATTTTCACGTCGTTTTGACCGGTTTCTCGAGCTCTACCTTTTTATAGTAGTTTCAATTCTGTTTGGGTTTGTATCTGACCTCGGTACTGATTCCTTTGTGTGATACGTGATCACCATATCCCTCTCCATTTTGAGGTAGGAGCTACCTCCTGCTAGGGTTTTGTGTGAATGCTATGTTATATTTGCTATATAGTGTGTTAATGTTATGATGTATATATGTATCGTAATATTCTTGTTGTGTTCATGTGATGCTATATATGTTGAGGTGATGGATTGTATGTGCTTAATGCTTGTTGGGCTGATTGAGCCCATTGTAAGCTTATCTATGCCAAGTTATGTTAGTATATATGATGATTCATGCATGTATGGATGATGAGAATTACTTGATCATTTTATTGCTTAATTATTTGTTTATCGGG
>OY986972.1:19681942-19768942 GCA_963920575.1 Narthecium ossifragum
TTAATTTCGAGCTTAACACTAATAATCATGCTCGACTTGATTAGTTTTGAGTGGAAGTTGATCACGGGCCTATTTTAAATCGAACTTATTAGCTCGAGCCTTAACGAGCTGCTTGATATATATGAGTGTTATTGTTGGCTTAAAACGACAACAATCAATACTTAAGGTTAGTTTCAATGGCGGTATAATGTACAACCACTGTTGTTAGATCTATTTTGTTAGGGAAACTGAATGCTATCTGCTTTGCCAGGAGGGAGGCTAGTAAACGTGGGTGCCGGCATCTCCTTAATGAAAGTGACCCTTTGTTTGCTGTTAACATGATTAAGGGTGCCATGCCTTGGACGAGTTCTAGCTTATCAATGTTGCAGGAGATCAGGTGGTTGGTTAGAGAGTTTGTTAATTTTCGGGTTTCTTAATCCCAAGGGAAGTTAATGGCAGGGCAGATTTTGTGGCTTGAAAGGGGCTTGAGGTAGCGAGAGTTTTTGCTAATGGGGGTATGCCCCCGTTAGATTGTTGATGTGATCCAGGGTTGCTGGAGTTTGGTAGCCTTTGGACTTAACTGAAAAAGAAAAAAACAGAAGAGAAAAAATTCATACATAATACCAAGTCAATGGAATTTTTTATTCGGACTCAGAATTATATGAAACTCAGTCAGGAACACAGCTAGGCCACTACAACGACATTATCAGTTCATCCTAGGAGGAGGCGGGTGGTGGTGCATGGGGCGGAGGTGGAGAATCATCGCCGCCTCCTTCGTCACCACCACCACCACCTGGGGGACCTGGAGGACCGCCTGGGGGACCTGGAGGAGGCTTTGGAGGACTATCACAAGGTTTCTTACAGATGCAGCGTTGAGGTCTCCAAGAGAGCCAAAAGCCCTTACAGTTCCCGCCTTCGAAACCTTCTTTGATACATTTCAGGGCACACTTGTGTCTGTGGCATCTGCCCTTTAAGCCTTTACTTGGTTGAGTGCACCACTTGACCCTTCTGGCTTCCACAAAATCCTCTGCGAAGGATCTCAAATTGTTAGCTAGCTATCTACAGTCTACTATATATAACCAAGATGTGTGTGTGTGTGAGAGAGATCTAGAGAGAGAGAGAGAGAGAGAGAGAACTCACGGGAAATGAAGAGGAATAGCACCAGGAAGACGCAGAAGGAAGTCTTCAGGGAACCCATAGTGAGCAAGAGCTTATTAGAACTTTGGCATGGGGTGATACTGGTGGGGGCTATTTATACTACTAGCTAGCTATAGAAAAACATGCATGCGCGCATATATAGGCTAACAGACTAATTAATAAGATTTCATGCATGGAATCTTTGCATGTATGGGCCTATTTAAAAATAAGAGCCAAATTGTAAAAGTTTTGGGCATTTTTGTAAAATTGAGGGACTTTCACATAATTAGGGGTTTTGCAAGGGTTTTCTGCAAAACTTCCCATCTATCTCCATGTAAGGACCTAACTGCATTTAAGGGTTTTTATGTAAGATTGGAGGACTTTTTTGTGTAATTTTGGATCTTGCGGGGTGTTTTCTGCAAAAAGACCCCACTCTTCTAGAGAAATCCAGGCTTCTCTTTTCCCATTCTTTGGCTGCCAACCCGAGAAAGAGAGGAAGAGATCGGAGTGAGAGATGGAGAGAGAGATCGAGAGAGAGAGATTGGAAGAAAGATCGGGAGGGCGATGGAGAGGAAGCAACGGAGAGGAAGGGGAGATCGCCGGCGCCGGAGAAGAAGGGAGGAAGGGAGGAAGAAACCGAGTGAGAAGGAGGCGGTGCTCGCCGGAAAGGTGTGGATCCGGTGGGATTTCCTCCGGATTTCTTCTCCCATTTGGCTCAGGTGATCGATTGAGCGGCCGTCAAGTGTCGGAGCGTGACGTGGGTTTCCGGACCTAGAGTTTACGCCTGGATTGCTTCCTTGAGGTAGGAGTTACCTACTATTAGGATTTGTATGATTGTTGCTATGTTCTGCTAATGATGTGTTGTTGTGCATGTTTTTCCTTGTGATGGTTGTGCGATATGCTATGACATGATGTTTTCTTGTATTGTGTGAATATATGATAATTGTTATTTAGTTTATTTATGTGATTTGTGCATACATGTTAGGAATGTCAGGTCTGTTTTAGGACAGGGATTATGGTTGGGTCTAGTCAGGTCCTGTAGCTAGACTAGTTAGAGTCTAGGGACTATGTTGATGACTTGACTTGAGGATTTGATCTGATTGAGGATTTGATCTGATTGAGGATCTGACTTGAGGATTTGATCTGATTGAGGATATGACTTGAGGTTGTGTTGCCTATACTAGTATACTGAGGCCTGTATAGAGTCTATAGGGGTCTGGATGAGCGTTGACGGCCGGACGCGGCGACTATGCGTGTAAGACTTACCCAGACTAGCCAGACCATACTAGGATCAGTAAACTATACTGGGGCTGAGTATAGAGTCTATAGGGGTATGGGCGAGCATTGACGGCCGGACGCAGCGACTGTGCGTGTAAGACTTACCCATACTAGCCAGACCATATTTGGGCAGTATATTAGGATAGGTGGGTGTACACCAGTGTCCTAGAGTGTGTCAGGTGACTCCTACTGGGCTTTTTAGCTCATTGTTTGGGTTTTCGGTTTTTGGTGCAGGTAGGCCCGAGACCACTGTATCCTATGGAGATCATGTACTGTGCAGGGATGAGGAGTCATTTTGTATTTTGTCTATCTCTTATATATGATATGCAGGCATATGTTGGATATGAAACAAAATTGTATATTGTGGATTTGGCTGAATTATCATGTATTTTGGTGGTTATGTACCCAATTATATGAGATCTGAAGAATTGAATGCATGTATGTATATTATTCGAAATTGATGTGGGCGTATGTGCCCATAGATGTGGTGAATGACTGTAAAGAGAGAAAAATTGTGAATAAATGCTTAGGATGTGTATACAAATTATCTATTAACAGGTTATGTAAATGTGAACTCACGCGCCCGTGCCCAAGGGTCATGCCAAAATTTTCAGTAATTATTTGGGATAATATTATTTTTAATTGGGGCGGGGCGTGACACTCCACCTCTCTCATTATCATCATCTTCTTCACTTCAATCCGATCTCCCTCTCCTTACCCTTTTTCTAAACCGATCAAAGAAGAAGAGAGATCGAGGGGGAGAGAAAGAGGGTCTGATCGCGAGAGAGAGGAAGAGAGATCGAGAGAGCTGGAGAGGAAGGAAGAGAGAGGAAGCAAGGGAGAAATCGAGAGTAAGGGGAGGTGGAGCTCGTATCAAATTCATAAATATTACTGGTGCGTTCGACAAACCGAATGGTATCACCATAAACTCATAGTGGCCATATCGAGTCCAGAAAACCATATTCAGGATGTTGCTCTCCCAAATCCATGTTACTAGATCTCGGATCAATTTTTGAGAAAACCTTGGCGCCTATCAGCTGATCAAACAGATCATCAATCCGTGACAGGGTGATATTTGTTCTTCACAGTCACCCTGCTCAACTTCCGATAATCAATGCAGAATCAGAGGGATCCATCCTTCTTCTTTACGAAGAGTGCGGGCAATGGCGGCAGAGAGATTGGTGTAATACCAAGCAGAAGCTTTATCTCAAAATCTATCTCTGTACGGGTGGTAATGTAATAGTTAAATTAGTTGTAACTTTACATTTCTACCCTCATGATCAAATTGTTCAACTTGTAGCAGATATATACTTGTTGCGCCTCTTGACGATATAAACAGATTTAGTGTTGTATGCCATGTTGTATAGCTAGACTTTTGTGATGATGGTTGCATGCTATGCTATGATCTGTTGGGCTAGGTGAGCCCTCTACTTGCTTAATTGTGTTATGGAATGTTATGCTATGCTATTCCTGTATTGTATATATGCATTTATGAGAACTTATGAATTACTATATTTGTTTATTATTATGATTATCTGGTTTGTGCATACATGCTAGGAATGTCAAGCTTGTCTTAGGACAGAGATTGCGGTTGGGTCTAGTCAGGTCATGTAGCTAGACTAGTCAGAGTCTAGGGATTATATCAATGACTTGATGGATGGATTTTGATCTCCGTATGTCGATCGAGGACTTTGACTTGACTTGAGGATTTGTTATTGAGGATGTATTGTTGAAGATGTATTATTGAGGATGTAATACTGAGGATGTTGGACCTATACTAGTATACTGAGGCCGGTATAGAGTCTATAGGGGTCTGGGCAAGCGTTGACGGTCGGACGCGGCGTCTGTGCATGTAAGACTTACCCAGACTAGCCAGACCATACTAGGATCAGTAAACTAGGATAGATGAGTGTGTAGGATGTTGTACCTATACTAGTATACTGGGGTCGAGTATGGAGTCTAGAGGGGTATGGGCTAGCGTTGACGGTCGGACGCGGCGTCTGTGTATGTAAGACTTACCCATACTAGTCAAACCACACTTGGGCAGTATACTAGGATAGGTCGGTGTACACCAGTATCCTAGATTGTCATCAGATGACTCCTTTCTAGGCTTGCCAGCTCATTTTCCTTGGGTTTTTGTTGTGCAGGAGGTAGGCCCGAGGCTAGTACACCCTAGGGAGGTGGTCGGCAGTAACGAGGCGTCATTTTGTGTTTATTGATTGAGATTTAGCTTTGTAGTAGGTGGAGAGTTGTGGGTTGTATCCCAAATTTATTTTGTACTCTATTTTAACTCTCAATTTGTGTATTTGACGCTTTATATATGCTGGAATTTGGAAAATTTTGTATATTGCAGTCTCGTGGCTGAATTATGTATCTGATGACTATAATCTTATGTACATGAAGGAATGAACGAAGAATGTGAATGAATGAAATATGTGAATGAATGAAATTGTGATGCATGTATGGGGTAAAAGTGTCCTTTGGGATTGTAATTGTTGTAAATTATGGTGAATTGTATGTCCAATTGTGTATATTTAGTGATTCACATGTCGTAAATTGTGATTTCACGTGTCTATGCCCAAGGGTCATGCCAAATGTTTGAGTAATCTTTGGGATATTTTGTATTTAATTGAGGCGGGGCGTGACGATCGCTCTCCAACTCCATCGAAGGGGAGACAACATCGATCACGTGCGGTCACATGACTCTCTAGCCATTAAGAATAGAAATGACATCGGGTGGATGTTTCACATTGTGACGAAAAGGGGATTGCAGGGATCCAATTGAAACTTAAAAAAGATCAGGAGCTTAAACGTTACGGTAATTTTTCCGGAATGGAACTATGTAAGAAACACCGTAGCCAATTGTATAACTTGCAATTCCTTTGACACAGGTCATGTTCATACCTAATACGATTTTTATTCGGACTGGGAATTATATGAACTCAGTCAAGCCGGCACTCGGCCAGGCCACTACAACGACATCAGTTCATCCTAGAATGAGGCTGGTGGCGGCTGGTGGTTCTTCACCACCTGGAGGTTCATCACCACCACCACCTGGAGGAGGCTTTGCACCACAATGGTTCTTACAGATGCAGTGAGTTCTCATAAAAGCCCCCCTACAGTTCCCGCCTTCGAAACCTTCTTTCATACATCTCAGGGCACACTTGTGTCTGTAGCATTTGCCCCTGTAGCCTTTACTTGCTTGAGTGCACCACTTGGGCCTGGCTTCCACAAAATCCTCTGCAAAGGATCTCAAATTGTTAGCTACGCACTCTAATTAAAAAACATGAGAGGGAGAGGGAGAGAGAGAACTCACGAGAAATGAAGAGGAATAGCACTAGGAAAACGCAGAAGGAAGTCCTGTGGGAACCCATATTGAGGAAGGGCTTATGAGAACTTTGGAATGGGGTGGTGGGGGCTATTTATAATAGTAGCTAGCTAGAGGAAGGCATGCATGCATGTATAGGCTAATAAGCTAAGATCTCATGGTATCTTTGCATGTCAAAGGGGATCCAGCTCCTGCTATGGAATCTTTGCATGTCTTAGCCCATGCATGCATGCTTCCATATATGGTCATTCATGCAACATGTACAACTAATGCTTTTGGTAACACTGTGTACGTTCTTAGCATATTGATTATAGATTCTCTCCTCGGTTACGTGCATATGATTTGAGTAAATCCTACATTCGCTCTCACCTACTGTTAAGAGTTAGAGTCCTAACTAAATTTTATAAATCAGGTTGAGCCAGGGCTGTAATCTAGTTGAGCTTGATCGAACATAGCTGTGATTAAGCTTGACTTGAAATTAATTTTGAGCTCAACATGGATAATCATGCTCGGCTTGATTAGTTTTGAGCAGGAACTGATTATGAGTCTATTTTAAATCAAACCAATCTCGAGCCTTAATGAGTTGCTTGATACGTACGTGAGTATTATAGTTGGCAGCTTAATTAAAACAACAAGAATCAGTAATTAAGATTTGTTTGTAGGGCAGTATAATGTAGAGCCATTGTTAGATCTTGGTCGAGCTTGATATCGACTTGAGCTGAGGCTGAACTCGAGCGGTTTGATTATTTTGATATAGTACAACTAGATTAATAAATATTATAAGAATCACAATCAATTGTAACTAAATATGAATTTTAAGTATTTAAATAGAAAATTGATATGATATACAATGTGTGCATTATCATTATGCACACCTTAATTATGTGACATTAATTGGCACCCATGTGTCGTGCTGATGTGGTCATTACATCAGCAAAAGTTGTACACCAGTTATCAAGTTGTATAATTTACATCAGCTATTGTCATTATTATTTTCAGTTTTTTGCATTTTCCTTTCTCTTTTTCATTTCTACCTATATTCTCTTTTTCTTCTCTTCTTCTTCCATCATCCTATATTTTTATCATTTTTTCCTCTCTAATGTCTCATCTTCCCCTCCCAAGAGCTAGCTATATATTCTCTCTTATTGGCCTTTCTCTCTCCTCCATCTGCTTCATGGCGGAGTTGCCATGCCGCCACCCAGCCACCATGTGCTACAGTCCATCCTCTCGCTCATTCCAGAAACGAGCGGACGCCGCATTCAGAATGGCTCCACAAATTCCATTCCCGGGATGCAAACTCAATAAAATATTAAATTTATAATCCTCATTCAATCACTAAACTACTATATAGAAATAGCGGTGAAATCGGGAGTCGATCCACAGGGAAAACGTTGGAAACTGAAATCAATTCTCGAAACCCTAAAACTAAGGAAAAGAATCAAAAATAGAATAGAGTTATCTAAACTAATAAAGAAAAGAAATAAAAGGTTGATCAACTCGAATCAATGAAGTAGTTACTTAGGAATTACTCAATCTGCCATAGTTTCATTATTAGTCTTCTCGAGTTATCATTTTATTCCCTTTTCTTAACATTATGAATCATATGGCTACACGCTCACATGAATCCTTAAAAGAAAGTTAATGTTCCCAATGGCATAACCTATCTTTGCTTGGCATAGATTGTCATTGGTCCTACGATTACCTTAAATTATATTACTCCTAATGACTTTGGCACAACCTATCTTCTCGTAGTATAGCTTATCTCAAAGGCAAACCAATAACTTCATGAAAACCATCTAATAAATCTCTACAATCAATCAAAGAAATCATGTAGGACTGAAAGTATGTCAATGAAACTCTGTTCTTTCAACTCTATTAACAATAAAACCATATTTATGAGATCATGCATCGAGAAGTTCACAAGAATCCAACTAAAGAAAGACCAAAACTACACTAGGGTTTCATGAGATTCCTAAATACAAAAATTAGCAACTCATCTTTTGGATGAAAGCCATCGGGTTGGAATAGGAAGCTGTCATCATCCGCATCCTCGCCGTCTTCGATCTCCTTCCTTATCCAAAGATTGTCAAAAAGATCCTTATTTTCGGCTGGAACAACCCCTTTATATAATAGAAACCCTTAATCCCGGAATTAGGAGTTATAATTGAACTTAAATTCTAATTTTCCTAAATTCCGTATTGATGACGTCATCCGAGCAATCTATCGGACTCAAAACCGATCCATCGCTCCAGTCGGTTTGACTGGGCCTTCACTGTCACGTCATTAATTTCAACCTTTCTTTCCAACTTCCATATATTCGATTTTGATTCAAAATTTGCGCCAATATATATAGAATCTCACCAAGTATTCAACATGAAAGTTGTAACTCTTGAAATCTTGTTTCATATTCCAAAATTTCAGAATATTTGAATTTATTTAGAATTTCGGGTGATTTATTTCTAAACAGTAGACATAGCAGTCTTTTTGAAGAATTTAGTGATTTTTGGCCAAATTTCTTGTATTTCTTCTCAAATCCTATTTAAACCTGAAATCAAACAATAAAATATCAAATACACATACTCTTAGTCTAACAAAGGTAATTTAAAAGGTTTGATTATATATAATTAGTGACTCGTCAGGACTCCATTCTGGGCGATTAACCAAACGCGCCCGTAGGTGATGAACTACTGCATGCCCCCTGAATCCCATAATTAGTTAAGCTATTAGTTAGTGTCATGAAGTCAAGGGTTAGGAATCATAAGAGTCATATAATCTTAATAATAATGTAGATAATTATAAGAGTTCATGTTAGTGTGTGTCCAAAAGTATGTTAAAGTGTAGACCCAACTAAGGGGCAAGTGAAGCAGAAAGCTTGTTTTGCTATATGGTATTTTCTAGGTGGTCTGTTGTATATCTCCATATCCCTCTCATTCCGAATCCACAATAGCCAACATGCTAAGCATGTTTAAAAGGTAATCCATGCTTAGGATTGCATCCATATGATTTAAATGAGACTATTTTGATGGCCTTGTGTTCGTCTACATCTAGAGTTGTAGAGATTATCGGGAGTAATTTAATTTTGGATTTCCACATAAAGCATGATTTTTTTTATACGTAGGATCACTATGGAGGAATGCAGGGAATGAACCACGTACATGGCCACTTTATAACCTGCAATCCCATTGGAAAGACTTATATTTGTTGCAGAACAATGGAAAGTTTTATTAAACTTAGTAACAGTGAGGCCATTACATTGACATGATATATCACTTCATACTAGGAATACTAGTTGGGGTGAAATTAAGGATCATAATCGCCTTTGGGCGGAGGAGGATTGCCTCCTGAAGGCCCATGACAAGGTTTTTGGCAGATGCAACGACGTTTGAAACCCTTGAAAACACACCGCCCATCCAAAGCACCTTCCTCAGCACATTTCAGGGCACAGTTGGAACTTCTAAAGCAAGTGCCCTTGCATATTTGACATGGTTCCTTGCACGTGTTCGGATCATCTTTCCCCGGCCAAGCTTCAACATAAACCTCTGTTTCAGGCACTTAACATTGTTAGATATCATATAACATATCACATTCAATCTAACCACAATGAAGAGCAGCATATGATCATGAATCACTGAGATTCAAGAATATATGGTTCAGATATATATATATATATATATATATAAGACTATAGAAGCTATAGAGAGAGAGAGAGAGAGAGAGAGGTCTCACGAGATGCCAATAGGGATAGCACGAGCAAGGCACATAGGGAAGCCTTGAGGGAACTCATAGTGAGGAAGAGCTTATGAAAACTTTGGGATGGAATGGTGTGGGAGTGAAGGGGAACACAATGCTATTTATAGCTACGAGAGGAAGTCAAAGATGAACAAACTGAGATTTTATGGAATCTTTGCATGTCGAGGAGAACCAAGATCTAAGATTTCATTGAATCTTTGCATGTCGAAGCTAGGCGGTTTCCTGCATGCATGCATTAGCACAGCTAATGGTTTTTGGTAATATATACCACCATGTTCTTAACTTGGACCATGTTGCACTTAAATGAAGATTGTCCCACATGAACATCCAGGCAATTGGCTTCATGTTAACAAACTAATCCCAATATGACGCAGGGTAAGTGTGAGATCTCTTGTCGGGAGAGACAATCAGATTTCTCAAAGAGGAGAAAACAATCCGAATTTTCACTAATAAAAAATTGTCTCTTACAAATCCTAAAACTTCCTTTTATATGTTAAGGAGAGACCAACTCAAACATGGACTCAAACAGGCCTTAACTCAACTAAACCTGGAATTAAGGAGAAGAAAACCGACTAGAAATAAGAAACCTGCTAAAAATAGAAAGATCGATCCATGCCGCCAAGCAAAAGATCGATCCTTCTCCACTAGAAGATCAATCATGCATGGGCCAGGCTTGACACCCCAAGAATGATCAATCCTTCCTCAAGGAAGATCGATCTTCATGGGTTCTCTGGCGAACCGAAGAAGGAGAATACCGCCGAAAAACGCTACCAAATCCCACAAAACCCTGAAATCTAGTAGTACGAAAAACCACGAGTTCAAAACTGGTACTTGTACTGAAAACCAACAAGCATGCAACGAGATCTACTCAAAACAATCACAGGCATACTCAAAACTTACAAAAATCGAAAAGACAAGTAGGTGGCATCCCTACCTAGACAAAAGCAGCTTCAATCCGCGTTGCTGAGCATAGGGTCGTCCTCAATCTCCTCCAAAATCTCGCCATATCTGAGCTCAAGAACGACGGGTTTCAAAAGGGGAAAAGAGAAGGGGGTCGCCTCCGTTTTATAGACGGATGAACCGACCTATGAATGATCGATCTTTTCCTCAATAAAAGATCGATCCTTCATGCCGAAGAACTTGACTTTCTGGCACCAAATGATCAATCATCTTAGCAAGAAAAGTTCGATCCTTTTGTGCAGAAAGCTAGACTTGGGCTAAAACACAGGCCCTAGCTTGGATCTTTCGATCCCTAGTTCACCTAACCGTTCTAAACAAACATTAACATAAACACGATTTGTGAGGACCTGTCCCTCTACTCCTGGGTCGACCGGCTGGGTCGGACCCGTGGCTTGTTTGATTGTTTCGCATCGATCGCACAATCCAATGGATCACATTGTTTCTTGGACCACAAGGGTAATTTGGTAAATTGCGTCTTGTTGGTTTGTTTCACACCCGCGTGTGTACACACTGACCTTGTTTTGTGTTAGTGTTTGATTACAATGGTTAGGTGGACCCGGAATCGGAAGATCCGAGCTTGGGCTTGTGTTTAGCCCAAGTTTGTCTTTCTGGGCAAGAAGATTGATCTTTCTTGCTAAGAAGATCGATCTTCCTTGTTAAGGGGATCGATCTTCCTTGGGAAGAGATCGATCCCTCTGTGCCAGAAAGTCCTAGCGGTAACTCTTGCGAGGACGGCCGCCGTTGGCCGTCGCTCTCCCCTGTCAAAGGGAGAGAGAACTTTCCCTCCTCTCCTCCCCTTTTTCCCCTCCTTCCTCGGCTTTCCCCTTCCCTTTTCCTTCCTCTTCCTTATTCTTTCTTCTTCTCGCGCTCTGCTTCCTCTGTTTCCGGCAGCCTTCTTCTTCTTCTCCGTTCTCCCTCCTCCGGCCACCATTTTGGGTGTTCCAAGGCTCGTTGGATCCATGGCGACTTGAGGAAGATCCCTGGTGTGGTTTGGAATCATGTTGGTGACTGGTTTGCAGGGAACCAGCCGAGGAGTGTGTTTCCGGTAGGTTTTCTACCTACTTGAATTAGTTTAGTGGGTTTCTCTTAATCTACCCGTTTGATCTTGTTGTTCTTTATGGTGTTGGTTTCCTCTTGCTTCGTATAATTTCTGGTTTAAGTTTCATAAGCTTTGGTTGAGATTTTAGTAGGATTTAAACATGTTAAATCTCGGATTTTCCGGTTTCTGCTGTTCTTGAAGAACAACCAGTTTGCGACGAGGTTTCCGATCAGTACGTGCATGTTCTTGGGTTGTGTAACGCCCCGGCCCTCCACTGGGCCCCGACCCACGGGCTCCCGGTACGACCAGGATCCACCCGACGGCGCCGTGCCCCGACACAATATTGTTCGCTTTTGGCTCGCCGCAGCCGATCGATCGGACTTCCTAGGAGGTCACCCCTCCCAAATCTACTCCAGCCCAAGCACGCTTAACACTGGAGATTTTCTGCGGTTCATTGCCATCACGGCTTTAAAACGCGTTGTGTCTATTAAGGGGTTACTATATACTTATATCGAACCCCGGACCATACCCAGGCGTTTGCTTACCCGGCTACCCGACTCATCCCCGCCCTCCAAGCGCATGTATCTTGTCGCCCCGGTAGACCCAACGGGCCTCACAATCCACCCCCCTTCGGGGCCCAGCGTCCTCGCTGGCACAATTTTCGGCTGGGAACCGGCTCTGATACCATACTGTAACGCCCCGGCCCTCCACTGGGCCCCGGCCCAAGGGCTCCCGGTACGACCAGGATCCACCCGACGGCGCCGTGCCCCGACACAATATTATCCGTTTTTGGCTCGCCGCAGCCGATCGATCGATAAACCCACCGATCGATCGGACTTCCCAGGAGGTCACCCCTCCCAAATCTACTCCAGCCCAAGCACGCTTAACACTAGAGTTTTTCTGCGGTTCATTGCCATCACGGCTTTAAAACGCGTAGTGTCTATTAAGGGGTTACTATATACTTATATCGAACCCCGGACCATACCCAGGCGTTGTGGGATTGCTTACCCGGCTACCCGACTCAGCCCCGCCCTCCAGGCATAGGCATCTTGTCGCCCCGGTAGACCCAACGGGCCTCACAGGTTGTGATGAACATAAGAGTGGTAGATCTTTGAATCTACTCTCAGACTCAACTGATTTCATAATTTGCTGATTTTCCTATGATTTGTTATGATTTTCGTACGAGTGGGCTGCGTTGCAGCAAGCAATGGTAAGTTAGTTTTGATTAGCGGTTTTGATTAGTGTTTTCCCGTTAATCCAGCTGTTGGATGTTCCTAGATTGTGGATATGTTGATCCTAGCATGTTGAGCTACTGGAGTTTGAGTTGGATCTCGAATCCAACGTCGTTTGAGCGTCGGATCGACGGGGTCAATTAGCTCTAGGTAGAGAATTTTTTGGTATTTTAATTAATATTATATGTTCGAAACATATAATATTATATTTTACTGTTCATCAGCGTTTTCGGGGTTGCTTCCCATTGCAGGAGTCTGCGATTGACGGTCGTGGTACTGTCGTAATGCCGGGACCCGCTGCGGATCGGCTGGCAGTGGTTGGTAGTACCACTGTAGCGATCCAGTCGAACTTATATGATGTTTTGTCATACTGTTGCAACTAGAACAGAAACGGCCTATGCCAGCGGTTAACCGCTGGTATAGAGTCCAACGGTCGCTGCTATAGGCTATGCCAACCGCCAAAAGCCGTTGGCTTAGAAGGTGCCGGTATAGGCTATATCAACGGTTTTGACGACCGCTGGTAACAAAAATCGATCGTTATTATAGTAGTGACTATGCCAGCAACACTATTGGCTGCTGTCACAGGTAGAACAAAACCGTGGGTATAGGGTCTTCACGCATGACCAAATGTAACCCAGAAAACGTTGGTATAGCTGTGAAGTGGGCGTTGGCATTGGGTGTCTAGGCCAGCAGTTTTTAAATTGCTGCTATAGGGTAAAGAAATCCGTGGGTTTATGATCTTCATGCATGACCAAATGTGACTAACAAAACACTGATAAAACAATAAAATGGTCGTTGGCATTGGTTGTCTAGCCCATCGTTGTTAAAACTGCTGCTATAGGGCACACAAAGTCATCGATATATGATCTTGAAATTTGATAAACAAATGATAAAAAAACATGGGTAAAGCAGCAAAAATTGACCGCTGTTTTGCAGGTTGTGTACTTATTTTATAGGCTTTCAAATCAATGACATTATCTTAGGCATCTCCAAATTTCTAAATAAATAAAAATTTCCAAATAATGTAAAGGTACTTGCAACCTTGATTAAAATTGCCAAGTATAAAATATCCAAAAAGATACAAAGACGAATTCAATTTCCAGCAACAATATAAGTACATATAGGGCGTCCAACAGTACCTACTACTAAACTATTTAGCTGGAAAATTCTAGTATCCAAAAATATTCCCTTGAAATAAGGCTTAATCCAATAAATCTCAGAGACCTGGGGCACCTGCATGAGCAATACAAATAATTATCACCAACAAAATAGCTATATAATTGTAATAAAGTTTAAATTTAAAATTTACATTGTATATACCATACTCGGTGGAGCATAAGTTAAAATCTGCACTTGCTAAATCATTTACCTATGCAACATAATTAGAACAAACAATTGATGATGACAATGTACAGAATTAAGGAAATAAACCATGATACATTTAGAAGGAATAAAAAGAACATGCATTTCTGTTGACAAGTACCTTTTCTATAGTCAATAGAATAGCATATAACCCTTCCTAGCACATTAGAAAAGACCAAATATATGATGCAAACCAATCATAAATTATACACAAAAATCCAAGTCAACGATGATTAGTCAAAGTAGGATAACACCTGTTCTACGAGAAAAGGGGTGTAGGTTATACAATACAATGGCTAAATTATGTATTAGTACCCTGTAGTTTTGGTCAACTTTTTATATGGTCCCTGAACTTCAATTTCGTGACATTGAGTCCCTCGATTTTGTTTTTGCTTCTCATGTGGGCCTCCATCCCACTTTCCGTCGTCTAACTAACGGCAAAAGGGGTCACGTGCGCCGCACGTGACCCCCTTCCGTCAGCTAACGGCAGCTGCCTGAGACCGGTGGGCTCTGCTGTAACTTCCGGCCCCCTCCCTTCATCTCCGCAACCCCAACTCCGACGACCCTCGCGCCCACCACCAACTCCACCACCTCGCCCACCTCAGCTCGCACCGCCGAGATCCCGACCCGAATCCTACCACCAACAACAGCAGCAGCAGCAACCAACAAGCTCTTCTCAGTCCTCTTCGTGATGGCCTTGTACTTCTTCATGTGTCGGTGGCGCGAGAAGGTCCGCTCCTCCACCCCGCTCCACCTGCTCACCCTCTCTGAGCTGGTCGCACTCATCGCCCTCGTCGCCTCCCTCATCTACCTCATCAGCTTCTTCGGCATCGCCTTCGTCCAATCCATCGTCTCCTCCCACGAAGACGAAGAAGAGGATGTGAATGTCGTCCAGCCCTTCCTCGCACCTTCCTCGGGCCCCGTCCCCGTCCCCGCCCCAGCCCCAGCCTCATCCCTTCCCCCCCATGCCCTCTTCTCTCCGAAGCCGCCCCGAGAGCGATCTCGCGCAGCTGCTCCGCCGACAGCTCGCAGATGCTTCCGAAGCACATGTAGACCACCGAGCTGGCTGGCTTGGAGTCCAGCCAGCTAAACCAAGCACCAAACTCGGAGCCAGTGGGGGCTTGGTTAGCCTTGTCCCATAGAGACAGAGGACCCAAGTTCCACGCGCGCCGCCCCGGCCACCTTCTATAGTGGTCAGAGTAGTCCGACTCCAGCTCGTAGAAGCTGTTGACGATGACGCCGTAGCTAATCTCTTCAGAAGCTCTGACCTCGGCTACGAGGTCTGGAGACCGAAAAATAGCACAGAGCTCGGGCCTCTTCATCGATACTCGGTGGGGGAGGTCGGGGACGACGAAGGGCTCGTCGTCGTTTGCCACCTTAACATGGGGCTGGTTCAACTCGACGCTGTGGTGGATGCAAAGGGGTAAGAGGCCGTTGTCGTGGTAGACTAAGCGGGGGATGCCAAGGTCTCGAGCGGTGGCGGCTGTCCACGTGAACATGGAGTCGGAGACGAGGCAGTCGGGGGGATTGGAGCGGATGAGGTCCATGAGGTCACGACAGGGGCTGGAAGGTGACGGAAGGGGGTCACGTGCGGCGCACGTGACCCCTTTTGCCGTTAGTTAGTCGACGGAAACTGGGGTGGAGGCCCACATGAGAAGCAAAAACAAAATCGAGGGACTCAATGTCACGAAATTGAAGTTCAGGGACCATATAAAAAGTTGACCAAAACTACAGGGTACTAATACATAATTTAGCCACAATACAATCAAATCTTAATGCAAAACCTCATCCTACGATTGACATGTTCATACTTTTTTTTAAAACAGCTAGTGAAGGAACTACCCATCCAAAATTGACTTAGCTATAGCCATGCGGTGCTCTTCTCTCAACATTTTTGGCTAGAATTGTCCAGCCAAAAAGATCTCCTAACATCTTAGATTCGTAAAACCTACATGCATGTCACTATATATGCTAGGATGCCTTACAAAACTTCATACAATGTAGTTAAAGAAGCTAGATTTCTGAAAGTACATGGTTGCAACATTACAGAACAAAAGCTTTCCTAAAAGCGAAGATAAAGCAATGTCATCTATGTCAATTAAACATAGTGATACCCTTAAAGATGGCAAAATTTTAAAGATAGTTGTAGATTTATCAGTAATGTGCCTCATACAAAGGATTCTCTTGCCAACTCTTATATATCTATTCTAATGAAGATAAAACAACAAAACTAACTAGTTATGAAAGAGTGCTAGATCGTAGAACTTACATGCCAAAAGTAATATAATTAACTGGAAATCCAAATTACTCTCCAGATTGAAACTATCCACAACAATGTAACGTGAAAAAGTACTAAAATCAGCCAAGAGTCCTGTAAATGCAACAAAAAATAGATGAAATCAATACCATAGCAATGTGCGACCAATTTGCATTCATAAAATATAGTTTGGAATGCCCATTGCAACTTAAAGGACATCTTGAGCTCAATTTTGTTTCAGAAATAATGTTTCTATGTTTTTCCTCTACAATTTACATCTTCCAATAAAGCGATAAGATACTTGCAAGAAAAGAGGATGCAGAATTTATGTAGACAAAAAAAGAATATTATGGCATTTAACAAAAGTCTTTGCTCACAATAAGACTATATTCACAAAATTAAAGCTACCTGCATGGAGAACTACACAAGAGCTTTCACCGCCGGATAGATGCTAATATGCAATCTGCAAAAATACACATTCCTCATGAAAATGGCACGAAATGCACAAGAAAGAAGTATGCTTGATATAAATAACTGACAGACTCCGTGGGTCGAGGTTCTATCGATTATGTTATTGATTTGAGCTTCTATCCATCTACTTTCTAAGCTTTCAAAATGTGTAACGATTGTAGAAACCATTACATATGAAGTGATCTTTGACATCTTGACATTTGAACCAATGAGTTCAAGCATTTAACACAAGGATAGAGAATTCTACCATTACTATATGCTGCCTTTTTAAAAGCAAATCGAATAAAAATCTTCACACCATCAAAATATTCAGTACTCACCCTATCTTTGGTAATCAAAGTCTTATGCATAACCATCAATCTTAATCTGATTGCACAAAATGAGCATCAAAGTCTCAAAGCAATATCACATAAATGATTACATAACATGCACGAGTATAAATCTCCATAATTGATAACTAGATACTTATGACATGCTTGATTTCAAAATAGTAATGATATTCTGAACCCTTTTATTTAGCAATTAAAGAACAAAATCTTATTCATTGTATATATTTATTGGAGAATTAATGAAACAAACCTTTTTCTCTCTTGTAAAAAAAAATCAGGAGATTGATGCATGTAATTTAGGAGACATAACATCAATCAGTCCTTAGACAAGGAGTTCTTTTCAATGGTTCCATGGAATGCACCTCTTCTTAGGACCGCTAACTCCTTGAGAACCCTAACATTGCGATGAGACGCACCCTCTATTACGAGTCGCCCACTCGTAAGCTCGGGCACCAGGTCGGAGGATGGGACGGACGACGGGCGTGGAGTTGGGGTCGCGTCTTCACCTATTGCCAATGGTGGCAATAGTCAGCTGGACTTGGAGGAGGCCGGAGAGGGTGTTGGTCGCGGCAAGGGAGAGGCTGGCAGAGGAGCGTCGCGGTTGGCGGGGGTTGAGGGATCTGGAGGTGGACGGCGCTGGGAGGCCGCGGACGATGGAGATGCGGCGAAGGTGGCACTGGATCTGCGAGGAGGGAGGAGCGGGCCGTCGGGTGTCGGACCCCTGAGTTGATGGTGGCAGCTCAGTCAATGGGGCGGAGGAGGTGCGGGCTAGAGGTTGTCGACGACGCAAGAACTTCGAGGGAGGTCGGAACGGCGTCGGGGTGGAGGAGGAGAGCCGTGAGTGGCCGCGACGACGACGGAGGTGGGTTGTGGTGCTATGGCGGTAGACGGCGGGGAATCGGTGTAGCTTGGAGGTGAGGGAAGAGAAAGAGAAAGAGAGAGGGGTGGTGGTTAAGGTGTGGCAAGGGTGGAGGTGGTTGCCTGCAAGGTCGCCAGTATGGATGGGGTCGCTGGTGTGGATGGGGTCGCCAGGAATGGGCGATGGTGCCCTTGGAGTGGAGGTGGCGACTGGAGAGGAGAGAAGTAATTGGATGAGAGGGGAGGGGTTAGGGTTAGGTGAAGAGAGATGGGTGGCTGAGATTTGGTGGGTTATGTGAAGAGAGACGGAAAAAATAGAATATAGCTATGCCAGCGGTCCCAAAATGTTGGTATAATACACTTAACGACGCTAGTATAGGATATGTGTGGCTAATTCTCCTTAACCTATGCCAACAGTCCAAAAATGTTGGTTTAGAACTGTCAACACCAGCGGCCAGCCTAAACCGTTGGTAAAGATCTTGTGAAAGCCAGCAGTTTTTGGAGCTGCTAGAGTAGACCATTTATACCAGCGTTTTTATACAAACGTTGGTAGAAAACCGCTGGTATAGCCCATTTTTGTTGTAGTGCATGCATGCTTGTCTCTTATCTGTGTATGTTCATAGCATGCATTCTCTGTTGTCCATTAGTTGCATGGTTAGGGCGTGGGTGATCTGTGGGTCGCCGGCCCGAGGCTGAAAGCTCGGATTTAGCCCTAGGACCGAGGTTGGGTAGTTTGGACCCGGTTTGAATTGTAGTGTCCAGTCAAACTCGATGATAGGCCTAGATGACTGGTACACCTGTTGCTCGGTGATTATAGAGGTCGTGTCGGCCTTGAGTCGGATGTTGAGGTGTAGCTGGTGTTCCACTGTGACGACTCTTGAGTAGAGGAGTCACCTACTCAGCGGTGCCATTTCCCGCCAGCAGTGGGGTTATGGGACCCATGTATACACTTAGGTCTTACTTGAGGGTGACACTGTTGCGTTACCCTCTTCCTTCTGTGTGTCGTAGTGTAGAACCCTGCTGAGCTTAGTGCTCACTCCTACCCGGGCTGCGTTTTGCAGGTGCAGGCCTTAGCTCCTCTTTGGTAGCCCCTACCGGGCAGTTGGTCGGCGGTGCGGCGACGCCAGGTGGAGTTAGAGAGGTGGTGATCTTTTACTGCTTTTTACCCTATGTTAGATAGTCTCCTACAGGAGTAATGTTGTATTTGAATCTTCCCCTCTCCAAGGATATGTATATTAAATTCACTTGGGTTTTGTAATCTAAGGTTCGAGGTTTGTAATTCAATTATGTCTTTTTTAAATTGGGGGTGTTAGATGAATTGCTAGGGTGACCAATAGGTTAGAGGGAACCCTCACCAACATTTTTTCCGCGGTTTGTTAGGTTCCGGTTCACGTCGCCCGACCCGGTTGGGCTTTCGCGGGTCGGGGCGCGACACGGTCAGTGTGTGCACACACGGGTGTGAAACAAACCGACATGGCGTAATTTACCAAATTGTCCATGCGGTACAAGAAACAATGCGATCCACTGGATCGCGCGCTTGACACGAAACATGCAAACGAGCCACGGGCCTGACCCAGACGGTCAACCCGGGAGTAGAGGGGCAGGTCCTCACATATCCCTTGCCCCTTCTCTCCTCATCCGTCTCTCTCTCCCTCGGATCTAGCTGGTGAGGTGAGATGAGGATGAGAGAGAGGAAAATATCGGGGGAGAGAAGAAAAAGGAGAGGAGAAGTAGGCTGGGTAGGTGGGGATTGTTGCAGAAAACCCCCTGAAAAATCTCTGATTACGCGAAAGTCTCTCAAGTTTTACATAAAAGCTCATAAATTTATAATTTGGCCCTCGTTTTTATAAATAGGCCCTTAGAATAATAACTAAAATTAAGTTTTAGTTAACCATTTTCCACATAAAGTGCACGTGTGCATGCTGCAATTGGGGAACTTTTTGTCAAATAGGACCCATGATATTCACTTTTTGCATTTTAGGACCCCTCTCATGTTTTTTTGCATAATAGGACCCCATACACGTAAGGAACACGCGTATAAACGAATACGCATATAATTCTTGATTATACACATATCATGGTACGCGTATAATTATTGTTTATATGTGTATTAGTTTATACACGTGTTCCTTACGTGTATGGGGTCATAATATGCAAAAAAACATAGGAGGGGGTCTTAATGTGCAAAAAGTGAATATCATGGGTCCTATTTAGCACCAAATCCTACAATTGAGCCTTGATTTTATTTGTGACTGACATTGATGGTTTGCATATGCTACGGGTAACTCGTGCTTTAGAAATACATGCTAAACGGTGACATTTAGATGCATGATATCGTTGTTAACGTGGAAGCGGTGGATTTTGATCACAGATCGATATTTACAAACCCTTTGATGTACACAAAATCAAGGAGAAAGAACACAAGCTAAACAAACCATAAGAAAGAGAGAACATTGGGATTTACGTGATTCGGAGCCAAATCTCCTGCATCCACAGAGAGAGTACGCCGCTGAAAAGATCCACTATGATGTTAAAGATAATAAACTAACTTGGAGGAACACCGAGCTTAATCTCCCACACCCCTCTCTCTCTCTCTCTCTCTCTCTCTCCCGCGGCAGCCCACACAAGTACGACTCAATGTTTAGCACCCGTGCATACCCTCTTTTGATGTCTGGCCAAAAGAATACCTAAACCCAATGGGTCCCACCTGATCTATTCAAGATAGACATGAATAGTATACGAGAGAGTAATGAGTCCATGTGCGACTTATACTCTGTAGGAGAAAAACAACTAGGTTGCACCAAATTTTGACTCAACATCAGCAATCTCATCTATCTATGCTTTGCTCTACATGTGGTTGTATATATGAGTTGTAAATTCATTAGTCGTATATACATGATGCGTATGCCCCCCCTGGCAACGCCTGAACCCACCACCTTCCTTCGGCCGCTTCGGATTATTGTTAAAATTTATAATTTATTTGTTTGATTTAGTTAATTATTTATTTATTAGGATTTAGTTAATAATTTGATAAATTATAATATATTTATAATTTATTAGTTTGATTTTTAATTGTCATATTTTTTTTATATATTTTTGTTTTGTTTTATTTAGATAATGGATAAGTTTGTGATAAAAAAAACCACGAAGCGGACTAAGCGGTGAATCGTCTAATACTCATGACTTGCTTACTACTTCAGAGAATAGTAGTTCGAAAAGACCCCGAAGTAGTTTAATTCATCCGAATGATATTGTTGGTGACCCATGGTTGAATCACTTGAATGATATTGTTGGTGGCCTAGGGTTGCGTAAACCCATTGAAACATATGATGTTGGAATTGGTCTAAATATTATCAAGTTTGATTTGCGTAATAAGACAGGAGATGATCGCATGAATGATTGAATGGTAGTATACATCGAGCTGAAAATTTTTAAAACTATTGATAACGAAGTCATTTTGTAACGTTTTTAAAAAATGCAAAAGCATAGGATCCAACTTCCACCTTTCAATCGCAGCACATAGTACGGTACATATATTTTAATATTTGTATTATTTTTATTCCTTAATGTTCGATATTGTAATTTTAAGGTACGTTTTGCATTACTTAAACTAAAAAAAAAATTGATGATTATGTTTTAGATTTCACCCCCTTGTCAACGCCGGAACCCAACCCTTCCCTTGGTCCACTTCGGATTAATGTTAGAATTTATAATTTATTAGTTTGATTTAGTTAATTATTTATTTATTAGGATTTAATTAATTATTTGATAATTTATGAAATATTTATAATTTATTAGTTTGATTTCTAATTGTCACATTTTTATTTATATTTTTGTTTTGTTTTATTTAGATAATGGATAGGTTTGTGATAAAAAAAATACGAAGCGGACCAAATGGTGAATCATCTAATACTCATGACTTGCATACTACTTCATAGAATAATAGTTTGAAAAAACCCCGACCTAGTTTAATTAATCCGAATGATATTGTTGGGGACCCAGGGTTGAATCACTTGAATGATATTGTTGGTGACCCAAGCATATGTAAATCCATTGAAACATATGATGTTGGAATTGGTCTTACCAGTTGCGATTACAACCATTGAGAGAGTCTTCTCTTCGATAAAGATTATCAAGTCTGATTTGCGTAATAAGATGAGAGATGACTGCATGAATGATTGCATGGTAGTATACATCAAGCGGAAAATTTTTGAAACTATTGAGAACGAAGTCATTTTGCAACGTTTTCAAAAAATGCAAAAGCGTAGGATCCAACTTCCACCTCTCAATCGCAGCACATAGTATGGTACATATATTTTAACATTTGTATTGTTTTTATTCTTTAATGTTCGATATTGTAATTTTAAGGTACGTTTTGCATTAATTAAAAGAAAAAAATTGGTCATTTTGTTTTAGATTTCGCCCTCCCCTTAAATCTCATCCTGGTTCCGCCACTGGCATGACGAAACTATGCCCAAGATGTAGTCTCATTTAAACCATGTGTATGCATGATTTAAACGAGACTATTTTGATCGCGTTGTGTTCGTCTACATCCTGAGTTGTAGAGATCACCAGGAGTGATTTTTGGAGTTCCCCTTAGAGCATGATATTTTGATGCTTCGGATAACTTGCAATCAATTCCATTGGAAAGTCTTATGTTTGTTGCAGTCTTGCAGACCAATGGAAAGTTTTATTAAACTCAGTAAGAGTGAGGCCATTACATTGACATGATCACCTCATCCTAGGAAGACTAGTTGTAGGTGAAAGGATCATAATCGCCTTCGGGCGGAGGAGGAAAAGTTCCTGGAGGCCCCTGATGACAAGGTATTAGGCACATGCAGCGACGTTTGAAACCCTTGAAAGAACACCTCCCATCCAAAGCACCTAGCTTAGTACACTTCTTGGCACACTTTGAATTTATATAGCAAGTGCCCTTGTATGCTCCACATTTTACCTCGCATAAGCCGGGATCATCTTTCCCCCATCTGGCTTCAACATAAACCTCTGTTGCAAGCACTTAAGATTGTTAGATATCATCTAACACATCAGATTCAATCTAACCACTACCATGAAGAACAACATATGATCGAATCATAGTGATCAGGATGAGCTTATGAGAACTTTGGAATGGAATGGTGTGGGAGTGAAGGGAACCACAATGCTATTTATAGCTATTAGAGGAAGTCATATATAGATGAAGAAACTAAGATTTTACACAGGATTCACATACAAGGGAGAGAGAGAGAGAGAGAGAGAGAGAGAGAGAGAGAGAGAGAGAGAGGGCTCACGGGAAGCCAAGAGGAATAGCACCAGGAAGACGCATAAGGTAGCCTTGAGGGAACTCATAGTGATCAGGATGAGCTTATGAGAACTTTGGAATGGAATGGTGTGGGAGTGAAGGGGAGCACAGTGCTATTTATAGCTATGAGAGGAAGTCATAGATGAAGAAACTAAGATTTTATGGAATCTTTGCATGTCGAGCTAGTAGAACCAATCTAAGATTTGATTGAATCTTTGCACGTTGAAGCTAGGTGATTTCCTGCATGCATGCATGGGTCATGCGGCACAGCTAATTAATGGTTTTGGTAATATATACCATATTCTTAACTTGGACCATGTTGCACTTAAAATGAAGATTCGCCCACGTGAACATCCTGGCAATTGGCTTCATGTTAACAAACTAACCCCAATAGCATTTTGAAAATCACTCAGGAATAGAGAGCAGAACGACCCTCCCACACACAATACTGAGCATAACGCCCCTCTCGTATAATATTGTCCGCTCCCATGACCGTTACAAAAAAAAAAATAACACGTTTAATGTCACGACCCGATCCAGAAAATTCATACAAACCGAAATGTGAGGGTACCTACTATTATTCGCTTCCAATTTGGTGTGATACATTACAAATTTCATGATTAATTTAAACAATTTGAATTCCTCTGGCAAAACTGTAATTCTATCAATCTACTAACAGTTACAAATCTAAATTCACATTTAAGTAAATATGAATCAGTATAAAAAATCCTCAAAAAGGAAAATTATACATTTAATATAATTCTCGAAGGATGTCTATATACAAAACTGCAAAACGTACAATTTATCCCTTAGAGGCCTCAGACGCCACCGGAAGTTAACGCGCCACCAAGAGCTGATCCAGCTAGAGCAACAGAAGACGAACTAACGCTTGCACCTGCAAAATGTAGCTCGGATAGGAGTGAGCAACAAAACTCAGTAGGGTTCTACTCTATGTCACACTGAACGGAAAGGGAACTACAAAGTCCTAAGTTCCATATCATCTTTAGGGAAAATTTGCATTACGTCTACCGCCTACCCCAAGGTACGCTCTTTACTTTATGTCCACCGCCTACCCCAAGCTCAGAAAGGTTCTACTCTACATCACACTGAAAGGAAAGAGAACTACAACGTCCTAAGTTCCATCTCATTTTTAGGAGGAATTTGTGTTACGTCCACCGCCTACCCCAAGGTACGCTCTTTGTGACCTCCACTGTCAATAGTCATCCTTTTCTACATCCAAGCGCTACAGCTAAAACGACAGGGCGTAGAACCTAGCGTGGTACGTAACTTCCCCAAACACTGAAACTGAGACTGAGATTAGAACACTAGGACGACATCTACATCTCAATCAGAGCAATTGTAGCCAACTAGACATCAACCTCGAGAACACAAAGATTTTAACATAATACAATCACTCCCTAAACCTTGCTACCCAACAATGGTCCTAAAGTTAAATCCAAGCTGCCCGAGCCCTCGGATCGACTAAACCCCTATTCGCCCATGCCTTATCCTTATGCTTCTAATGCAGTCAATGCATACAATGTTCACGCTCAGATAATTAAGCTTACATTCAAGAGTATGTCATACAATAAACATGGTTAGGCACAACACAGCTAGCCTAAGAGAGGTGAACATGCTACGAAGCTGATAAGTTTTAACTCAAAGCATTTAACTATTACAACGGCGACACAAGCCATTAGCAAACAATTCGGATCCAATTCCCGCATTACGATTGCATCCGCAACCGTAAACCATACTTCTACAACAGGGATACAACCTCGGCTAACCAACAATCAACTACTCTTATTAACGATACAACGGGTTATGCCCCCAACGCACGCTGGCTAGTAGCGGGACTATTAATAAAAGTAGTAGGGCACACCGTAGGCCCATTTATCTACGCATACTTGGGAGTTATCACTCCCCCGGTTAACCATAGCCCTTTACTAATAGGCTCCGACCCCACATACGAGTCTTGTCACACCCCGATCCAGAAAACCCATCCGGTTCGAGGCATGAGGATTCCAACTATTACTAACATCCAATCTGGTGTGATACAACGCGGAAAACAGAGATAATTTGAACAATCTGACTTCCAAGGGTAAAGCTGTAATCTAACAATCTACACTAGAAGATGGAAGAAGCAAGATTCTATTAAGCTAACATCAAGTTGTACTATTAGACACCAGATACAGATTCTTAACAAAATTCCTCGAAGAGGGAAAATTATAAATTTAAACAAAACCTCGAGGGGGTGTCTTTATACAAAACTATCAAAAGTACAACAGGTAACCCCGAGCAACCTCAAGCGCTTGCGGAAGTCGTCGCGCCGCCAAAAGCTGGTCCAGCTGGAACTATAGAGGATGAGTTGACGCCTGCATCTACAAAACGCAGTCCGGATAGGAGTGAGCAACAAAGCTCAGTAGAGTTTTACTCTACGACACACAGAAGGAAAGGGAACTACAAAGTCCTGGGGTTCCATCTCATCTCTATGGGAAACTCATGTCACGTCCACCGCCTATCCCAGCGCACGTGCTCTGTGACCTCCACTGTCAATAGCCACCCCTCTCCCTACAACCAAGCACTGAAGCGAAGGGAGTAGGACACAGGGTGGCACGTAACATCGCCTAACACAGGTACTGAGACTGGATCCATGGGCGACCTTTACATGTCAATCAGAAAAGATTATAGCCAGCTAGAGACCAACCTCAAGAAATACAGTGATTCCAACTTAAAACAATCACGACCTAAATCTTACTACCCATCCTCGGTCCTAGAGCTAGATCTGAGCTACCCGAGAGCCTTGGATCGACAAAGACCCTTTTCACCCACGCCCTAACCTTATGTTTTAATGCAAACAAGATACATGCAATACTCAGGCACAAATAAGGAGATATAAGCATGCAACAAGATGACATCAATTATACAGGGCTGGGCATAGCCTGAAGCTAGCCAAATGGTGAGCATAGCAAGGGTCTAAAGCAAAGAATAAAGCAAATATACAATAGTCCACAGTGCACCCCGGCACCTGACAGGCTAAGGTTCCACAGTTACCCGCAGGTAACTGGTCCACAAGCAACCAATGAGCAACAGAGCTAATTTCGGTATTACAACGGCGTCCACAGCCGTCAATCGAAATTACTATGACGGGGATACAACCCCGACGAGCCACAAACGATACATTTATTCCTTTTACACTACTGCCCCCCGCGCACGCCAACAATCTGTTGGGCTATATTATAGCAGTAAAAATATTCTAAGCATGCGGGGCACACCTTCGGCCCATTTATACTAAACATTCCCGGGAGTCATCACGCTCCCGGTTTTCCTTCGTACTACTAGATCCAAGGTTTTGTGGGATTTGGTAGAGTTTTCCGACGGTATTTCTCGCCGAAAGTTCGCCGGAGAACCCAACAAGATCGATCTTTCTTGAAGAAGGATCGATCCTTCATTGTTGGTCATGAATCTGGTAAAGATGATCGATCTTTGTTCCAGGGTAGCATGGATGCCCTTTGTCACGAGGAGGATCGATCTTCCTAGGAGGAAGGATCGATCTTCCTTGGCGCGACAAAGAAGATGCCCTCTGTCGCGAGGAAGATCGATCCCTCTGGGAGGAAGGATTGATCTTCTTTGGCTCGACAGGAAGGGGGAGCTCTCTGTTACTTGGAAGATCGATCTTTTCTTGGGAAAATATCGATCCTTTGATGGTAGAGAGGGATTTTCTTTGGTTTTACCCGCGGGGCTTTGTATGTACAGATTTCTTACAGCTTTATACCTTGTACATACTCTTAAGCATGCTAGCCCCATATTAGGGGTAGTGGTGAACCAGGAGAGTGATGACTCCTAGGATGTTTAGAATAAGTGGGCTAGTAGCCCTACTACTTTTCATAGCCTTGCATGCCGGCTGATTTGCTTAGTTTGCTTAGTTGCTTAGTATTAATAACCATGAAAATGCACTCTAAACGTGACTAAGAGCAGCTTATTTGCTTAGTTTTCATGATTAATATAGATTATTTCGTCCGTATATGTTGCTTCACAAAGTTATTTATATTATGCAGGAAATTGAAGCAAAGATGGGTCTTTAACGCCAAAACTGTACCTTCTCAGAATGAATCAGATTATGTGCTAGACATTGTTTGAAATCTCTGAAAGTCTAGTTTTCGGAAGTTTTTACGGTTTATGATTTGGAGTTTCCTAGAGGAAGATATGCTATTTTGAGTACGAGAGGTGCAGACAAAGCAGTTACGGAAGAAGAAGATTGATTTGATGCTTAAAGGATCGATCCTTTCTCGTCAAAGGATCGATCATTTTATGCTACGGAGAGTTGACAGAGAGCTAGTTTCAAGAAGATAGATCATTTTTCATATGAAGATCGATCTTAGTCAGGGCGACCCAAATTACAGCAAATGAGGAGAAATACAGTTTCGTCGACAGGTGGGAAAATATTCGTAACATATTCTCTGGAAGTTAAAATATTCTGAAATTTGAATACATGGTAGAAGGTTCATAGATCTACAACTTTTATGTTGGATAGTTTATGAGATTCTAGACGGTGTGATAGCAGATTGGAAGAATATATGAAGTTAGACAGCTGGAAAACTGTTTAGTTGAAGCTGAGTAGAATATTCTTCAAATATTATATATAACTCAGAATATTGCGAAATCTTCAGAATCTGGTAGAAGACTTCTAAATATACAACGTTCGTGTTGAGTAAGTTTCCAAATTCCGGCTGGATTGGACCCAGTTGCGACCGGAATAGGGCTGCCTTTAGGAAATCCGATTCCAACTCAACTAAAACCCTAATTTCGGGGTTCCCCTATATATATGCTTATTTAATCCGAAATTTGGGAGGTTCCAAGAGAGTTTTCTACAGAGCTTTGGAGTGGAGAAAAAGCAAGAAAGAAGATGAAGAAATCTCCATCCATGGCCGAGTAATCCGCGGGCATGGCGGACAGATGATCTAGTGAGAACTAGGGCTTCTTCTCCAACGATGGTTCATAGTTTCAATCTTTATTGTTAAACTCTTTCCTATGTATTGAATCTTCAAAGATTATTTTCAGATTATAGGTTTCTATGTGGATGATTAATATTATGAATCCAGTCATGCTTCTTTCATGATCTTATAATCCCATAGTTATCTCTTTTGATTCTCCTACCGAGTCTCACGAGACCTTTGCTATGCATTACCCGTAGTGACAACTGGTCTTGTGTATTCTTATGGATCTAGTAAGACAAGGATGGGGCTCTATCCCATGAAATCTTTGCTATGCATTGCCGATTGTGAGAGTTGGTATTGTGTATTCTTAGAGATCCGGTTAGATAGAGTTAGGGCTTTGTCCCGATGAACTTTTGCTATATGTTGCTTGTAGTGACAGCCGGTATCATATATTCTTAAGTTTGGATTGGATGAAGTTAGAATTATAATAAGGAAGAATCAATCATAGGAAGAGACATCTATATATTTTGTTAGGTTTATAATTCCATATCTCCCGGTTAAGGTGATTGGGATGTGAATCCCTTAACTGAGTTTCATATGAACCATTGAGAAGAGAAGAACCTAAATCCGAGTGAAGTGATTCCTGAAGCCTAGCCTCATTCAAATCTTGATTTCTTTCGTTAACTTTATCTTATCATTGCATCTTCGATCTACTTTCTTAACTTTTACGCTCTTGATTGTTTTCGATATATTGTTATCTGTGTTTCTGGATCTTTCCTTCTTATCTCTCTGTGGGTTCGACCTCTCTTATGTTGTACTGCACCGCGACCGCTGTGCGAGACACATTTGAGCGATATCAGACATCCGCATTTAATTGAGTTTGATTAGGTTGATCGTTATCTTAATGACCAACTGGCACATCTATATTTTCATTTCCTTGATGATGTGGCATTTAATTTTCAGATTGTAACTCTATTGTATTTGGTTGTATCACTGAAAGTGACAACAGAAATACATCATCTGGTGCTCGGTTGGGTTCAACCAGTTTCTCGAAATTTAAATTTCGAGGTTCTATGCTCGAACTAAGCCAATCATCCTCAATAAATTTGGCAATGTCAGTTTCAGCAATTCTGGTTTGGAGTGAAGGATAATAGAATTTAAATCCCTTGGATCTTTCCGAATATCCAATGATGAACGTATTGTCATTGGATCCAATTTCCTTTCTTGTGGGTTATAAAACCTAGCCTCTGCTTGACATCCCCTAGTATGAAAATGATTCAAACTTGGTTTCCTTCCTGTCCACATTTCAAACGGTGTTTGAAGGACAACCTTCAAAGGTACTCTATTAAGGATGTATATTGCAGTTTTTAAGGCCTCACCCCACAAGGATAATGGAATATTGGTATTACTTATCATACTCCTAACCATATCTACAAGAGTCTGATTCCTTCTTTCAGCAACACCATTCTGACTTGGCTTTCCTGGCATGGAGTATTGTGCAACAATACCACATTCCTCTAGGAATCTACCAAATGGATCCGAGACTTGACCAACTTCAGTGTGCCTACCAAAATACTCACCACCTCTATCCGATCTGACCACATTGATTACTTTATTTAATTGCTTCTCAACTTCTGCCTTGAAAATGTTAAAGCCATCAATTGAATTTGATTTTTTAAAAAACAAATAAATGCAACCAAATCTTGAATAGTCATCAGTAATGGTGATAAAATATTTTTCTCCACTGATGGTAGGAGGAAACGGACCACAAATGTCCGTATGGATGATGGCTCGCGAACGCGCCGTTAAAACGTTGCAAACTCAATCAAAAATAGAATTTATAAACCCTTATTCAAAATACTAAACTATGGGGTAGAATAGTGATGAAATATGGGATCGAACCACAAGGAAAACTTTGATTACGAAGGATAAATCAGAATTAACTCTCAGAACTCTAAACCTAAAGCGTAAAGGATTGATTTGGATTTTGAAAACTGATTAATTAAAACTAGTTAAGAAAGCAATGTAGAGATTGAAATATATTAATGAGAGAAGACCTAGGGATTACTCAATCCACTTTAGTTTCACTTCCTGTATTCTCTAGTTATCCTCTTGTTTTCTTATCTAGACATTATAGATTCACAGCTTCTTAAGCTTACATGAATCTCTAAAAGAATATAAGTGTTTTCCAAAGGCATATTTATGTTCGATTAGCATAAATTACCTTCGGGGTAACCTTAACACAAGCTATCGTCACTAACCATAAAATATCTCATCGGTTATTCACAAACCACATAAAAACCATCTTATAGATCTCTATTATCAATCACTGAAATCAAGTAGGTCGAAAAATACGTCAAGGAACTCTGTTCCCTCAACTCTTTTATCATTAAAACCAAATCTATAAGATCATGTCTAGTATAAAAATACAAGATTCAACTAGAAAAATACAAGAAAGATCTACTAAAGCTTCATGAGATCCCTAAGTACAAAAATTAGCCACTCATCTTTGTGATGGAAGCCATAGATTCGATGAAGAACGATTGGGATCCACGCCGTGGCTCCGTCTTCTCCAGAGAATCTTCAAAACCCTAATTCTCTCTTTTCTCTCTATGGGGGCCTACAATTTTCGGCCAGCCAACCCCTTCTTATAGGTGTATTCTCGGATTTAGGGTTTTGCCTAAGTTGGACTCCTACTACAACTCGGATTCCTTGGATTAATTCTTGGCTGTCTTACTACGATTGAACCTGGGTCTAATCAAGCCAAAATCTAGAAATGTGCTCAACACGAACATTGTAGACTAGGAAGTCTTATGTCAGATCCAGAATATTTTATAATATTCAGACTTATCTAGAATATTTGGTAAATATTCTCCTGGAGGTCGACGGACCAGTTTTCCAGCATCAATTTAGCTTCATAGTCTTTAAAACTGGTATTAATCTGTCAGGAATCTCGCCAAGTGTCAAACATGAAAGTGGTTGTTCTTGATGTCTTCTAGAATTCCTCCAAATTTTAAGAATTTAGGATTTATCTGGAGATTTTGATGAATTCTTTCCAAACTGACAGCAGAGTGGTGTAATTTCAACATATTAATCTTTTTCTGTATTTTCTACTTGAATCTTCATTAAACCTGAAATCAACTAACAAACTATCAAATACAAACACTCTCGGGCTAACAAAGATAAGTTAAGGGGTTTAATCATAAATATTTAGTGACTCATCAATGGATAAATCCTAACAATTCATTACTCTTCGTTGCATCCTTTTTGAAGACTCTAGTTTGCTTTCCCTTGATGCAATCTAGACAATTTTTGAAGTCTGTGAAATCAAGAGTATGTAATACCCCATTATTCACAAGTCTTCTAAGTCTTTTTTAGAAATATGGCCTAGTCTTCTATACCAAAGCATAGATGATTTTTCATTGACCCTATTCCGCTTTGTACTAGCATTTCCATTCATTGTTAAATAAATCTCACAAATAGAATTATCTAAATGCAGCTTATATAAACCATCAACCATAATTCCAGATCCAACAAACTGAGAATGCAAATAGATGGACAATCCATAATTATTAAAATTAAAGGAATAACCATATTTGTCCAACATCAAAACTGAAATTAAATTCCTGGCAAAACTAGGAATAGAAAAGGTGTTCTCAAGTTCTAAAACAAATCCAGAATCTAGTTTTATTCTGCAAGTTCCTACTGCCTCCACGCGTGAACGCACTTTATTGCCACTGATGATGCAACGTTCACCCTCATTTGGAGCTCTATGCGTTGAGAGGAGCTGCATGGAATTTGCCACATGAATAGTGGCCCCAGAGTCAATCCACCATGAGTAATTAGAATGCAGAAATTTATTCAACTTTTCAGAAACTAAAGCAAAGTGATTACCTTTCTTTGCTAGCCAAATCTGATATTTCTGACAATCTTTCTTCATGTGTCTCCTTTTCTTGCAGAAGAAACACCTTGCCTGGTTCCCCTCTTGAATCTGAATGGGTCCAGGATTTCCAGCTTGATTCTGAATAGCTGGATTAGCCTTTATCTTCTTCTTAGAGGGTTCAGCCTTTGCCTTTCCTTTGCCCTTCTTTACTTGAGAAAAAAAATTAACACTTTCTTCTTTCACTTGCTTCAACCTTCCTTCTTCTTGAACACAGATGGTTAGAAGTTCATTAATTGACTAGTTTTCCTTATGTGTGTTATAAGAAATTTTAAAAGCTCCATATTGAGCAGGCAAGGAGTTGAGAATGAAGTGCACTAGGAAAGAATCAGAATTGGTGACTTCAAGTCGATTAAGTTGAGCCGCAACATCTCGCATTTCCATTATGTGTTCACAAATAGTCCCATTACCAGTATACTTCATGGAGGACATTTTGTTCATCAGGGTGCTGGAAAGAGCCTTATCAGAGCTAACAAATTGCTACTCAATATTCTCTAAATAAGCACGGGTTGTCTCACATTAAGGGATAGATCCCCAAATGCTCTTTCCGACGTACGCGTTCATCAACAAAAGACTTTGCCGATTAGAGCGTTCCCATTTCTCATATAGAATCTTTTCCTCTGGTGTGCTCTGCTCTATAGGAGCAGCTGGCCTTTCGACCCTTAATGCCAGATCTAAGTCCATCCATCCTAATGTGATATGAATTTGATCCTTCCATTCAGTGAAATTGGAACCATTCAAAAAGGGAATGTTTGGATTTCTTATTAACTAAAGCAGGAGTGATAGCTGAAAATAAAAGAACTCACATTAGATTATGCCACAAATTTTTTTTATCAATAATGTTATTCATTTATTCCACACATTTTTCTCAAGTCATGATTTAATCATGCCAAGAAGCCCCAAATATTTTAGGTCCTTAAAATAATTGAATGAGGGACCAAGTGGTGACATTGTAAGCCCCTCCTTTAGGCCTCAGTTTACAACCGCTATTACGTCTTATTCAACTTGATGAAATATTTTCATCTATAGGATCTAGTGTCATTCTCGACTTCTCAGGCTAAGGAGTCTGACACCTTTTGGCCGACAGGATCTCCTTAGGCATAGAATGTAAAAAATGCACTATCCTATCCATCTAAAAGCATAATACCACATTGGCCCTCCTTTGGGACTGACCTTTGTGATAATACTTTAGATGCAACTTTTGTTATTAAGTTCCTAATTATGATATGGTGCACATCAAAATGACTTTGGGTCACTTCGGTCCACCCATAAGTATTCTAAAGGCAACTTAATCATACCTTATGTAATAACAAGGTTTTGGTTTCGGTGGCAGAAATAAACATGATTCATGTATAGACTTTATTCAATCACTAACATGCTTTAGAGAAATAATATATGCACATATAATAGACATAGGCATGACATGAAAACATTCATCTTGCAAAAACATGCATTTTGACTGTTTATTTGCATAAAATAGGCATAAAATGAATATACAACATGCATTTAAATAAATCAGCATATTAAGCGGTCTACTGGGGTTTTTTTTGTAATTTAACAGTTTCTATAATATTCAAGAAATGACCTAACTCTGAAAACAGAAAATTACATGGGTTGTTCTAAAAACATTCTGTTCTGACAGGGACTCAGGAACTTTACAGAAAATAGAACTCAAAACTGGATTTTTCTGTAAATTGTCTTGAGGCCTTTGTTCGACAATAAACTCGCGATCTCGAGGGGACGAAATTTGTGCTCATTTTATTGTGATCAAAAGTCATTTTTTACATATGTGGTGGTAGGGGATTGTAGAAACAACACTCCTGAGTTCCCAATATCATCTCAAGCTGCAAATCCTCTTTTTCTTTAGGAACTACAAACCCAAGATGAGATTGGCAACTCATCATTTACATCCCATAGGGAAGACCCATGATTAAGGATTCGGGGCTTAAAGTCCCATTACATCCAAACAAGAAAAATGAGAAAAGAGGGGAAGAATGGGGATAGAAGGATCTTGGGTGGAGCCAAAAGCCTGCACCCTCATCTTTGTTGTTGATGTCAATCTTCCTCGATCTTTCGCCTTGGATTCTTCAAAGGTGAAGATGGCTTCTTCTTCTTCGACCACGCCTTTAGCTTTCATTGCTTCAAACGCCTTTTTCTTCAACTTCCGACTCCTAACTTCGTCTTCACCAGGGCCTTTCTTTCCTCCCGTTCACGTGCCTCCATGCTCGTGTCTCCTCTTGTTTCTCTTGTTCATCCCCTTATTCATGAGCCCTCTACCCCTATTTATAGTTGAGGGTTGAGAGCCTTGAGGGAAATCTTGAATTTGAGAGAATATTGATTCATGATGAAATCATGTCATATTTGGACATTGATTGGATGCTCATACCGAGATGTGATTGAATTGTTATGGAAACCATATTATATCAAGCCCAATATGGATGATTGGGAGAATCAAATCTTGGGAATTTTCCTTTTCAAGATTTGATCATCATATATTTAAATTCTGAATTTGGATTCGAATTTTGAATATTCATTCGAATCTATTCGAATTTTGAATATATATTTGAATTTATTTGAATTTCGAATATATGTTTGAATTTCAAATATTTATTCAGATTTCGATTACTTGCTTAAATATATATATATATTCGAATTTCTAATATTTATTTAAATTTTGAATATTTTATGTGTGTATTTTGGACTATTACACCTTTAGGATGTAAAATGACCAAAGTACCCCTGAGGGTGAAAATGACTGAAATGCCCCTGGGGGCTATAAAGGACCGAGGTACCCTTACAGCAAGCAATATGTGCTTTTATGCATATGTTCTGCATTATCACACCTAGGGATGCACAATGACCAAAATACCCCTGGGGTGAAAATTACCGAAATACCCATCTTATTCTTTCTGCTTATGTAGGAGGTATTGCAAGGGTATCATGGTTTGTAGTAGGAAGTTCATGGTGTATATTTTTTCCTTGAATTCCCATCATACCCCTGGACGGACAAAATTACCAAAACGCCCCTTTTGAGGAAAGATTCCCTTAGATTTGAAGGTTTATATAGGATGCCGTCAAAATCATTTAAGGACTGATGAAAGATTTGTGAAATATCTGAATTTATATATTTTTATCATAATTTCGAAAATACCACTGAAGGCTATAATTACCAAAACACCTCTCTATGTATATATGATGATTCAAAATCATAAAAGGGCTAATTTGGAGTGTTATGGAGAACTTAGGTCTACATTTTGACCAAAATACCCCATGGAGGGTGAAAATTACCGAAATGCCCTTTGATTTATGTAGGATGCCATCAAAACCATATAGGACGAATCGATATGTGCTAGGGAGTTTAACCATGTATATTTAGTCAAAATTCCCAAAATACCCTTACCGAACTTGGGTGGGCGGAGTGCGGTTCGCGTTTTATGTCCTCCCGAAAGTCGGGAAAGCATATGTAAAGCACTTTAAGTATGTCTTCAAACGTTGTCATGTCTTTGTAAAATATGTAAGACATGTACAACATATGTAAAGCACTTTAAGTATGTCTTCAAACGTTGTCATGTCTTTGTAAAATATGTAAGACATGTACATATGCGACAAAGGCAATTTTGTAAAGATAATGAACTCTACCCTTAGTCAAAATTGGTGTCAACAGCCTTTAAACTATGTGGGCTTTTTTGAAAAAAGTGCATGGTTCTTAATAGAAGATGGATTAACGGGTTCGGGTCGGATCCGAATCGAAAAGCCCTTAATCCATCGTCTTCCCTAACCTTCCTTGGTATGATGCCCCCCCCCCCCCCCCCCCCCGCCCTTAAGTCTTCCGGTCACCATTGTCGCCGAGCAAGCAATGACGCCAAGCCCTTAAGGCGATCGTGTGGAGCTCGATCGTGTGGCTCGGTATCCGCCGTCCGCTTACGGCAACAACGATGCCGCAACCGCCTACCGCCTTCACGTTGAACCCGGCCAAAACCGGTGTATTTCCTCATGCCGGCGACTCCCGATGCGGGAGAAGCCAGCCAGGATGCATCTGCCGCTCTCAACCGGCGTTGGACGGTGGAAGAAGTCGCGGGAGATGCCGTGGTGTCAGCCGGAGGCGCCGTATGCAAGCCACGCCGCTTCATGATGCAAGTGATGTGGCGAGAAAAGCAATACTATATAGATCTACTACATTCAATATGCAGATCTAAAGCTTTATGCGATTAAAGTACATACCCAACATCACTATTAATCCTTTATGTGGAAACCTTTCTACAACTCCTAAGCTTCTTGTTCAGGCGGATCTACACGATTTGAGATTCTCAGTTTCCACCCCCTGACTACTCCTTAAGTGTGATAAATGGGGAACTTTTCACGTACGTAGCCAAGAGGGGACCAAGTCCCTATTTATACTAACGGATGGATAATCCTAACCCATCAAGGAATATCTACTGTTAAGATATGGGTTATCGCAATCCAAACTGACATATCAATTCAAATTAGAATTTGAATTGAACTTGAACTCTTAACCTTATGAAGCACTTAAACTTGGTTTGTTGCGAATGTGATCCACTTTATGTGGACAGATTGGATCAATTCCAACATGATGTGTACGCATAGAAATTCCATCGGAAAGTCTTATATTTGTTGCAGACCAATGGAAAGTTTATTAAACTCAGTAAGAGTGAGGCCATTACATGGACATGATCATCTCATCCTAGGAAGACTAGTTGTGAGTGACAGGATCCCAACCGCCTAAGCCACCGTCCCCGCCCGGAGGATTGCCTCCTTGAGGCCCCTGACAAGTTATTCGGCAGATGCAGCGACGTTTGAGACCCTTGAAAGCACACTTCCCACCCAAAGCGCCTTGCTCAGTACACTTCTTGGCACACTTGGAATTTCTATAGCAAGTGCCGGTGCATGCTAGACATGGTTCATTGCATGTGGTGGGATCTTGTTTCCCCCATCTGGCTTCAACATAAACATCTGTTACAAGAACTTAAGATTGTTAGTTGTCATCTAACACATCAAATTCTCTAACCACTACTAGAACAACATATGAATCATTGGTTCAAGTACACAGGATTCACATACAAGACTATGAAAGCGAGAGAGAGAGGGAGAGAGGGCTCACGAGAAGCCAAGAGGAATAGCACCAGGAAGACAAAGAAGGTAGCCTTGAGGGGACTCATAGTGAGGAAGAGCTTATGAGAACTTTGGAATGGAATGGTGTGGGAGTGGAGGGGAGCACAGTGCTATTTATAGCTACGCGCGAGAGGAAGTCATAGATCGATGAAGAAGAAACTAAGATTTTATGGAATCTTTGATGTCGAGCTAGTAGAACCAATCTTGATCGAATCTTTGCACGTTGAAGCTAGGTGATTTCCTGCATGCATGCATGGGTCATGCGGCACAGCTAATTAATGGTTTTGGTAATATATACCATATTCTTAACTTGGACCATGTTGCACTTAAAATGAAGATTCGCCCACGTGAACATCCTGGCAATTGGCTTCATGTTAACAAACTAACCCCAATAGCATTTTGAAAATCACTCAGGAATAGAGAGCAGAACGACCCTCCCACACACAATACTGAGCAGAACGCCCCTCTCGTATAATATTGTCCACTCCCATGGTCGCTACCAAAAAAAAAAGCATGTTTAATGTCACGCCCGACCCAGAAAACCCATCAGAACCAGAAGGTGAGGATACCTACTATTATTCACTTTCAATTTGGTACGATACATTACAAATTTCATGGTTAATTTAAACAATTTGAATTCCACTAGCAAAACTGTAATTCTATCAATCTACTAACAGTTACAAATCTAAATTCACATTTAAGTAAATATGATTCAATATCAAAAATCCTCAAAAAGGGAAATTATACATTTAATATAATTCTCGAAGGATGTCTATATACAAAACTGCAAAAAGTACAATTTATCCCTTAGAGATCTCAGACGCCACCGAAAGTCGACGCGTCACCAAGAGCTGATCCAGCTAGAGCGACAGAAGACGAACTGACGCCTGCACCTATAAAATGTAGCCTAGGTAGGAGTGAGCAACAAAGCTCAGTAGGATTCTACTCTACGTCACACTGAACGAAAAGGAAACTACAAAGTCCTAAGTTCCATATCATCTTTAGGGAAAATTTGTGTTACGTCTACCGCCTACCCCAAGATACGCTCTTTAGCTAGGTGATAATCCTGCATGCATGCATGGTTCATGCAGCACAGCTTGTAAGGACCTAATTGCATTTAAGGGTTTTTATGTAAGATTGGAGGACCTTTTTGTGTAATTTTGGGTCTTACGGGGTGTTTTCTGCAAAAAGACCCCCACCCTTCTAGAGAAGTCCAGTCTTCTCTCTTTTCCCATTCTTTGGCTGCCAACCCGAGGGAGAGATCGGGAGAGATTGGAAGAGAGATCGAGAGAGAGATCGAGAGAGAGAGATCGGGAGGGCGATGGAGAGGAAGCAACGGAGAGGAAGGGGAGATCGCCGGCGCCGGAGAAGAAGGGAGGAAGAAACCGAGTGAGAATGAGGCGGTGCTCGCGCGGAAAGGTGTGGATCCGGTGGGATTTCCTCCGGATTTCTTCTCCCATTTGGCTCAGGTGAGCTTCTAGTTTCTCTCCCCTTTGTTTTCCGTCTTTTCTGGGTTTTTCCAGCGGGTTTTTGGGGAGAAGATGGGTTTCCGGCGATGGGTCGCCGGAGAAGATGTTGCGGACGGCATTGGGGACCTCCCTCGACGACTGCAGCGTCGGGGAAGGACCCCCGTGGTCCGGGGCATCTCTCTCCGAGCCCTGTCCAGGCATTTCCCATGGCAGGGGATCCTTGATCCTCCTCCCTGCCATGGTTTCCGGCGAAGGTCCGGCCGGCTTTTCTCTAGCCGTGGCCGTTGGTCTCCCTTGGGGACCTGGAGCTTGGGGCAGCGAGCAAGCTCCCGTCTTCGCCGTGGTGGCTATCCGGCGGTTAAGCCCGAGTTCAGTGGAACTCCGACGGAGCTCCGGCAGCCCTTGGCGGAAGGGTGCGCGTCACCGAGGCTGGGTCGTCGCAGATGCGTCGCAGACGCGGCAGATTCCGTCGCAGACGTGGCAGATTCCGTCGCAGACGCGACAGATTCCGTCGCAGACGCGGCAAAGTCCGTCGCAGACGCGGCAGATTCCGTCGCAGACGCGTCGCGAGCGAGGCAAGTTGTAGCCACGGCGTGGCCGGGCGGCTGGTCCACCGTGGGCGGAGTCGTCGTGCACTTCGGCGTGCGGAGCGCCGACATCCTATTTGGGTCTTTGTCGGGTCTTTTCGATCGGGTTTCCGAGCTCTATCTAATTTTAGTAGATTTAACGGCGTTTGGAGCTCTACTTGATCGTAATCTTGATTCTTGTGCTTTAGGCGATTGATTAAGCGGCAGTCGGGTGTCGGAGCGTGACGTGGGTTCCCGGACTTAAGGCGCGCATCGACTGCCCTTTTGAGGTAGGAGTTACCTCATATTATGATTGATGTGTTGTTGTGTTAATGCTATGTTGTGCATGCTTTTCTCTTGTGATGGTTGTATGATATGCTATGATATGATGTTTTCTTGTATTGTATGAATATATGATAATTGTTATTTGCTTTATTGTTGTGTTCTTTATCTTGTGCATACATGATAGGATTGGGGTTGTGATTGGGTCTAGTCAGGTCCTGTAGCTAGACTAGTCAGAGTCTAGGGACTAGTTGATGACTTGATCTGATTGAATATCTGATTTGAGGATTTGATCTGATTGAGGATCTGGCTTGAGGATTTGATCTGATTGAGGATTTGATCTGAATGAGGATGTGTTGCCTATACTAGTGTACTGAGGCTTGTATAGAGTCTATAGGGGTCTGGGCGAGCGTTGACGGCCGGACGCGGCGACTGTGTGTGTAAGACTTACCCAGACTAGCCAGACCATACTAGGATCAGTAAACTAGTATAGGATGTTGTACCTATACTAGTATACTGGGGCTGGGTATAGAGTCTATAGGGGTATGGGTGAGCAATGACGGGCGGACGCGATGACTGTGCGTGTAAGACTTACCCATACTAGCCAGACCATACTTGGGCAGTATACTAGGATAGGTGGGTGTACACCAGTGTCCTAGAGTGTGTCAGGTGACTCCTACTGGGCTTTTTAGCTCATTGTTTGAGTTTTCGGTTTTTGGTGCAGGTAGGCCAGAGACCACTGCATCCTATGGAGATCATGTACGGTGCAGAGGAGTCATTCTGTATTCTGCATCTTTATTTATGTATGAAAAGCATGTATATGTTGGAATTTGGAAAAAGAGTTGTATATTGTAAATTTGGGTTGTCATCCCCTGTATTTTGATGTTTACAAGTCCTATGTACATGAAATAAATGAATTAAAAGAATGGATGAATGAATGTAGGTGTGCGAATGTGCCCCTAATAGTTGTGATTAAATGTTGTAAATTATGTTTTATTAGTGATTGAAAGGTTGTAATAGTGATCTCACGTATCCGTGTCCAAGGATCATGCCGAATTTTTTTAGAAATTTTAGAATAAATTGTATTAAATTGGGGCGGGGCATGACACAACTAATGGTTTTGGTAATGCGTACCATGTTCTTAATGCGGATCATGTTGCACTTAATTAGATGAAGATTCTCCCCAAGAACGTCTAGGCAATTGGCTTCATGGTAACAAACTAATCCCAATAGCATTTTGAAAACCACTTTGGATTAGAGAGCAGAACGCTTGAAATTAATTGTTGTCCAAAGAAGCATTTCTTTAAGGATTCAAGACATCTAAAAGCATCTATTCCAGATTAATAGTGCAAAAAAATCCGAATATTGAATTAAAAGAATGGATTGACGACGAGTTAGTTTTGAAGTTAACGACCGGATCTGCTAGCATGTTAAATCATATTTTTTGTCCCAAAACCTCAACATTTTCAGCGATAGAATAAGATGCATATAATCACTGGGATTATATTTCAATGGACCATTTTCCACATTAAGTGCGCGTGTGCCTATTGCAATTGGGCCTTGATTTCATTTATGACTGTGTTGGCGAGGAAATCTTGTCGTTATCCTCCAAAATCAAAATTGTCAAAATCAGGGACGTGCAGAGGTTTAACTCCTTCAAACTCGAATGGAGGTGTCAAATTAATTGAAAATATGATCGAAACACATTAAAATGGATAATTATGAATTTTTTTTAATAAACAAACCTAAATTATTGGTGATAAATCTAAATTAATCAAATCTAATCCTAACTTAACCTACTCAAAACGATAAATTTATCTAAAACAAGCAATTAAACCTAGAAGACGATAAAGATCATCCCTAAAACAACTAAATCAAAGAAAAACAAATATAAAACTAATTTAAACCTAAATTAATCTACTATGGAGAACTAATCCACTTAGAAAGCATTATAAATTAAATACGAAACTAGAACTTTAAACTAACCTAGTAAAACCATGAGAGAACATTAAATAACATAAACGATCTCCATTAATTTAATAAAACTTATAGTAACAACAGGAATGTAAGCAAAGATTCTAAGTGCATAGACTGGTTATAAAGAGTCAAAGAGCAAGTACACAATGAAAAGGAAGCCTATTTATATCCTATTAGCACTAATAACCGTTCTCGCCTGGACGGATAATGGCGCAATTAGAGGAGATCGTGTCATAACCGCGCTATAACCGCTTCTCCACATCCATTTCTTTGGTCGATAAGAATATCACGATCGCACATGGTCGATGATTCTTCATTGCACACATCACAATCGTGTCTGGTCGATGATGTTTTCCTGCACGTCTCACAATCGTCCTTGGTCGATGACTCTTCCTTGCATGCATCTCAATTGCATTTGGTCAATGCTTCTTCCTTGCATATCAAACATTAGATCACCCATTTGGATTTGACGATCAGAACATTAAATAAATGGGTTAATTGCAAATCTACCCCTACAAAGTTTCGATATCACATATATATCTTTACATTCTTCGAAACATCATAGATACCCCTAAGTTCTTGATTATTTCACAAAAATGGCCCTCGGGTTACTTTTTGGGGAATATTTCGTGAATATTTCTCACGGTGTGAGTTTGTTCTGACGGCATTGTATGAAATGATCACTTTTCCCTTAGTTTTAGTGTTATGGGGAGAGAGAGAAGGGTAGGAGAGAGAGCATGAGAGAGACGGTACGTGGAGGAGAGAGTGGGGCTGGAGAGAGAAAGGGAGGAGGAAAGATTGGGCCAAGGATGCCATGGCGCATATTTGTTCCTCTATGCCACGTGGTGCATATTTGTTCCTCTATGTCACGTGGCATACATCAATTAATGCCACGTCACACGAACACATATAGTGGGGGCATATAAGTAATTTATCATATGCCAGTTAGCTCTCGACCATGGTTAGATTAGTTAATTGGATGAAAATGGACGGAAGGGTATTTTTGTGAAATAATGAAGATTGCATGGGTATATATGATATTGCCAAGAATGTAGGGGTATACATTTAATATCGAACTTTTTTAGGGGTAAATATGCAATTAACCCTAAATAAATAAGCCATCGGTCATATCCATGATGTCTTGATAAGTCACTAATTATTCATAATTAAACCCCTTAAATTACCTTTGTTAGGCCTAGAGTGGTTGTATTTGATATCATATTGCTTGATTTCAGGTTTAAGTAGGATTTGAGAAGAAATACAAGAAATTCGGCCAAAAATCATTAAATTCTGTAAAAAGATTGCTTCGTCGACTGTTTGAAAATAAATCTCCAGAAATTCTACATAACTCCAAATATTCTGAAATTCTGGGAGATGAAAGAAGACTTCAAGAGCTACAACTTTCATGTTGAAGACTTTGTGAGATTCTCTATATATTGGCGCCAATTTTGAAGCAAAGTCAGAAATATGAAAGCTGAAATTTGAGAAAGGCTGAAATGAATTGATGACGTGGCAGACCCAGTCCGACTGGAGCGATGGATCGGATTTGAGTCCGATGGATCGCTCCGATGACCTCAGGGAAATTAGAGTTTATGTTCAACTATAACTCCTAATTCCGGGATTAAGGGTTTCTAATATATAAAGGTGTTATTCCAGCCGAATTTCTCATCTTTTTGACAATCTTTGGAGAAGGAAAAAGAAGACGGAGAGGATGCGGATGGTGACAGCTTCCTATTCCAACCTGATGGCTTTCATCCAAAAGATGAGTTGCTAATTCTTGTATTTAGGATTATTCATGAAACCCTAGTGTAGTTTTGGTTTTTCTTTAGTTTTATTCTTGTGAACTTCTCAATGCATGATCTCATGAATATGGTTTTATTGTTAATAGAGTTGAAGGAACAGAGTTCCCTTGACGTACTTTCAGTCCTACATGATTTCTGTGATTAGTTGTAGATATTTATGAGATGGTTTTCACGAAGTTATTGGTTTGCCTTTGAGATAAGCTATGCTACGCGAAGATAAGTTGTGCCAAGGTCATTAGGAGTAGTATAATTTAAGGTAATCGTAGGACCAAAGATAATCTATGTCAAGCAAAGATAGGTTATGCTGTTGGGAACATTAACTTTCTTTTAGGGATTCATGTGAGCTTGTAGTCATATGATCCATAATATTAAGAGAAAGGAACAAGATGATAACTAGAGAAGACTAATAACGAAACTAGGACGGATTGAGTAATTCCTAAGTCACTTATCCATTGATTCAAATTGATCAACCTTTTATTTCTTTTCTTTATTAGTTTAGATAAATCTATTCTATCTTTGATTCTTTTCCTTAGTTCTAGGGTTTCGAGAATTGATTTTAGTTTCCAACGTTTTCCCTATGGATCGACTCTGGACTTCACTGTTATTCTACCTATTAGTTTAGTGATTTAATAAGGATATAAATTTAATATTTGATTGAGTTTGCAATGTTTTCACGACGATGTTTGTAAGCGATCATGTCTACGTGTCGCTCATAGATTGGTTGGCCATAATTTTGGCTAACAAACTGAGATTGGTTTGCAACTACAGGCGGTGACTCGAGTTTTAGAAATACATGCTAATTAAATGGTGGCATTAGATGCATGATATCTCTCTTGGTAGGCAGCTATCAATGCTATATATGCTCAACATGTAGTTGTATATATGAGGTGTGGATTCATTAGAGGTTGTTCCTAAAGATTGGTGAAGTGGCGAGTAATGATCAATTATAATTTGTAAATAGACTTCAGGCCAGTACTCTGGGCCAAGTTAATATATAATTTCAATCTCAAATCCAATTTGTCGAGTATAATTGCGCTGTTTTTTTTTACCTCACATGATCCACTGCATGATTGATCCAAAATTTTCACCAGTTTAATTTCTCAGGACTTGCTTCCTATTGAAATATTAGCTCCTCAGCTGAATAAATAAGAAAAACCCAATATGTTGTTCCTGAGGCAATAATTTTGTCAGCAAACACTCTACAAACCGAATTAAAAAGGATGATAACGGGACCATCTTCTCATGTTTCGTTTTCGAGAAGAGAATGAAAGAATATAGAGAAAAAACATCAACATGTAGGCAATGTATGTTGGATTTAAGACTTTAAAAAAGGCCCAAAACTCCTAGGGTGAAGGAGTGGGCTAAGCCTTATAAATTGATGTTGAATCAAATGGGCCTGCTAAAACCCAGTTAAGAAGAGAGCCATATGAAGCCCATATGAGTGTGTGTGTGCAAAAGTTTAGTCCCACATTACTTGGGACAAGAACATTTCTCTAGTTTATATAGAGCCTTGGGCATCTATAGTTTGAAGTGTGTGAGAGCTAGAGAGAGGCACACACATGTGCACGCGCGTGTGCCACCAGCCGTCGCCCACCGGCCGGTCGGCCGCCGGACCGGTGCCGGCGACGGTGACGTGTGCGTCCATGTGGGCGCCACGTGTACGCCACGCATGCATTTTTGCCTACGTGGCAGGTGACTGTTCATCTTCCTGAACAGTCACAATTGAGTTGAGCCACATTAAGTGAGCCATCAATTCACCAGAAAATGGGCTGAGTCAGTTATGACTCTTGGTCTCCCATAATATTGATGACTGGGCAGTTATGGATGAGATGGCAGCCCATGTTCTCCTGGGTGACTGTTACTGATGACGTGGCGACTGTTCAGCTCCCCACTAAGTAGCAGTTACTGGTGATGTGGCAGAGTGGCAGCCAATGAATGGGCATTTACTGATGACGTGGCGGCGGTTACTGATGACGTGGCGCTGACGTGGCGAGTCTCTTCACCCCCACTAAATGGCTGATCAACTAGCCTAGCTAGCCTATAAATAGGACCCCAAACCAGCCATTCTAAGCTTGCTCATGCATACACTCTTCATCACACCACTTGCATAATAGAGGGTCCTGATTGAGAGTACCGTACCATCTTGGAGCTCGACGGGCGATCGGACGGGCTTCCCTCCAATCGCGGTGGATCGTTGTACCCTGGGAGCTTTTTGCCTCAATAACCAGAAGCAAGGGGTGGTGGGGAAATATAGCTTAAGGGCACAGTGTGGCACACTGGCCTCGATCAAGCGGAGTTTCTTCGTCGGATTCGTCTTCCTTCTCTTTCATTCCTTTTCCGAATTAACGGTATGTGAACTTTGTTTGTTTTGTTAAAACCGATTGTAAATGATTATTTGCTATCTTAGTAAAAGCAATAATCCTAATTCTTTTATTTCCAACAATGTACACTGACCATTCAGTAAAAAATATACTTTATCATCCCCAACTAATAACACTAATCCCACTGACACACACATTTATAGAAATTAGTGATTTTTATAACAGCCATCAAGCAGTTCATGCTTCACATGTCCTCTCACATATGCAGACACGGCGAACGAACTTCATTGTAAGGGTCTTTTTGAAAATTTTCCCAGGGTTTTTTATAATTATGGGTTTCTTCGAGGGTTTTCTACAAATAAGGGGGTTTTGTCCAAAAACTCCATCCTCCCCGCACTCATTCGGCAAGCTATGGCTACAGGTGGCAAGCCATGCTGCATAGTGCCAAACCATGCTGTCAGGTGCCAAGCCAAACCTCTTATACAGCGCCCTCCACTGTCCTGAGCTCTCCCTGATGTTAGTTTACAGAGAGAGGGGGAGAATTGAGATTTGAGAGAGAGAAACAACAAGGAAGATCGCCGAAAATTGGTGTTCTTTGAAGGTTTCTCTGACGTTTTCTTCCTTTGTGCTTTGTTGGTAAGCTTCTACCTTTCTCCGGGCTTAATTTGGTTTTTTTTTGGAGTTTTTGGTGGAGATTTGGTAGGTTTTGAGGTTTTCCAGCGGTGGGTCGCCGATGGAGGCTTTTTCCGGCAACTGCAGCGTTAGAGGAAACTCTCCAACGTTTCCAGGCACCTCCCCGACCCTTTCTATAGTGTTTTCCAAGTCGGAAAACCCCATCCCCTTCGATCCCGCCAAGGATTCCAGCAAAGATCCGGCCGGCTTTTCTCTAGCCATGGCCACCGATCTTTCTCGAAATCTTGTTATTAGGGCAAGAAAGCAAGCTTCCCTCCTCTCTGGTAGCTTTTCCGGTGCTTTAGCACCTTTTATTTTGAGCTCCGACGAAGCCCCAACATGGGTTTCGGCGGTCCTCTTGAGGAGGAAGACGACCCTGTGTGTGGTGCATGTTAGCGCTCGCACACAACGTCTGCTAACGTGCACTGAAACCTTCAAATGCCCATATATTGAGCTCTCAACTTCAATTTGCAATGATTTTTACATCGTTTCGATCGGTTTCTTGTGTTCTATGATTTTCTGGTAGTGTTAGCTCCATTTAGGGCAATACCTGACTTAAATATTGGTTTTTTATTCAATAGGGATCGATCGGGTAGCCGGTCGGCATGGGTCGGAGCGTGACAATGACCCCCAAATTTAGCGTTCATGCGCCTAAAGAGAGGAGTTACCTTCTATTAGGATTTCTGTGAATGTATGCTTGATTTTGGATATGCAGTGTTTGTTGATGCCATGTTGTAGATGTTATGCCATCATGATGGTTGTATGTTACCTTCTTGTAATATTTTCATGTATGTTTAGTCATGATGGGCTGGATGAGCATGTTATGTAATATTGTCATGATATGTGAAAAGATGATGCTTTGCATGGTATGCTATATTTGAGAATTGTTGAATTTGTATTATTTTATTATTTATTTCTGTAACGCCCTAGACCTTCTCATATAATATTGTGGGGTTTTTACTCATCCGCAGAAACCAGAAACACTTTCCATTATGTCACCCATCGCGGGACCCCTCCAATGCAAGCACGCTTAATCTGGTGTTTTCTGGCGAAATCACTGTTATCACAGCTTTAAAACGCGTTGTTTTATAGAAGGCGATTAACATACATATAGATATGCCCCCGATCCACATCTAGATTTGTAGGATTGCTTACTCGGCTATATGACTCAGTCATATGCCCCCAAGGCCAATACCACCGTCAAGATGCCGGATCCACACAATTCACCCCCCTTAGGGGGATCCTCACAATCCACGCCCTTAGGTTGCCAACGCCCTCGCTGACACAAATTTTGATCGGGTACCGGCTCTAATACAATTTGTCTGAGGTGGAAGGCAATGCAGAAAGTCAACATCGTACCCAAAGCATCATGGAAACCACTCTTGAATCTCCCTGTCAGTTGTGGGTCTCTGCCTGGGCTTTTGAACTCATTTCCTTGGGTTTTTGTGACCAGGGCGTCTTTTAGTGTTTATTAATTGAGAGTTAGTTTTATAGTAGGTGGAGAGATAATGGTTGCATCCCTAGTTTTGTTATGCTCTTTACCTGAACTCTCAATTAATGTATGATGACGGTCTCTTTTTATTGGAATTTGAAGAAATTGTATATTTCAGATTTTTGGTTGGAATGTTGTAAATTTATGATTACACCTATGTATATGGAACTTGTGATGCATGTATGGAGCGAAAGTGTCCCCTGAGATTTCAATTGTTAAAAATTTATGGATTGTATGTCCAATTTTTGTATTATTAGTGATTGGCAGGTTGTAAATTGTGATTTCACGTGCCCGTGTTCAAGGGTCATGTTGAAATTTTTAGTAATTTGGATTTAATTGAGGCGGGGCGTGACAATTTCTCTAGCTTGTGCATTCATGTTGGGAACGTCGGATTTGACTTAGAGCCATGAATCCGGGAATGAGGTTTATCCCAGCTTGTGATTGGATCCATTAAGGTCATAGACCTAGACTAATTAGACTCTAAATTAAGATTGAATCAATGACTTGACGGATGAGTCTGGATCTCCGTAATGTCGATCGAGGACTTTGACTTGACCTAGGAACTTATGTTGAGAATGTTATTGAAACTAATTAACCCCTAATTATAACTTAATTTGGCTCTTAGGAAGCTACTAGAACACACAGACCAAGTACCAGTGCTACGGCTTGAAAAGTGTCACGGTTTAACAAGTCTGATCAAAATTGTAAAGTTTTAATCGAACTACTAACTAACTACTTTGGGGGTAGCTAGCGGTAAATCCGAGTAGAATCCACAGAGAATGCGTATGAAAACAATTAAACTATTGTGTCTAATCTAAGTGGTTCTAGCACAATCCCTCGTTAGGGAATAAGAGTAAATACCTATTGGACACAAGCTTCTAGCTTATGCATACCAAGGAATCCATCCATCCAACATTAGAATCCAACTATATAAAGGTAGAAATGAAGAACGAATCCATACAACTTGTCTCATAAGGATTACAAGATCCAAATCCAAACAAAACTACAAAGAAAACCTAAAACATCATGGTATTTCACTAAGATAGGAGGTTAGCTACTCATCTTCAAGGTTGGAGATGTGGAGGAGAGTTTGATCATCCTTCTCTTCTTCAATCCCTTCCCTTGGAGCTGAGTGCTCTCCTCTTTCCCAATCAAGGGTTGCCCCTTTTCTTGGCCTCCAACCATCCAAAAGAATCCTCTAATAAGAGCCCTAAGTTTGGTATTTATAACCCTCAAGCTTCTCCCCTTCGGATTAAATCTAGACCCTTCATTTTGGCCTCCTGGCAAGGAATTGAAATATTGATCTTCTTAAAGAAGAAGATCGATATTTTCAACTCGTAGTTGACTGCGCCCTGAAGAAGATCGATCTTCAATAGGGAGAGAATCGATCTTTTGAATTGCTGCTCTCTGCCACTGTTCTATAAAATTCTCCAGAAACTAGACTTCCAGAGCTTTCCAATCATATATGGAACATCATCTGGTTCTTCCTGAGCATATACAATTTAATCTTCGAAGTTGAACCATGTACTTAAATGTGCTCGAATAGACTCGTTTTCGCTCTAAACTTGATCTAACTCTTGTTGAGGGTTGTTGTACCTGAAATACTATGAAGATTATTAAAAATATCTTGCTCGAAGACTAGCAAAGGTAAATTAAGGCGTTAATTTGTGTACTTTTCACATCTCATCAACCAGCAGTTATGCTAAGTTATCTGTCTTAAAGTACTTGAGAAACAAAGAAACAAACACCTATAGAGCAATGTGTTGTGTGCAGTTCATCACCTAAGTACCTAGCTATGATAGTAGGTAGTAACTGAAGAGAGAAACTCACCAGAGTAATTACTTAATTAAGCTCATAAATTTCCAGCTCATAGCTATCTTGAAGACAGTAAGGTCAACCTCAGTCCAAATGGAAAGCGGTCTAGCAAAGTAACTCTAAGAAGCAAATTGTCGAACACATGAGAAGCAGGTATATAAGTGTAGTGCACACACTAAGTTCCTAGCAGTCAAGAAGAGAAAGAAACACAAACATAAACATAAAAGGGCTTTTAACGTGGAAAACCCCAAACAATTAAAAAACCCACGGGTCCTCTATCAGAGACCACCCAAATCATCTACTAGAACTTTGTCATGACAGTTACATAGCTAGCACCCCTTGTCGCGCCCTGACCCGCGTAGGCCCAACCGGGCCTGGCGACGCGAAGCAGAACCTAACCTACTGCGGAAATTTTGGCGAGGTTTCCCTCTAATCGTAGTGCTTACCCTAGCAAAACATAATCATCCTGTATTAACACAAATACAAACTCAAAGACTGAACTGATATAATATTACAAAACCTCAAAACAGGGAAATTATACATTATCTCTCCCGTAGGAGACTATCTATAACAAAAAGGTGTAAAGCTGGAAGATTGCCACCTCTCAAGCACCGCCAGACGCCACCACGTCACCAAACACCGGCTCGGTAGGGGCGACCGAAGAAGAGCTAGCGCCAGCACCTGCAAAACGCAGCCCGGGTAGGAGTGAGCACTAAGCTCAGCAGGGACACTACACTACGACACTCACAAGGGAGGAAACACAACAGTGTCACCCCCAAGTCTACCTTAGGTGTATACAAGGGTCCCATAACCCTACCGGAAGTCCGTGAACACATGCCCAAAACACTGCATACTCTCAACAGGACACAGAACACTGTTTGGCGGGCCAGGACACCGCTGGGCAGGCACTCCTCCTCCGAAGAGTTTAAGGACACCGGACTCCGGCTACACTTCGGATACGACTGTGGAGACGACACGACCTCTAAACCTCAAACAACATGTATTCAGGTCAAACTAACCCTATCATCGAAAACGACTGAATACTACAAATCGAGTCCTGGACCAAGCTACCAGCGACGGTCCTAGAGCTAGATCCGGACTACCCGAAAGCCCCGGATCAGCAACGCCCTACACACATGCAACTAATGCACAACACAATGCATGTATGAACATGCGCAGGATAATACAGATAAACATGCAACATAATGTGATGATATACAATGACAAGGTCTGGGCACGGCACCCTGCCGGCCCGGGGTGGTGAACAGATAAATAAGGTTTGGGACTGCTGCAGTGGTACCACCACCAACTGCCAGCAGTCCACCACAAAACCTGCACCGGGAAGCAGCCCCGCAAACAACAGCTCACATATATAACAGGTAAATACCTCGGCGCACGCCGGCATGCAAGGCTAGGGAAAGCTGTAGGGCTACCCGCCCGTTTATTCTAAACATCCCGGGAGTCATTATTCCCCCGGTTCGCCACTACCCCTATTATAGGGCTAACATGCTTAATCATATGTACAAGGTATAAAGCGATAAGGAAAAGCTGGCATACCAAGCCCCACGGACAAAAACCATGTAAAATCCTCTCTGCTGCTAAAGGATCGATCTTTCCCTAAAAAAGGATCGATCTTTTAAGTAACAGTGAGCTTCCCTCACTGTCGAGCCAAAGAAGATCGATTCTTCCTCCCAGGAAGATCGATCTTTCTCGAGACAGAGGGTGCCCTTCATGTCGCACCAAGAAAGATCGATCCTTCCTCCCAGGAAGATCGATCTTCTTCGCGACGAAGGGTAACCATGCCACCCAAGAACCGGGATCGATCTTCTCCAAGCAGAGGATCGATCTTTCATCGGGCGCAGCATGACCAACCGAGAGGGATCGATCCTTCCTCAAGAGGGATCGATCCGAATGGGATCTCTGGCGCCCTTCCGGCGAGGAATACCGCCGGAAGATACATCCAAACACAACCAAACTCAGGGATCTGATAGATCAAGATCCCACGAGTCCAAAACCGGTTAAAACAAGAGAAACAAACATGCATATTAAGAGATCTAAGTAAAAGAACACGATCAAACCGGAAACTCCAAAAACCCGAAATAAATGTAGGTAGGAAACCCTACCGGAGCAAGAAGAGCTTAAATCCAAGCAGCTAGGCCTTGGATCGTCCTCAAATGCCTTCAAAAATCGCAAGATATGAGCTCAAATCTCCGGATTTCAAAAGGGATTTAAGGAAGAAAGTCTCGTCTGCTTTATAGGCAAACGAACCGACTTATGAATGATCGATCCTTCCCTAGGCAAAGATCGATCCTTCATGACGATCGCACCTTGACTTTCTGGCACAAGAAGATCGATCTCTTAGCTAGAGAAGATCGATCCTCTTTGTGTTGAAAGCTAAACTTAGGCAAGAACTCAAGCCTAAGTCCGGATCTTTCGATCCCGGGTCCCACTAACCGTTCTAACCAAATATTACCACAATCACGGTCAGTGTGTGTACACACGAGTGTGAAACAAGCTGACAAGGCGCAATTTACCAAATTGCCCTTGCGGTCCACGACGAGCCACAGGAGTAGAGGGACGGGTCCTCACACCCCTTCTTGGTGACTCCTCACCAAACCTCAGTGCTCACAGTCGAGTACACTGCCACTGAATCCTTTCTCTAGTGGACAATATTCAATCCACAGTTGAGATTGATAGAGGACTCCTCTCTTATTGAAGCTCCTTGAAATCCACCAAGGATGAAGGACTCCACCTTTTATTTGACTTGGACTCCTCCAAGAAATTGAAGAACCTCTTCTTCAGATATTAATCCTTGAACATCTACAAGGCCGGATGAAGAACCAATCTATTGAAGTTGTAGCTCGGAATGAGGAAGCTTGAATTTCAGCTCACTTTGATAAGTTGCCCCTCACTCTCTACTTGTGTTGAGAATAAAACTAGAGTTCTTGCCATCCACAGCCGCACTTCAACTCTATATAAAAGACCTTAGCTTCTTCCTTTTACTTAACCAGCTAGCCTTCACTTTAAGCTCTCAGGAATAGCTCTGCCGTCAGGCCTTGAACAAATAACATCATCTAGCTGCTACATTGTTTCCAGGCTGATTTGTAGCTGTCAGTTCCTTGCTTCTCATACACAGCTGGCTTTGTCTCAAACACTACACAAAGCTCATTCTATGTCAAACTCCTCCTAGCGTGAAGTCAAAGCATGAAACAATTAATGCTTTATTTTCCAATTTCACAACTGTTTTCATTGCTGCCAAACACTTTGCTGAATATTTCCAATTTTAGCTGAACTTTGTTCTTTAACTTGAAAGAGATATCAGAGCCTTCTTTAATGTAACCTTCCATCTATCAACTGCATTGTTGTCTAGTCAAACTTTAAGAGCTTGGCTAGATCTTGTGTTTTTGGCAAAGAAGGTAGGAAAGCCTCCTTCTATGTTAGCTCTCATCAGTCTATTCTACTGAAGATTACTTCTTTCAGCTTCTTTTGATCCACGAGCTTTTCAAAGATGCAGATTTGATTCTTGTTTACTGCAATGATGCTAGTCAACTATGGTCACTGCCTCAATCTACTGGTCTTCCAGCTTCCTCATGCTGACTTCAAGTATTTTAGCAAATTTCTGCAATCTTGACTGTTGGACATCTAGCTGCTTCACTCAAGCTTCAATTAAATCAATCCTTTCAGCTTCAATCTGTTGGTTCTTCAACTATTTCTGAACTTTTCAACATTCAAACCGATGGACCTTCAGCTCACTCGTTTCAGCTCCAAGCCACCTTAAGAACTTCGACAATCTTGCACAGGAAGCCTGTGCACACTTTGGCTTTAGCTATTACAATGAATGTGTCCTAGTTACACGCTAATGCACTAATCATGTTTTGATCACAAATAGTCAATTTTTATCGCTTACAGTTATCCCTATACTAGCATACTGAGGCCGGTATAGAGTTTAGAGGGATCTGGGTGAGTGTTGATTGTTGGATGCGGCATCTGTGCATGTAAGACTTTTTCAAACTAGTAAGACCATATTAGGACTAGTATGCTAGGATAGGTGGGTATACACCAGAGTCTTAGATTGTTTACAGGTTACTCCTACTATGCTCTCGAGGTCATTCTTTGGGTTTTTGTGCAGGAGAACATATAGGTAGGCCCGGGACCAGTGCACCCAAGGGATATGATGTACAGTGATGAGGCGTCATTTTGTACTTAATTATATGTTTGAGAGTTGGTTGTGTAATAGATAGAGAGATGAGTGTTATACCCCTATTTCTTTTTTGTACTTTTTATCTTGACTCTCAATTTATGTATGATGATGCTTTGTATATACCGGAGTTTAGAGGATATGTATATATTGTGATCGTGTGGCTTTGTTATTGTGTGTTTTGATGATTATATATTTATGTACATGAAACCTGATGGATTTAATATATATACATATGTCTCTTGTGAATAAATGTTATGGGGGCGAAGGTCACTCTAGAGGTTATGAATTTGTTAAAAATTGTTGGTTGAAAGTTGTATATATAATCACATTGACAGGTCGTGTATTGAAAGTTCACGAGCTCGTGTCCAGAGATATTACCAAAATTTTGAATTTTTCTTGAGATAAATTTAGATGTTAATTATGACGGGGCGTGACATTCATTGTGCATTTGCCGGTATCAAAACCTTCACCTTGTCAAGTCAGGGCACACATAGAACTGAACACACATTCCCTTGCATGATTGGCATGGTTCCTCGCACTTCTCGCCAGGCTGGAATGATGCCTCTTCTGTCAAGAAAATTGAGATTATTAGGTCTTACACTTCCATCTGTGGCACATTAAAGTATATATAAGAGACAGGGGTAGATGTAGAGAGGGCTTACGAGAGGAGAAGAGGAGTAGAGCCAGAAAGACGAGAAAGACAGTATTGTTAAATGCCATACCGATTGAGCGAGAACTTGTGGAAATTTTGGAATTGAATGGTAGGAGTGGAGGAGAGCCTATATGTTGAAGTAGAGGAAGGCATGCATGTAGAAGCTAAGATTTAGTGGAATCTTTTGCAAGTTATGACGAAAATTAATTGCCTCAAAAAAATGTCTCTAGTGAATCTAATATGGACAAATACGGGAAAAATGAACAAGAGAATACGAAATTGTATCCTTAACTTAAGAAGATGAATGTAAGGATGTCAAATATTTTCTCATTTCTGAATTTATGTTTCTCCGGCTTCGAAGGAGCATGAACAGACTTCACACATTTTTGAATGTATGGTTTTCCAAGCTTAAACCGAAGCTTGACTTCAGCTTCTTAACCTATTCAATATTTTCCATGTGGCTATTCAATTGATTGAACCTCACGGAGTATGGCAAACTGTATAGAGTGCATAACGGAGCAGAATCCCTGCTCCAGTACAGGCTCTCGCTCAAGCGAGACAGATTCTGCTTCGATCAAGTCAGACTGAATGCAAACATAAACTTTGGCGCTCACGCGCTAAGCTTTGAGTAATGTACAACCACATTTATTAAGCCAATAGAAAGAGGTGAGTTTATATCTTAATATTTCAGTCTCACATTGAGGATCCATATGGATAAACCTCACATGGATATATCCCTCAAAGTAGAGTCTAGGGCGAGTTTAGGGAAGCAGACCTAGTTAAATTATACTTAATTTTGTTTTACTACACTTGGATGTTGTTAGGATGTAGCCATCGTTACGTAGAATTCAACAGGTTTGAAATCATAGCAACCTATTTTCCAATAGCTTAAGAATACTAATGATCAATAATAAAAGAAAGGTCTTTAAGTTGGTTGGAAGAAAAGAAGAGGAAATAAACGAATCAAAGCCCTTTTGCTTCATAATGGAAAGGAGACTAATTAAACCTCATTTGTTAGAGTCACCAGCCACTCTTTTTTGAAGCTAAAGAGTTTGCACAGTGAACTGTGTCAACTGCATACATATTTATAGCAGAAAAGCTTCAATTACAAGGCTTTTCACACATGCAAGTAAGCCCTAGAGGAGGCCAGAACATGGCTTTGCACCTCCCCGTAACATATCCCTCGTAAACGCAAGCCCTCTGACATCTGCCACTCCTAAAGCATGCTGTTCTGTAAGTCTTACTCGGGCGGGCGCATGTCTTGGCTTCGACGGATGGAACCTCTCCTACAAATTTAAAGATCAGCAACTCAATAATGAGAGTTTCTTTTTTTTTCAAATTTACGCTGCAAAACTATACATTGTGCAATATGCATTGGAATTTAGAAATTTTCAAATATACCCTTTTCAGTAGTACATACTACTCGATCAGGTGATAGACTAGGTATATATAAGTACTCTCTGGACCGAAAGAATTCTCATATACGTATAGGAAATGAGAACTTGTAGTTAAAACTAGTAGCAACAACAAGAGATATGCGATAGTTTTGCTTGCAGCCATGGCCATGGACTTCAAAAGATACTTGCTACATGGGTGAGAATCCAGGAGACATTGTCTCAGTTACTTAAACGTACACCGGAGATGTCAAAAATGATTGATTTCAGTGAATCTATTGGTTGTGTACACCTATGGCAATTTCTAGATATCCAAGTATTAAAGTTGATGATTCCTCACGGGATACCCTCGTGCAGTAAAGGGTGAAAATCCAGGAACAAATCTTCTAGATAGAGTTGCAATTCTTCTAAAATCCAGGAGCAAATCTTCCAAAATCCAAGAGTAAATCTTCTAAAATCCAGGAGCAAATCTTCTAAAATACAGGTTGCAATATTACAATGTTTATTTACACAATCGTGATTCTTTTGAAAAGGGTATATATGCAAAAATCTATGAAATTAGAGACGCGCGCAGACCGTCTAGAGAGAAAAAGATCTAGAGAGAGGGAGATTACGAGAGGCCAGAGAGAGTAGGACCAACATCAGAAAAGGGATAGCCTTCTTAAACTCCATTAATGCCAACTGCATCTGAAAGGCTTCTTGTGCGAGGTTGGAATACTTGAGTCTCTGCTTATTTATAGCAATGGAAGAGTACATGAACGAAAGAGTTCTAAAAAAAATTAAGTGATATCATACAGCGAATTGTTATCCATACAGTTTAATTGAGATCTTATCCATGCATGCATGCATGCAACATAGCTGCGTAGGGATTGTTATTTGCAACATTAATGGGAGTGTTTGATCACTTTGAAGACTAGACACCAAAATCACTTATCGATCCTTGTTTGACTACTTTGCAATGATAGGAACCCATTAGTGGGTCGAGCCAGAGGGCCGAGCCACGTTATGAGTAGTTTGGAGTCACGTCGTAGGATAAGTCAGTCATTGGGGTCATATTTGTATTAGTCAATTTGGAGTTGTGATTGTGTCAAGAGTAGTTATGATTGATTCATGTTAGGTGTGAGCCCGAGTCAGTTGTTAGTCAGGCCGGATATGAGTCATTCGTTAGACGGCTACACATCCAACATCTATGATGTTATCTAGGTATTTGAGAGTCCTAGGGTTTCTATATGCCTCTCTATAAATAAGACGCAAGAGTCTGTAGTTTGGGGGATTTTCAGGGAATTAGTAAAGCTATTGAGGGGTTCTTCCAGCCATCAAGTGGAAATAGGGGTTTATCCAGCCATTAATTGAATACAAGGGGAGTCCTCGGCCATCAATCGAGAATTATCATCATCTTCTCTATCTTCCTTCCACCATCCACGACCCGGTGAGATCTCCCCAGATCCAAGATCTCATCAATTGGTATCAGAGCCTCGGTTCTCGGCACCATGGCATATTTAACAGAAGAAAAGAGGTTTCAGGCGTTGGAACATGGGTCAAAAGATATCAAGGCGACTATCGTAGACCTATGGGTGTCAGCACATAAAACAACAACCATGTTTGAAGAGCGTCATGAAGTCATGGAGACTAAATTCAACAATTTGGAAGGGGTCATGCGAGACCTGGCACGGGACTTGGGCAATCAAATTACAGCCATGACAGCTAGAATTGGCGGCACAGAAGGAGAGTCCTTCGCAAACCCTAGAAGCCAAGTAAATCCTAATCCTCCATCAACTATCTCATTAGATTCATGCCCTCTATCTTCTCAAACCCAACAACCTTCTTTTTCTCTTATTAATCCTAACCCAACATCCACCGTTAGATCAAATGCCTCCCGTAATCATGACTGTCCATCACCAAACCCTATTCATTCACCGCCTCCGATTCCTAACGCTAACCACCAGCCACTAATTAACCTTCATTTATCACCACCTGATCACAACCCTCCATCACCTTTACTTAACCCCTTCTCATCCCCACCCTTGGATCGAGAACCTTGCATTAGATCCAACTCATCCACGTTATCCCCTATTCTCTCTCCTTCCACTCGCTCTCTCTCCCCCAAGACCCCCTCTCACACGAGTCCCTCTCCCTCATCCCCGTCGACGCCCACCTCCTGCTCCACCTCGTCGCCGGCTGCCCGGATCCTGATCTCGCGACCTTGCTCCACGGCCTCCGCAGCCGCCCCGCCTCTCGCCGGGATCCCATCTTCCTCATCTCTCTCACCGGCGCCCCCTTCTCCTTCCTACTTCAACATCTCCATCTCCCGCATCGAAACTCCGCCGACGCCGACCTCGCCAAGTCCTCCGCTGCCTTCTTCCTCCTCTCCATCTGATCTCCGGTCAAGCCGCCAGGCTACGCCTCCCCGCTCCACCTCACCGGACCCTTCTTCTTTCCCTACCAGGCCACCGCTGACCAAGTGTCAGAGCGCCACCACCGCGACCTCTCTCCTTCTCCGACGCCGTTCTTCGTCACCCGCATCTCCACTGCCCTAAACTCCATCCGACATCGATGCTGCCAAGCACACCGGCAGCCGCCATCCTCGCCGCCGCAAGCACCCAAGCTTCGCCGCGCTGCCCTCTTCTACTCCCGCACCAGATGCTCTGCTCCCTCGCGATCTCGGCCGGCCAAACTCGCCAACGACTCCATCACGGTTCGTCCCGCAAGCTGGCATCTGCTCCGACAGACGGAAGATACCAAGCTCGCCGGCCCCGACTCCCTTCCTTCGCCCCCTCTTCATTCCTTCTACCCGACGCCGACCAAGACCTCCGGCCCTCTTCCCCGAGCATCGGTAGTCGCCCCCGATCCGCCTGAAGTCGCCAGATGTCCGTAGCGATGAACCTCCAGCGAGGCGCTGTCGTCGCCATCGCTCTCCTCTCCACTCCAAGCTCGACGGGAGCTCTCAAGAGCCTACTCTGATCTCCTCGAGCTCCAAGCATGTAGGCTCTGCTCCACTCTCTCTCACCGACCATCACCGCCACCACTTCCTCCCGAGGTCGCCGCCCCCTCTCCTACTAAGAAGACCTCCTCCCTACTCTGCCGGCCTCGCCAGAAGCCCTCATCGGCCTCACTCTCCAACACCTTCGCCAGCCACATGTCACTCGAGCACCGCCGTCGACGACGACGATCTGCAATCCCTAGATCATCCCTGTCGCCGACCTAGGCACCTCATGCCGTCTCCGATCCAGATCTCGGCTGGCCAAGCCTCACCCACGACCTCCTCACCTCGCCGGTCCTCGCTTCTCCGAGCATCGCCAACCACGTTGAATTCCTTGCCACAACCTCGAGCAGCCCCATCTCCAAGCACCGCAACCACCGGCCACGGCCAACTCCGCCAGGGACCTCTTCCTAACCTCCTTCTCTGACCTCTTCTTCACCCTCAACAATCTCCGGGTTGCCGTTCACGCCGACCTCGCATCCGTCTACGACGACGGCCTTACAAGCTCCGCACCAAGACATCTTCCTCTGCTGTTGCTGGTTCAGATCTCGGCTACCGCACAAACTCCGTGCCCCTTGATTCCACTTATCTCATCACCATAAGGCGTCGCTGTCGACCTCGAGTCCGGGTCAATGTCGCTACAAAGCCCCCAACACTATCTTTTCATACTCCGGCAGATCCCCCCAACACTCCTCTTTTCAAACTCCTACATATCCATTTGTCAGCCAAACATTGCCACCGTCTTCTCGACACCGGAGTTTCATCGCTGATTCCGCTATCTCCCATATCTTTAGCAAGCTTCCAGACCTCCTTCAGCAGTGCCACCACCATCGTCTTTCTGAGAATTGGCACGGAATCGTGTTCGATCCTGGAGGATGCGGAGATGTATCAATTGATGCAACCAATTCAGTGGACTAAACCAATAAAAATGAGCTTGACCTTGAGGACAAGGTCGATTTCAAGGGGCGGAGAATGATAGGAACCCAGTAGTGGGTCGAGCCAGAGGGCCGAGTCACGTTATGAGTAGTTTGGAGTCACGTCGTAGGATAAGTCAGTCATTGGGGTCATATTTGTATTAGTCAATTTGGAGTTGTGATTGAGTCAAAGTAGTTATGATTGATTCATGTTGGGTGTGAGCCCGAGTCAGTTGTTAGTCAGGCCGGATATAAGTCATTCGTTAGACGGCTGCACATCCAATGGCTATGATGTTATCTAGGTATTTGAGAGTCCTAGGGTTTCTATATGCCTCTCTATAAATAAGAGGCAAGAGTCTATAGTTTGGGGGATTTTCAGGGAATTAGTAAAGCTATTGAGGGGTTCTTCCAGCCATCAAGTGAAAATAGGGGTTTATCCAGCCATTAATTGTATACAAGGGGCGTCATCGGCCATCAATCGAGAATTATCATCATCTTCTCTATCTTCCTTCCATCATCCACGACCCGGTGAGATCTCCCTAGATCCAGGATCTCATCATGCTACTTGTTGGATAAACCCAGCAAGCATGAGAATATCAAAGATAAATTGAGTTATTTCGGTACTCAGGATTGAAAAAAGATAGTTTTTCATCTGCCCATAACCTGTTTCAGAATGATTCCATGGCCCTAATTCATAGAAATAATATTGTATACCTTGCTCTTAACCTACATTTTGGTATTCCTATCATTAAGGTCATATTTGCTGCAGCTATATATGCCTTAAATTCTCTATTTTGATATGCTATTTTAAAATCATCTTCTACCAAGGGCTGGTTTGGTTGGGCAGAGTGAGGAGTGGAGTGGGCTTAGCGGATCAGGCCACACACTTTTGTTATTTGGTTTGACATAATGAATAGTGAATTGGGCTGATTTCAGTTAGAAAACTCCTCTAATTAGGCATTTTGACCCAAACACAAATAATGCTAGAATGGATTGACTGAGTGCAGCAGGCTGAGTTTTCATGGCGCAGAGGGGTGAGGTACCTTCTCCTCTGGGAAAGGGTTTTAGCCCCTCTCCGTCGGCGAATGGTCATGTGAATCGGGCGACTAATGGGTCCTGGTCATGGGCTAAGATAGCTAGCGTTGAAGAGAGCGAAGCTAATGTTGTTCTTGCGGAGGTTCTCCGTAGGATTAAGGAGAAGCATGCTGATAGAGTTGTGGTGCCGCTGGAGGTGCTACAGAAAGGGTGAGAGAGTTGGAGCCACACTCTCTTTGGGCGATTAGTTGAAGGTCAAGTTGGGCTGGAGTTTCTCTGATGACAACTTGCCAGAATATGTAGCAAACTAAGGACCCGTTTCTGGTTACAGATAGGGTTGGGGGAGTTTTTGCTTTTAAATTTGGGAATGAAGAGGATTTGATGAGTGTTCTAACAGAGGGGCCATGTATGGTGGATGGAAGGATTTTGTCCCTTATCCGATGGGAGAATTCCTTCCAGCCAAGGGTGTCGGATTTCATGAAGATCCCGATATGGATGCAGTTCCCGGATATTCCATTTGAGTTTGGTGAAACAGAGGCGTTAAGGGATTTGGTGAAGAAAGCAGGAGTGTTGTTGGCTGTGGATACGACGACGACATTCGTGGACCGGAGTCGATTTGAGAGAGTGTGTGCAGAGGTGGATATCTCGGCACCGGCAAGGCTGGGCCAAGTTGTGGGGGAGGGAGATCTAGATGTGGATCCCAATTGTTTTGTGCGGGCTTTTATCTATGAAAACATTGATATCTGTGATTATTGTGATGGGTTTCGTCATCTTATTGGCAGTTGTGTGAAGTATAAGGAGATGATAGCCAAGAGGAAGGAGGTGGTGGAGGGGAAGTGACCGGCAGGGCCATCGGAGGTGGAGAATGGATTGGAACAGGGCAATATCCAGGGGGTTGTGAACCAAATCAGAGCTAGCGAGAAAGAAGAGATGGGTGATTATGATATGTCAATGGAACAACTGGGAGTGGAAGGCGGAGGGGTCTGCCACTCGATTCCACCGCGTAGGAGACGATACCAGCCATCAGCTCCGTCTAGGGTTCCGACAAAGGTGGAGATGAAGACGATGCCATGTGGCAGCAAAGATTCCTTCGCTAACGGCTTGGGTAATGGCGCGGGACCACAGCAGGCTAACGTGGTTTAGAGATGGGTGTGCGTTGCCAAAGGTGACGTGGTTCGAGGGGTAGGAGATTTTTCTGTAGCGGAGGCGTGCAAGCCTTAGATTGAGCAACGGGATAGGAATCCGGAGCAGGTGCAACCATCTAATTTGGCTAGGCAAGGTGACTCATCTAGTGAGAAGCATGGTGGCCTAATGACCAAATTCTTGGTGTGGAACTGCCACGGGCTAGGCACTCGGCGGGTGCCAGGGGTATGTAGGAGGCTATTGAGGGAGAGAAATGTGGACTTTATCTTCTTGCTGGAGGTTGTGGTGGTTCAAGAGAACATCTCTTTCATAGCTGAAATCTTGGGTCAAGGTTGGAGAATTTTCTTGCTACCGTCTGATGGGAGGAAAGGAGGGATTCTCGCTATCTGGAGAGTGTCGGCTGGCAGGGCTCACTTCATCTCATTCACAAACCAAGCCATCCATGGTGTTTTCACCTCGGAAAGGTATAGGCAATGGTTGCAATCAGTAGTCTACGGAGCTCGGTCGTGGAGAGAAAGGGCAAAGTTGTGGTCCATATTGCAGAAGATTGAGGATTGGGGCTAGCCTCATCTAATGGTTGGAGATTTAAATTTCCTGGCGGCGCCGTCAGAGAAGACATGAGGCAGGCCATTCCACTACAACCGTTCTGTTTAGGATTTCTGAAGCTCATTTCATCGGGTAAGCTACTAGATTCAGGTTACAGTGGTCCATATTTTACTTGGAGTAACCGGCGGCTGGGTCCTTTGCGAGTGCTCGAGCGGTTGGATAGAGCGCTATGCAATCAAGCATGGCGCAATTGGTTTTCTGGGGCTGAAGTAATTCACCTGCATAGATTGGGATCAGACCGCCGACCACTTTTGATTTGTTTGGAGGAGAAGGAAAAATTCCCTGCCCCGTCTATTTTTCGTCTTCAACAGTCCTGGTTGGAGACGCCAGAGTTCAAGAGGGTTATGGAGAACACTTAGAAATGTAGGCGAAGGGGGTCATTGCAGTATCTGTTTCAAGGGAGGATCAAGGAGGTCAAGGCAAATGTTAAAACTCAAATGAACATAAATAATATAATATTATATGTTTTGAACATATAATATTATTTAAACATCAAAATCCTCTAATTAGAGGCTAAGCGACCTCGTCGATTAGACGTCAAAACGACGCCGGATTCGAGATCCAACTTAGCAAAATACAGGAAACACATATTGGGATCAACATATCCAAAACTGGGAAACATTCGACAGCTCGATTACCAGAAAATTGCTAATCAAAACCGTTAACTTCACTAATTACCTTTAATTGGTGCAACGCAGCCCATCCATAGGAAACCATAACAATTTATACGAAAATCAGAAAATTATGAAATCGGTTGGGTTTGAGAGTAGACTCAAAGATCTACAACTCTCATGTTCATCATAAATCAAGATCATGCATGTACAAACCGGAAAACATGCCGTAAGCCGGTTGTTTTTCAAGAACAGAGAAACCGAAAAATCCAAGTTTAGACATGCTAAAATCCTACTAAAAACTCAATCAAATCATATGAAACTCAAACCAGAAATTAAGCTAACCAAGATGCACACAATAACACCAAGAATACCTAGATCTACCGGCTAGATTAAGAGAAAACCCCTAAATAAACTCACGTAGGTAGAAACCAATCGAGCACGCAAACATCGGTTGAATCCCCACTGTACGAGTACCAAACCGGCTTCAAACCAAGCCAAGGATATTCCTCACGCTGCCACGAGTCCAACGAGCTCTCAAGCACTCAAAAAGATGGCCGGAGGAGGGAGAACAGAGGGGAAGAAGGAGAAGAGAAACAAACCAAAAAAACAGAGGAGGATTCGGGCTACTTATAGGCTCGAGTCCGATCGATCGCCAGGACCGATCGGTCAGACTGGGCCGGTTTAAGTCAGTTCATGTCCTTATCCGGACACGTCAGCCATGCCAACCACTGACACAAGTCCTATCGGTTGCTCCCAGGAGCGATCGATCACACACGGGCCGCCAGCTGCCCTAAAAACAGGCTACTCCAAGACTGGACTGGTAGCTGTTGTTGTAGGCGAACTCCACCAAGGGAACATGCTCCTCCCAGCTGCCTCCGACATCGAGGACACATGCTCTCAACATGTCCTCCAAGATCTAGACTATCCGCTCTGACTGCAAGTCTGTCTGCGGATGAAACACCGTGCTGAAGGTCAGGAGTGTGCCAACTGCCTCCTGAAAGCCTCGCCAAAACTTGCTGGTCACGGTCTGACACTATAGATACTAGAACTCTGTGTAGTCTGACCACCTCTCTGACGTACAAACTGTCCAACCTGTATGTCGAATCTGTCATCCGCATAGGCAGGAAGTGCGCCGATTTGGTCAATCGATAAACGATAACCCAAATCGCGTCATTCCCCCTAGGAGATCTCGGTAGCTCGATCACGAAGCCCATCGTGATGAGCTCTCACTTCAACTCAGCTAATGGAAGGGGCTAAAGTAACCCTGGAGTTCTCTGGTGCTCTGCCTTGACCTTTTGACAGGTAAGGCAGCGCGATACGAACTCCGTCACTACCTACTTCATCCAGCACCACCAGAACTACCGCCGCAGGTCCTGGTACATTTTGGTGCCCCCGGGATGAACTGCAAAATGAGAGTAATAGAACTCTCGTAGGATATCGTCTCGTAGAACTGGATTTGTTGGAACAGCTACTTTGTCTCTGAATCGTAGCCCTCCATCTGAAGATACTGTCCAGTCCCCGTCTGCGCTCTCCGTGCCTGTCGATGTGCGCAACTCCTCGAGCTCTGCATCACTGCGCTGCGCCTCTATCACTCTGGCTAGAACTGATGGCATACTCTGCACTGTGTAGAGGAAGTTGTTGGATCCTTGATCCTCAAACTCGATCCCCAACTGGCCTGCTGTCTCCAATGCCTGCCACTGCCACGCTGATAACCCTGCAACTGCTACTCTGGTGTCTCTCACCTGTCTGCTCAGCGCGTTTGCTATGATGTTTGCCTTACCATGATGGTAATGCAACTCAAAATCGTAGTCTTCCAGTAGCTCCATCCAGCGTCGCTGCCTCAGGTTGAGGTCACATTGGGTGAAAACGTGCCTCAAACTCTTATGGTCCGAGAAGACAGAGAACTTCTCGCCATAGAGATAATGCCGTCAGGTCTTCACGGCGAAGACCGCTGTTGCTAGCTCTAAGTCATAGGTCGGGTAGATCCTCTCACGGTTCTTCAACTGACGAGAACCATAGGCAACTACGTGTCCCTCCTGCATGAGGACACACCCCAAACCCTCACCGCTAGCGTCGTAGTAGACACTGTAACCCACGCCTCGCTCGAGGATGATCAGCACCGACGTACTGGTCAACCTCGTCCTCAGCTCCACAAAGGCTCGCTCACAAGCACCACCCAACACGAACGAGACGGCCTTATGTGTCAGTCTGGTTATCGGTCCGGCAACTCTGGAGAAGTCCTGCACGAACCGTCTGTAGTATCCCGCCAGGCTTAGGAAACTGCGGACCTCGAACACTGTCCTCGGTCTCTGCCACTGTACCACTGTCTCGACCTTGGCCGGGTCAACTGAGATCTCTGCTGCCGATACCACGTGTCCAAGGAATCCCACCTGTACCAGCCAGAACTCACACTTGGAAGCCTTGGCATATAGCCGATGCTCCCGAAGTAGATGCAACACTGTCGCCAAGTGTCGCCCGTGCTCCTCCTCTGACCAAGAGTAGAACAAAATGTCGTCGACGAACACCACCATGAACTGGTCTAGGAACGGTCGGAATATCCTCTGCATCAGATCCATGAACGTTGCTGGTGCGTTCTTCAGCCCAAACGGCATCACCACGAACCCGTACAGGCCGTACCAAGTCCGAAAAGACGTATTCGGGGTGTCATAATCCCGAACCCTCAACTGGTGGTAGCCTGTGCGGAGGTCGATCTTCGAGAACACTGAAGATCCTCGCAACTGGTCGAACAAGTCGTCGATCCATGACATCGGATACATGTTCTTCATTGTCACTCTGTTGAGCCGCCTGTAGTTTATGCAAAGTCGAAAGGTACCATCCTTCTTCTTTGCGAACAACACTGGCGCCCCCAGGGAGGCATGTTGGGACAGATGAAGCCTCTGCTGGTCAGCTCGTCCAACTGGGTCCTCAACTCGCTCTGCTCTGCTGGTGCCATCCTGAAAGCTGAGAGAGAGATCGATGCGGAACCTGCTACTAGGTTGATCTCAAAATCGACCTCTCTGGATGGTGGAAGCCCTGACAACACCTCGAGAAACACGTCTGCAAAGTCGCACACAATCATGGGAAAACTGCTCTGCTGCACTCCCTCTGAACCAAATAAGGACAGTGTCACACCCCGACCCAGAAAACCCATCCAGGACGAGGCGTGAGGGTTCCTATCACTATTCATCTGCAAATGGCGCGATACACAAAGCGGAAAAAATGGATAAACTTAAACAATTTTATTCCAGAGGTGAAACAGAAATTCAATTTACATAACATCAGTTGTACTATTCAACATTTGATACAAATCTTCTAATGAAAGAATATTATACATTAATCTCAAAAGTCCTCGAAATGTACATAATTTACAAAATCTGCCAAAAGTACAACAGTCGCCCTCCAGCAACCTCAAACCCCTCTGGATGTAGTCGCGGCACCAAGGCTGATCCGCCGACTCTACTGAAGAAGAACTGGCGCCTGCACCTGCAAACGCAGCCCGGGTAGGAGTGAGCGATAAGCTCAGTAGGGTTCTACTCTACGGCACACAGAAGGGAGGAAAACAACAATAGTGTTGAATTCCCGCTCAAGTCTAACGGATGCCACGGGTCCCATAACCCATCGATGTCCCAAGGGCTCCTGTCATGAACCTCTCTCTTGAACATGTTACCAAGATCACCCTAAGCACTAATAGGGGAACAGTACCATGCAGGATCACCCTTACCCAGCAGGGATACCACTGCCTGGGGACCTCGTCGGGAACACATCGATTGCATCCTTAGCACTTAGCCTTGGGAAGACAACACGACCTCTAAACCTCAAACAAAGATCAGAGTCCACTATCGTAATCCTCAACATGAGATTCAATTATACAATCACCCTATTCCTGACTACCCAGCCACGGCCCTAAGGCTAGATCCGAGCTACCCGAGAGCCTCGGATCGGCGACCCAACCATCGCCCGCCTAACCTCAAATGCCTCTAATGCAATCAAGATGCATGCAATGCTCAGGCACAGATAACAAGATATAAGCATGCAACAAGATGTCATTAATCATACAGGGGCTTATAGCTAGCCAAAAGGGTAAGCATAGCAAAGGCCTCAAATACAAAATATTTATGCTAACCAAACAAACATCTGAGCAAAGCATTAAGCACAGATATACAATAGTCTTCAGTGCTCTCTTGCACCTGACAGACTAAGGTTCCACAATTACCCCGCAGGTAACTGGCCACATTTATACAATAGCCCTCGGCACACGCCGGCATCAGGCTAAGGTTCCACAATTCCACATTAGCTAGCACTCATAGCTAGCTAATGGCTAAGCAAAGCAATTAAGCATTTAACTACCATTCAACTAAGTATTACATGCAATCAAAAACCTTAGATTTGCTCAAAAAGGGAACTACTCGAATCGATCCTCAAACCCGGTAGAAATCCTTTGAAAACTCTACAAAATCCACTTGAAAACTTCCCAACATGTTTAAAGATCAATCCCGATTGAAAGCCACTCAAGAAAAGCCAGAAAACCATGTTTAAAGGCCCACGGTCGATGTGACAGTCGATCCGACGGTCGACCGTGAGGCCACGGTCGATGTCGCAGTCGACCGTGAGGCCAAAAAGAGGAAAACCCCATGGGCGACGGTCGATCGGTCCATCGACCGTGGGAAGCTCAAAACGAGACTGAGCCTCTCGGACGATGTGACGGTCGATCCGACGGTCGACCGTGAGGCGGGATGAAAAGGGAAGAAGCCCACGGTCAATCGGTCCATCGGCTGTGGGAGGCCAAAATCCCAACAGAGCCCGACGGTCGATGCGACGGTCGATCCGACGATCGACCGTCAGGCCCCGAAAGAGCGTATCAACGCTTGACGGTCGATCCACTGATCGACCGTCGGGCTTAGGCCCAGTTCATCAGAACAGTGCCGAAAATCCAATTTCTTGGATTTCAAGGATCAAATCAAGTTGGAAATTGATGAAACTTTGCAAACATGTGTAATTAACGATAGGGAATCCAATGGTGCAAAGAAATCATATTTTTGACGGTTAAATCTCCTATCTCGGTCAAAACGGGCAAAAACCGACAAAACGGCGATAATACGGAAACCAGCCGTTGGAATACGGAAATCACGAGATAGAAATACTTCAAATCATTCACATTACATGCACAATGAGCTATATAGCATTCTAACAAGTATTCCTACAGCGAAAATGCATTAAACCTATCCTAGGAGAACCCGATCCTATGATCGAGGTAGAAACACCTACTTGATGAAATAGGGCAGCTCCTCCACGCATTCCCCAACTCCGATCGCCGGAAGCCGCTCCCCGAAATCCACACTCCGATGCCCTAGCACCCAGCCGCAGGAGAGAGGGAGAGAAGAAAGAACGCAGGAGAAGGAAAAGAAGGAAAGAAAGAGAAAGAAGGAGCTTAAATAGAAAGCTGGAATCCATCACAGCCGTCCGATTCGATCTCTCCCGATCGAGCTCCGATCTTCCGATCGGACGCACCCTAAAGGTTCTAATCAAACACATACATCAATCAAAGGTCATGTGTGCAACGCGGGTGTGAAACTGACCACCAGGGAGCATATTTACCAAAATGCCACTGGGGTCCAAAGTAGCGATGCGATCAACCCATCGCATCCCAAGGCCAACCGAGCCAAACCACAAACTCAGACCCTCGACCTAACGCGATCGGACCGGGTTGGAGGTACGGGTCCTCACAGACAGGCTGGCCAACAAGGCTGAAAGCTCGACGTCACGCCTCCCACACCTCAAGCAAAGGAATCGGCTGAGAACCGATCCCCCAACAACAAAAACCATGTCCCGTCGGGTGTCCAAGAGACCTTCCATCGGCGACCACAGTCGATGATGGCTTGGTATGCTGCTAATCAGTCCATACCGAGTATCATATCAAACCCCGTCATGTCTAGCACCCGCAGGTCTAGACAGACACGGAGGCTTCCAACCTCCAACGAACAAGATCGGCAGACCCGGTCTACCCTGGCTATCCCGCCGATCGGTGAGTCTACTGACTGTGCCACCCCTAGCCAACTCGTCTCTAATCCTAGTGATGCCACACACATGCTAGCAATATAGGAATGAGACGCTCCAGAATCTACCAGCATATCTACTAAAGAACTAGAAAGCTGAAAGATACCTCGGAGTATAGATGGCTCTATTGTTGCCTGCTAGTACTGTTGTGGCGGCTGGTACAACTGAACGGTGTCCGGCTGCTCATGCGCTGGGAGGGCAAACACATGCCCTCGCTGGCCTCCTCCACCTCAGGAGCGACTCGGTCCAGCCCCTGATCCGCGCCCACCACTGCTCCTCTGCCAAGTATTGGACCCTCCGCCTCTACTAACCTGCGGCATAACGCCCCACGCTCCTCGCAGGTGACAGTCTCTACGGATGTGTCCCAGCTGCCCTACCGGAAGCATGTGGCTGACGCGCCATCAGGCTACTGACCCTGGCCTCCCCCTGACGGAGCCTACCCAGATGGCCCGGGCATCAGGAGAAACTGGCCCGCTGGACTCAGCAACTGCGGCTGAAACTGCTATGGGCACAGCGACTGCTGCTAAAAGGGTCGCGGGCGCCGCTACTGCTCTCTGTCGAATCCCCCTCTGACCTGGGGGTCTCTGCGGTGTGCTAGAAGAGGATGCCGGTGGAACTGGCCGGCACCTCTCATCCTGCAACTGCGCCTCCACTACTAAGGTGCAGTTCAGAACTGTTGGGTACGTCTGGAAGCGGTGAGAGCAAGTCTGTCATCTGATCTCTGGCCAAAGTCCCCACTCGAACTGCCGTATCCTGGCTATCGGGTATGCTGCCACTGCCCCCGCAAAACGGACCAGATGTGTGAACCGGGTGGCTCCCCTGAGCCAGTCGTCCGCTGTAGTCGGATCTCTAGTCTCACCACTGAACTGAGACGGGTTCAGCCGCTGGAAATCTATCATGACCGCCGCAACGGCCCGCCCATCGATAGGAGCAAGGACCCTCTCCTCGGTAAGAAAGGCCTCCTCCCGTGCGACCGAAACCGTCACTGGTGATGGCGTAGCCCGCCTAGCTCTGACCTCCCTCACAGGAGCCACCTTGTCTTGTCAGGCAGGTTGACCAGGTCGTGCCCTACCCCGACCAACAACCGAAGGTCGGCCTCGAGCTCTCAACATTTGCGCAATCACCAATGACCAACGAGCGTCCACTCGTCCGAAACCGCAAAACAAACAACACAGGGAAAAATAAAAAGCACAACACATCGCAGAAGAGCATGCACGGATGTTCTAGACATAGAACTATCCCATTCCATGCTCAATCTCAACCGAATTCTAATTCTAACCCTGGGACCTACAACCTAAGCTCTGAAAACAAGTTGTTGTGCCCCGACCCGCGAAGGTCCAACCTTGCCAGGCGACGCGACCTGAAACTTAACCAAATGCGGAATAATTTTGGCGAGGGTTCCCTCTAGCTTACTGGTTTCCCTAAACATTTCATAAGCACCCTTATTTAACAATAATTCCAAATCTCAACAATATAATAAGATAAATTCAAATCCTCAAAAAAGTTACACTCCCGTACGAGGCTATCTAACAAAAAGGTAAACATATGATCATCGATCCTCAAGCACCGCCAGACGCCGCCGCACCACCAAACAGCTGCCCAGTAGGGGCCATTGAAGAAGAGCTAACGCCTGCACTGCAAAACGCAGCCCGGGTAGAAGTGAGCACTAAGCTCACTAGAGTTCTACACTATGACACACAGAAAGAAGAGAACAAACCAGTGTCGCCCCCAAGTAAGGTCTAGGTGTACACATGGGTTCCATAACCCCACCGCGTGTCCCTGAGGTCCACAATCATGATCTTTCAGCCGAGCTGGTCACACGAAGGGTCACGCTTAGTAAGCATGAAACCAACACTGCTGACTCACAAGTAGGAAACCGGCACTGCTGGCAGGAAATGACACCGCTGAGTAGGCACACCCTCTACCCAAGAGTCATTATAACCGGACACCGGCTACACCTTAGAACCCGACTCGAGGCCGACACGACCTCTAACTCATCGATCAACATGTATTCAAGTCATCTAAGCCTATCATTAAGATTGACAGAATACTACCATCCAACTTGGACCATGCTACCCACCACGGTCCTAGAGCTAGATCTGAGCTATCCGAAAGCTAGATCTGAGCTATCCGAAAGCCTCGGATCGGCGATCAACCCATCGCCCACGCCCTATCCTTATGCATCTAATGCAAAATCAAAATGCATGCTATGATCATGTGCAGGTAAGAAGTAAGCATGCAATAGTATGATAAAAATAACAAACAAGTCCAACTAGATTACTGCAGTGATACTACCGACCGCTGCCAACCAATCCGCAGCGGGTCCCGGCATTACGACGGTACCACGACCGTCAACCGCGGATCCCTGCAACGGGAAGCAACCCCAAAAAAACTCAGATGAACATAAATAATATAATATTATATGTTTTTAACATATAATATTATTTAAACATCAAAATCCTCTAATTTGAGGCTAAGCGACCTCGTCGATTAGACGTCCAAACGACATCGGATTCGAGATCCAACTTAGCAAAATACAGGAAACACATATTGGGATCAACATATCCAAAACTGGAAAACATCCGACAGCTCGATTACCAGAAAATTGCTAATCAAAACCGTTAACTTCACTAATTACCTTTAATTGCTGCAACGCAGCCCATCCGTAGGAAACCATAACAATTTATACGAAAATCAAAAAATTATGAAATCGGTTGTGTCTGAGAGTAGACTCAAAGATCTACAACTCTCATGTTCATCATAAATCAAGATCATGCATGTACAGACCGGAAAATATGCCGTAAGCCGGTTGTTTTTCAAGAACAGAGAAACAGGAAAATTCGAGTTTAAACATGCTAAAATCCTACTAAAAACTCAATCAAATCATGTGAAATTCAAACCAGAAATTAAGCTAACCAAGATGCACACAACAACACCAAGAATACCTAGATCTACCGGCTAGATTAAGAGAAAACCCCTAAATAAACTCACGTAGGTAGAAACCAATCGAGCACGCAAACCTCGGCTCAATCCCCGTTGTACGAGTACCAAACCGACTTCAGACCAAGCCAAGGATATTCCTCACGTTGCCACGAGTCCAACGAGCGCTCAAGCACTCAAAAAGATGGCTGGAGGAGGGAGAACGAAGGGGAATAAGGAGAAGAGAAACAAACCAGAAAAACAGAGGACTCGGGCTACTTATATGCTCAAGTCCGACCGATCTCTCAGGACCGATCGGTCGGAATGGGCCGGGTTAAGTCGGTTCACGTCCTTATCCGGACACGTCGACCGCGCCGACCACCGACACAGGTCCGATCGGTCGCTCCCAGGAGCGACCGATCACACACAGGTTGCCAGCTGCCCTAAAAACAGGCTTCTGCATGACCGAGCTTGGATCTTTCGATCCCAAGCCTGCCTAGGGTTCTAGCAAACACATAAATCAAACATAGGGGTTGTGTGTGCACCACACGGGTGTGAAACAAACCGACAAGACGCAATTTATCAAATTGCCCTTGCGGTCCACAACGAGCCATGGGTGCGACTCAAGCGGTCGACCCAGGAGTAGAGGGACAGGTCCTCACATAACATGTCATAAATAAGCTTATAATGGGCTCAACCAGCCCAACAAGCTCTAGCACAACAAATACAATCTCATGGTGGAAAGTACAAGGATCAACATCTTTTCCTATACTTTCCACCATGGCACGTGATTTACTAACTATTCAAGTGTCTACTGTAACTTCGGAAAACGCATTTAGCATAAGAGGACACTTGATCGACGACTACCGGACCAAATTAGAGCCAAAAACGGTACAAGCCATAATGTGTTTACAAGATTGGTGGGGTACTGAAAAGAGACGTCAAGGATTACAAATTGATCAAGATGAAGAAATGGATGAGCTTGAAGTTTTAGATTTAGATGTTTAATTTTAGGCCAAAAAGCAGTTCAGTACCCTGTAGTTTTCCAGTTTTGCAGTTTAGTACCATGTACTTTCAAAATTATAAAAAAATGCTCCAAGTTACATAATAGTTGCAGTTTAGTACCCATCATCCGACGCCGTTATATATTTTAAAGCCAAAAAGTACTTTGGCACCTTGAAGTTTAAATTTTTTGCAGTTTAGTACCACGTTGTTTAAAAATTACAAAAAAATACATGAAGTTACAAAACTGGTCATTTTGGATCCAACGTATTTTAAACAACGTGGTACTAAACTACAAATGCTCCAAGTTAAAAATGCTCCAGGTATAAACCTAGGTTAGAAATTTTGTAACTTCAGACATTTTTTTGTAATTTTTAAACAATGTGGTACTAAAATGCAAAAATTTTAAACTACAAGGTGCCAAAGTGCTTTTTGGCCTTAAAATATGTAACGGCGTCGGATGATGGGTACTAAACTGCAACTATTATGTATCTGGGAGCTTTTTTTATAATTTTTAAAGTACATGGTACTAAACTACAAAATTGGAAAACTACATGGTACTAAACTGTTTTTTGGCCTTAATTTTATATTTGTAATCTTAGGAAAGTGATGCATATGATAGATAGATGGGTAGGTGCCAACCTAGTTGGGATGTACTCATACTATAGTGATGTAATTGCTTTCTAATATTATGTCAATTTTTAAGTAACCAAGTGGGGTTAAGACTTTAAGTGGATATTTGCTTAATATCTTGTCATCCAGCTAGAGACCCAACAATTAGATCAAGTCCCAACCACATCATCACCCCAATCCCTCACACGATCTCCTCCTCCCTCATCACTCTCGTGTCACGACTCCACAGTCTCCACCCGATCAACCCACGACCAACCCTCACTGAAGCTTTGTCGTCGTCGCCACACTGCCCTTGCTCAGCGCCCCATCTCTCCTCCAACCTCCATCGGCTTCCACACGCCAGATCCCGGCCCCGACCTCTTCGCCGTGCCCAAGCTTCACTGACCGCACTGTCGTCCACGACGCTCGCAACACCTCCATCCTCGATCCCGATCTCGAGTCTCTCCCTCCCGTTCTACCTCGTCACCGGTCACCCCGATCCACCCGATCCCCTTGGAAGACGGCCGCGAGCGAGGGATAGAGCGGAGTCGAAGCTGGAGCTGGAGGGCTTGGAGCGGAGTTGACGGACAGAGAGGTGGGCACCGATTCAGCCACCTCGTCACCGGTCGCCCTGATCAGAGTCGGAGCGGAGTCGTCGCCGACCGGACGACACCGATCCACATTTTTTTTATTTAAAAAAAATATAACCGGACCGGGCCAAACTCGGCTTGATCCCACACCAGGGCCGAGCCGGGCGGAAGGCCTATTGTGTATGGTACTGGCTTGCCTCGGTCCGGACGCTTACTAGGGCCGGACCGGGTATTGCCTCCAACCCGACCTGGCCCGAGTAAACTGGGCCGGTCCGGATGGACATCCCTATGTACATATCCCTAGGGAGGAAAATGGGAGTGCTGATGAGCTTGCTCGTCAGGCCGGGGTTAGGACTAGCTGATTGTCTTGTAGCCTGCCGGCTAAAAGATTCGGCTTAACTTGTAAAAAAAGAGAGTGGTGTAGGCTGGTTGGTGTAAAGTCCCCAATCCTAAGCTACCAAATAATCCCTTACAAAAAGTACTATTGAAGTTAAAGAAAGGCAAGAAGGTGAATGGCATGGGCATGTGACCTCTAGGCCTCGTTTGTTACGGGGATAGGAAAAGTGAGAATAAAGGATTTTAGGGCTAGAAAAAGTGATAATAAAGTAGTAATGATTACTTAGAATAAGAAAAAATAGAGTGATAGGGGTAGGAGTAGGTAGAATGAGAATAAATGTGTAATGATTACTTGGAATAGAAAAAAAGTGTTTGAGGATAAGTATGGGAATAAGGGAGTTATTTCCCCCTTATTCCCATACCAAACAGGGCCCTAGAGTTGAGATCATAGTTTCATACCTTGACGTCTTATGTGTTCGATAAACCGTGAAAGTCGATATGCAGGACATTTGATCTCTAAGCACAACTCATTAAAAAGAAGGGTTTTTTACATATATATCCTCCAAAAACTTTCAAAATACGTATTTACCCCTACATTCTTCATATTTTCATATATACCCCTGAAAAGTCCAAATAATCTCAAAAATACCCTTCGGGTTAGTTGCCGTGGAATCCAGTGGGAATATTCCCAACGCCGTTACCGTTAGCAGGGGAAAAGACAGTTTTGCCCCTGGAGTACCGTTGCATACAAACCCTCATTTAAACCCTGCATCCTTCAACAGCCTCATTCCTTCAACCCTATGCTTCAAAATACGCCATTGTTGCCGACATCGAGCTCGCCCACGATGTCAGATCGCCCCCACGACTCAAAATCCGTGCAAGGCCTCGCATTTCCGGTGAAGATCCGTCGGGTTTGGGACCAACTTCTCCATGGCCCTGAGGAAGAATAGTAGATGGGCATCATCCGGGCCATCTTCTCCAGCAGCTTCATCCGGCTTTGATTGCAAGGTCATCCTTTGCGGTTGCAAAGAGCCATGTCCTGTTTGTATATCTGGACAAGATCACAACAAAGGGAGGCGCTTCTATGGTTGCCCAAACTATAAGGTACATTTCGGCTGTATTGATAGCTTAATCTGATAAATTAATCAAAATTTTCATAATACAAGTTTTGGCTTGTTTACGTTTCAGAACAAGTATGACAGGGGATGTGGCTATTTCATGTGGATTGATGGTCCAGAGCAATCATCCGAGCAATCATCTGTGGTGTTGAATGTTTCTGATCAGATAAGTGTATTGAAGCATCAAGTAAAAGAATTGGAGAAGTTGTTGATAAGAAGGATGGGATCGCATGAAGAGAGTCTGTCTGCATCACTGATCATCATGGAACGAGTTGAGAAATCTGCTGCAGAGATGTTTCTTTTGCTACGTGCTTTGTTTTTTGCAATTGGAACAATGTTGATCTTAGGAATTGTTTACATGTATTTCATTTGAGTATGTACCAGGCTTCCCTTGAATATGTCTGATTAAATCAGTTTTGATCTTACAAATTGTACTCCTGTATTTCATTTGAGTATGTAACACTTTAATTTATAGTAACTATGACAGAATTTTGTAACATGGCTGTGTCAAAATTTGTCCCAGATTATATGTAGTCACCCTTATGCAGTTCAAAAAACATCACAAATTCAGTTCGAAATAAATAGCTGTGTTGATAACACAAATACATGACTGTGTTCTAAATATAGAAGTAACTGACATACATGTGTTCTAAACACAAATAGAAAAGACAAATTAGAACAACATTGTTCCAATTGCAAAAAGTTAATGTGTCAATATATAGAGTATTTTGAAGACAAATAGAGAAGACAAATATAGAACAACAAATAAGTACATACTCAATACATTGTTCCATCCATACTCTTCCAACACAAATTTCCTCCACTGACAACAAAGATAGTTGTTCCAACACAAATACATAACTATAACTGTGTCAATACATAGAGTATTGATTCAAAAAATTCCAAGTACTTGTCAATACATAGTTGCAAGAATCTAGGCCAGCTACTGTGTGCCTCCAGCCAGGCCTCACCCTGCTCCTGTGTCCATGCCTTTACCTCCTCTTGTGCCCCTACCTTTCCCTCCTCCTCTTTTGACCGCAGCTTTAACTCTCGTGGCTCGGGGAGCTGTGTCATCAGGTGTATAAAGGCCATCTGGATCCTCAGTCAATGGGTTTGCATTAGGATGCCCAGGCCTAAAGTCCAAGTCTTCTTCCCAGTCTTCTTCAAAATCATCTACATGGGCTTCCCCTGATCCATAACAGTCATCAAAAAAGCTTGCAAACTCAGTCACTGTAGCCCTTGACTTAGTCTTTGCCTTAGCACTAGTTTTGCCTTCTGCACTGCATTCTGCTCTTACTTCTGCTGTAGCCTTGCCCTTAGCTGTGCCATGTGCTTGACCAACTGATTTACCATTTCCTTCACTTTGTGCACTAGCATTTGTTGTTACCCCTGTACTTGCCTATGCTGTAGCTGCCTCTGCTGTACCCTCTAAAGTAGCCTCTGAAGTAACACCTACCCTAGCCTCTGAGGTAGCACCCACACTTCTGACATCTACCATGGCCTCTGCAGCTGCAATGGCACTAGCTGTAGCCCTTGCACTGCTATACAAATCACTTGCTTTGCCAGTCTCTACATATAATTCCACAACCTTCCTCGAGTAGATCTCATGAAGCTGAATCATTCCTTTGTAGTCTTCATCATTGTGAATTTGTTGATAATACCTTGGATTGCTTCCTGGTAGAAGGTATGATATGTGCAACTGGGCGCCAAAGGTCCATGAACAAATAACTGTTATGTCTCCCTTTAGCTCCTCAAATGTAGATTGACTTGGATATGCACCTTTATTATCTTTGTCTTACCACACTCATATTGCATCATACCAGACTTGGCCTGACTTTTCCAAAATCCAGAATGGTATAATTTGATTTCCATCATTGGTTCTGATGAAGCTTGGGCCACTCTAATAACAGGGAAAAATAAGGTAGGATCAATGATCATTCAAAACATGTTCAGTTGTCTAATAACAGTGAATAACTCTACCCCAATGCAATTCAGCCAGTTTATTCAACAAACAAATTTGCTACATAAAACATATGCAGCACATTCAGCCAATTTATTCAACAAAATATGCATATAACAAAACTGCAATATACCTGAATTTTTTGACTCGAGGGATAGATCCCTCTTGCAATGGTTCCTGTGGACTAACATACAAGCCATCAAGGGGATCTTCCATAACATCATCATCCATAACTTTCCCTCTTGCAATGCATAGAACTAAGCGATGAAGTATTCAACTAATGCAATGTGCTCATCCAAAAAACATACTCAAAAAACATCACATCCGTAAACAAAACATCACTCTTGCAATGTACTCAACCCATGCATAGAACAAAACTGCAACATACCTTATATCTTGGACTCGAGGGTTGCATCCCTCTTACAATGGTCCCTTGATGACGTACATATCAGCAAGATCATCATCCATAGCTCTCCCAATTTAGGTCAGGCAAGCCGTAGAAAACCCTAAGAGAGGTGAATGGGTGCAACGAAAGATGGGCGCGGTGAAGCCGATCGACGGGTATCGACGTCGGTGAAGCCGATCGATGGGCGCGGAGGAAACCCTAGGGGGTGATCACTGTGTTTATCTGGTAGGAACATATGAAAACTTAGGAGTCTTAATGATCGCGCGGGAGAAACTTTAGCGAGATGCCCGATTAAAGCCTACATATGTTCTGGGGGTATTTAAGTAAAGTTACATGGCTCGGTTACAATTTACCCATGGTTAGGTTACTTAACCAGACGGAAGTAGACGGAAGGGGTATTTTTGATATTATTTGGACTTTTCAGGGGTATATATGAAAATATGAAGAATGTAGGGGTAAATACGTATTTTGAAAGTTTTTGGAGTATATATATGTAAAAAACCCTAAAAAGAAAAAACCTTATTTGAAATTTTAGCTCCACGAGAAAATAGGCCGTCCCACTGCCGTTCTAGGCTTTGAAACTCGGCGGTTGGACTGCCGTTTCATACATATCTTTATTTCACCAATTTAGAAAGACTGGAAGGATGACTTGGAAAATAAAACGATGGACTTTTCCCATGTTCAACGACCGCTTTATATAACAGCACGAGCTACAGAGCACACAGAGCATTGGAATGGAGCTAGAGAGCTAGAGAGCTAGAGAGCTAGAGAGAAGAGAGAAGAGATGGTGGCTCGCAAGTTCGTCGTCTCCCACGGCAACGAGGCGTTCCCCATCGACTACGACACCGAAGACGGCCTCGAAGTATCCCCATCCCCTCCTTTGCCCTTTCTTGAATTCGAGAACTTTTTTCTAAAGAAATCGAAGAATTCTAATCGTATCCCGTTCTTTTTTAGGTTCTCAAGTTCCAAATCTTCTCGCTTACCGCCGTCCCGCCGGAGGAGCAAAAGATTCTGATAGGGGATGGGAATGTCGTCATGGACGACTCGTCCGACCTTGGGGCCGTCTCCGAGAAACTCCGGTTGATGTCGGTCCAAGAAGAAGGTGGGAAGGAGCAAGAAGAGCCGGCCAGGAATCCGGGGATGTCTGATGAGGAATTGGCGAGGATGCTGCAGGTAGGCGATTTGGGTTAGTTTTTGATGGGATCGCTTTTGGCTTTGGATGATTGGATTGGGATTAATGGGGTTTTCTTGAAGGCGGAAGAGGAGGCACTCTTCTTCCAGGCTTATAGGGCTGGAGGGGATCGGACGGAGTTCGAACAGAGGGTGCGCCCGTATGTCTCGCAGGTTCTCATGGTAAATCCTGTTTCTCTTGGGATTGATGTTTTTTTTTTTATGTGAAGAAAGTGCATAATTTAAAGGAGTGGTTTTGTCTTGCTTCGTGGAATGCAGTATGAGGACCCTGTTCGCCAGGAGGCGGCACGAAAGACGGTGCCCGTCGATGAACTTGAGGAGAAGGCGTTGGTTTCTTTGGCGAAGGTATGCCTTTCTTTGCTCGATTTCTAACAATAAGTATGTGTGTCTTGTTAGCAATAAGTAGGAAGAGTTTAGATTCGTGTAAATAGGTGAAATGCATGAGTGTCTCACAAATCTAAATCACTGAATCGGTACACTGAATTAGCTTTGTTAATGATTTTTCTTCATTGCTTCACTGAGTTAGCTTCCTTATTGTTTCTAGAGGCCTCAGAACCAATTCACTAATAGTTATAGTTCCTAGGTCGAAGTCTGTTGGCAAAGAAGGACAATCCAGAAAGATGAACCTTTGGATAATACGACTAAACTAAGGTAGTACAAGTCTAGGTGTGATCTACCTATAAATGCATAGTTGCAGGTGGACCACCTTGGCTCATTTTCCTTCTTCATACAATCAACCCTGATCTTTTATGTTGCAAAAAGAACTTACTGACTCTGTCTCATCATTTATATACAATTTCAATTTGGCTTTTTGGTAATGCATATGCATTATATTACACCAGTTTCCACGAGTTCATTTCTCAACTCTGGATGTGACCTATTATACTTAAATGCATAGATCCACCTTGAAGAAGTTTGTTGTCTCTAAATTCTATTGAAGGGTTAATTGATGATTCTGAATTACTGGAATTTGACCATTCGAATCTTGACCTTTATACTGTTATTGGCAGATCTCTTTCAAATCTGTTCTTGATGATTTCATATTGGATTTTTGTTTGTGTAGGAGGGAAATTTCAAACCTACAAAGAATGAGAAAGATCATGCCTTCTTGCTGCAATTACTCTTCTGGTTTAAGCAATCATTTAGGTGATTCCTTGCATATTATGTGATGTTCCAGAGGTAGATGTACTTTTATTCACTTCTGGTGTTGAAACACCAAATGCAAAACCTTTGATGTTCCTTTTGAGCCAGTACATTCTGTTCCACGTCATTGTATACTGAAAGAGTAAATTTTCTGAGTCATGCTTCTTTGCTAGAATAGTCTTGGAAGTCTCATTTTCCACCCATCTGACCATCTTCCAAGTTCTTTTTAGTTGTTTGCTTCATTGAATTTAGGTCTTTCAGTTTTTTAGTGGCTTGTGTTGTTATTAAATTGCGTTAACCTAGCCATCCTTTCTTTACTTTCTTTCTAGGTTTTTATGAAGAGACTACAAGCACCAAGCATTAATGGTGACGTCTGATTTTGTAGAGTGGATGTCATCCTCAGGAATACTTCAATTGCTATGCTTCAATTCCAGTTTTATTAAACACACAATGAGAACTAAATGTGGGACAGTTATCTTTTGTGTTCTCTGACCCTTTACTGCTAAACTTTGTAAACAATCGCAAAAATGTCTCTACATTTTGTTTGTGTTGTTCATGGTCAAAAGATTCAATACATTTGCTGGCAAATACCTTTTCAATATCGAGTTAAAGTGGATTGCAGTAAGTTGATACTACAAAACTAGTGGAGTCTCTATTACAGTTTAAGAGAACTAACTAGAGAGCAAAAAGACCTTATCGCAGATTTGAAAAGCTAAGATGTTCCTGCAAAATTGGTTCTATATTCAGTTGGAGCTTTTATGCATTCAAAACTCGGAGGGGCACGTGTAAAATTGTGGTTCATCCTAGTTATTTGCTTTTCTTTCCTCCTTTCCTATTTTTCCCGGCTTTATCTTCTTCTGATACAGCTCATCTTTCTCATGAGAAACCTTGGCTGCCATTTTGGCAAACCACCCATTATCCCCTTAAAATTGTGATTTGCCGATTGTTATTTGTCGAATATTTGCCCCTCCCTTCTTCTCTGCTTTCCCTAGATAAAACAATCTTCTACATAGCTTCGTCGTTGGTTTTTGAGGGAACTCATTATCACTGCCATTTCCTTTTCAAACTTGATCACTATGGCACATTTTGTTGTATCTGGTCATTCGTTATCGTGTTTTGTTTGATGCTTAATTGATTGATAAAATCACCTTGGCTTGAGGTCCTTTTGATCAGTTCTTGTACATGTGAATCTATAATGGGGGGCCCCTTAGCCAACTAACCTATGTGATTAGCGTATGCATCATGGGTTGTTGTGCCCGTGGCACGTGTCATGACAGTCCCTGACTGTCATTGTATGTGCCGGTCGGCACAACACATGCCTCGGTACGGCCTCTTGCTTGCGGCATGAAGTTATTTTGAGCTTGTATTGGCATGGATACATATATTGTGGCAAATTTACTGTACTGACATGATACATGCCTCTCTGTGCCAATATGTGTCGACAGGCATGGCATTCACCTTATTTTCCAACCAGAGTAGGATTGGATATCCTGTTTGACGCATAGAATTGATGGTTGTGATTAAATAGTCAATTCGATCAGTATGGTTACTCGTCAATGATTAGATATTGATTATTGCTTGAGCTTTTTTAATATCGAGTTGATTGCATGGGTTTGTGGATCTATCTCGAAGGCAATGACAATCTGATTATTGCAGCTATGGTTATGGGAGATTGGGAGCTATTGAAAAAATAATGGCTTATATCATCCATTTAGGTTGAAAGTGGGCATTTCACTATCTACCAAATGTCCACTGCCGTTTTAAGTGGTTTCTATAATTTTGTATTTTGGTTACTGGACATATGAGAAGTTGTATATGAATCCCGTGGCTAGTATGTATGCTAGAGATCCATGTAGCAACATGAGAATGAATTTGAAGGATTTCTTGTGCTTCTGAAATGGATGAGAAGTTTGCCATATGGATTGATTTAGACTAGAAAACCGGGACATAGATTGGCATACTTAATATGTCAAAATTTCTCTAGGCTTTTTTCTTCTGTCTATCATTCTTTATAGAGCGTCTTCCCCTAAATTCTTCTTTTTGAACTTAAGTAATCTGGTTGAATTAAGTTCCTCACTTTTTTTCTGTAGTTGTCAATCTCATGTTTGGACCTTCTAATTAATATCCTTGATTTCATTTAGAAATTCAGGCGCTCTACTCTGCTTTCAGCTCTATCAAATTGATCAGGATTTTTTTTTGCACCTGATTTTCTTTTGACATGATTGTGCTTGCAGGTGGGTCAATGCGCCACCTTGTGATAATTGTGGTAGTGAAACAACTAATATGGGCATGGGTGCTCCTCTTCCATCTGAGCTCAGATTTGGAGGAAATCGCGTTGAACTATATAGGTTAAAAAAACTCTTCTTTCGTAGACTAAGCGGTTTCCATTGTTCGTGATTTGTACAATGATTTCAATTTGATTCTTCTGCGAAGATTTCGATTGTAAGAGATAGTCTACCATGTTGTGTCATTTTTTGCCTAAATTGTTTATGGCAACATTAGGTAGATGCTTAGGCAGTGCCTGGGCACTGAGGTCTGAAAGAGCCTAAATCTGGGCAGGTCGCCTCTTGAATAGTGCTCAAAGAAAAAAAGTAAAATTTTCTCTACACATCTTTCTGTTAATCATATGAAAATCATTTTATTGTGTAGAAACCATTCAAGACCTGAACCAAACATTATGTTCAAGTATTGATATAGTCAGAGATGATATGGCTGATGTGGTACGAGATAACAAACAATTAAAGCACACCAATATAGAAAAATGATAAGGGCATTTAAATAGCTGGCGATCAGAATAAGGATTTTAGTTTTAGTTGTCCTCCACCTTGCCTATAAGACCAGTTAAATAGCTAGGACCTTGTTTTCATCTTTGAGAAGATTTATCTTAGATGCAGAGTACTTGGGGGATTCTAGAAACTCGTGGTTTTTCCTTCAAAGATGCTTCTCTATAGAGCTGCATTACCTTGTTAGCTTTACCCAGCCTAGACCCACTGCCTATGTGATTTCAGATATAGTAAGAGTATTCCCATAGAAGATACCTAACTACCCTATTGAAGGCCTCATAACACATTTTCTTCGTGAATCTTGATACGGAATAGCCTTCACTGGTTTTCTCCAATCTTGTTGACGGTTGTGGACGGTCTTTTTAGATGATGAATTTCTCATCTCTTTTGTTTTTCCTTTTCTTGGATTAACGTCCAATAAAAAGCAAGTGGCTGTTTGAGGTCCACTACCGCCATTGTTGGAATTCATGGCCACACCATGTTAGTGGACTTCATCAGTGACCACCTTGAATCCAACCACTTTAGGTGCCTATTCATTGACCTCCCATCCTCTTTTATCTGCTTCTTCCCAAGGAAAATCTACTTAATTTTTAAATCATGTTTCATGCGTTTTTGCCCAGCCATTCGTTGGCCGGTTAAATTGGGCAGTATTGTCAAAAGTAAGGTGCTCAAAGACAACATTGACCTAGACAAACTATTTTGCTTTACTCCATGGAAAGTAGAATTGATTTTCATCATCTTGGGTTTCTTTCTCGTTCTTGCATGTTTGACTTCATAGCCTTGCCATTTGCTAACCGGTGCAGCAAAGGTACTACAGCCCACTACATGGTAATGGTCCATTAGGTGGCTTAGGCAAATTATTTCTTGCGTCTTTTCTTTATTTATTTTGGTTTTGATTTTTTTTGCTGCCTCTTCGATTAGTTGCTGGGGGAAGCACGGTTGCCAACAAGGATTGCTGTCCCAGTGGTACGCACCGTGCCGACAACCAGCACGTGGCGTACCAGACCAGTACGACACCATGCTGGTCCTCTTTTATTTAATAGTAATAAGAAGTATATTCTTTCCCGATTTTTATTCTTTTCCTCCCTCTGTCATCTTCTTCTCCTCCTCCTCCTCCTCCTTTTCTTTCTTCTTCTTCCTCCCTGGTTTTTCCTTCCTTCCTTTCCTGATTTTCCTTCCTTCCTTTCCCTCCCGTTTTTTCTTTCTTTTGTTTCCCTGTTTTCCTTCCTTTCTTCACTTTCCCTCCCTCCTTCCTTCCTTTCCCTGTTTTCCTTCCTTTTTTAACTCTCTTCTTCCTTTCCCTCCCTCCTTACTTTCTTTGCCTCCTTCCTCCCAACTCCTGCTTTTTCCCCCTGCTACGTACTGGTATCGACATGCGCCGGTCGAAACTATACTTAACGGGTCCCCCTCGAACCCGATACAGGGGGATTTTTGTCCTGGTTAGCCATCGGTATGGTAAATTCCGCCGGTATGCACAGTACTGGGCAGTACGGCAATCCTTGATTGCCAATATTGCGACCTCGGCCAATTTACCGTTGCCACTGAGCCACAACATTGTGCATGCCTCTTTTTCCTCCTTGGCTGCTTGGCTATAGCAACGAGCAATGCGATTTGCTGATCATCAAATTTGCCAATTGCTACCATACAAGTGGAACCAACTATATGAGGAACATTCTACAATGTCATTTTTCGGCCATTCGATGGCTTCCAAGTAGGTTTTTTTTTTTTGATTAGTTGGGCTTCCAAGTAGGTTACAGATATTGAATTGGGGAAGGAATATGAAAGTTGTTTAAAAGACACAGAATTTCAGGTTTACGGTACAAAGTGCATCTCAAATAAATGTCAAAGGGTTGCATCAAGGAAAAAAGTTTATCAAGATTTTATAGCAGTAATTTATAGAGATTACTAGCTCCAGATTAACCAGTAAGCCGATATGCCGTATTGGTGCAAAGTTATTTGTGTGTATGTATTGTTGGCTTAAGCTTAATCTTTGGAGGACTGAACTTATTGGGCCTTTTAATTGCTTGTTATTAGAACTTAAGCTATAAATTTAATTTATGGAATTGTGTGTGCAAAAGCTACAAATAAAGGATTTCTCTCAATGCCTTAACGCCCAAAATAAAACAAGAGTGCAAAAAAATGGCTTTGGAAAAAACATTTAATCTTCTATAGGACAAAATGGAAGCCTTTTTTTTCAGCTGTCCAGCACTTTCAGCATTTTGTTGTGAAATTTCTGACTAGTATTTGTTGGTGACGTTTTTTGCCCCTTAATTTATTATAGGTGCCAACGTTGCTTAAATACTACTCGATTTCCACGATACAATGACCCAGGGAAGGTATGCACTATTTTCTTCCTCAATTTATTATAGGTGCCTGAAAACTTCTGGTGCTTTTTTTTGCTGTTCTCTTTGATTATGTGCACATAAATTTTGTGGATCTTATAGTTCTTTCTCGTATAGCTTGTTGAAACAAGGAGAGGGCGTTGTGGAGAGTGGGCTAATTGCTTTACACTTTATTGTCGAGCTTTCAGCTACGAATCTCGTCTGGTTAGTTTGATGGGAATCATTTGATGCTTATAATTCTGTTACTATCTTTAGACTTACTTTACAGGATCAACATTTAATCTTGGGTTTCTTGACCTTTATTTTATTCAAAATTGGCATACAAAGATTTGATATGTAAGTTTTTTTCCCACATAAGTTGACGTGGAGAGTCTTTTCACTTGTGACTATATCATCATGAATTTTCTTCCGTGGATTTCATGAAGCATATCTCATGCTGTCAAACATGCTAGGGATGCTCGGGGATAAGGTTGTTGCTAATTGTAATGGAAATAACCTACCTATAGATCAAGGATTTCCGAGCCGACCGGCAACCTTGGTGCCGGTCGGCAAATATCGAGCCGGTAGGATACTGGCTCGAAAACGAAGACCGGCTCTGGCTCACTCCGGTTCGACCTTGAGTCGACCGGCACCGGATGGTGCCGGTCGATACATCAGTTTGCCGGTCGGCAACTGGGTGGTGCCGGTCAGCAACACCCTTCCCACGCGCAATAATGGAGGCAGGGAGAAAAGTAAAGCAGAGGAGAGGTTAGAGGGGAGAGATAGGGGAAAATAGAGAGGAGATAGGGGAAAATAGAGAGAAGAGGAGGAGATAGGGGAAAATAGAGAGGAGAGGAGAGGAGAGAGGAGGAACTTACCAGTTATTGCTGCGGCGCTGCAGCCTCACGCCGAGAAGGGGAGGGCCTAGGGGTCCTTTCGGGAGCTCCGGGAGAGTGAAGGAGAGGGGAGGCAGGGAGCTACGGGAGAGTTCTCCCAAGTCCAAGGTAAGTGGGTTAAATATTGGGTTATTTAATACTTTAATAAGCTTGGGTGATTCTTTAATAAGCTTGGCTGACAGTTCTCCCAAGTATTTGACACATGTCCCATTTTTTTTTTAGTTTTTTATTTAAATTCTGTCTTATTGTCCAAATTTATTTTTAGTACATTTAATCTATATACTTGTGTCATTGTGTGAATCCCTGCTTGCTCAACATATTACAGTGTTAATTTAATTATTATTATTTATTAATTAATTAATTAATTAAAATATTATAAAATCCTCCACTCCGTGCCAAACGTCTAATATGTTATTTTTTATTTTGAGTGCTCAAAGATCTCAAAAAA